>CAOLHI010001579.1:0-360024 GCA_948474755.1 Ctenosaura bakeri
TACAATCAGATTTATCTGGAAAAATCAATTATATAATAGAGGTATAAGTAGAAGAACAATTACAGATACAACGGTAAGAAGAGGAACAATATTAGTAGATACAGAGAAAACCAAAGAAAGATACAAGGAGAGAAGTATATGTAATACGACGTGAATCCTAATTTATTGGTTAACAAGTGTAGGAGTTCAAATCTGTGGAAGTTAATTTTTTTTTGTATTTTAACAACATGGAAATTAATGTTATTAATAATTTTGTATTTTTATTTCTAAATATGGATTTAATCTAGATAATATTGATTCATATTATGAATATGTATATCTAATAGTCATATATGGTAGTTGACAACAAATGTATAAAGGCTCAAAAAACAAAAATGTAAATTATTTTTAATTATGTTTAATGATTATGTACTTCATGAAAGTCCATTATCATTTGCTTTTCTTAATAAAAATAATGATTAAAAGAAAAAAGAAATTGCTCAGTAACCACATTCTTCTACCGATTCCAGGTAAGACATCTGAGTTCTGGAAAACAGCCAACAATTCCAATATTCCAGACAGCCACACTTACCAAATTTACCAGTTGCAGAAGAATAATTTGGAGTGATGCAAAAAACCAGAAAAAAAAATTATAGGAGCAACTTCTTAGTACCTGCTTAGGGCCAAACATCTGTATTCTAGAGCATGGTCAAGAATGCCAAACTTCCAAGAAACCTGGGTGGGAAGAAGGAGGTCAGTTCTGCAGAATGTTTGTGGTTTTTTTAATGATACCCATCTAGTTGTGGGTGTTTGATGAATTGCATAGGTGTAGCTTCCTGGAAAGTTGGCATTCTGGGTCATTTTCCAGAACACAGATGTTTTGCTTGGAACAGGTCCAAGAAATGGTTCCTGTGAAATATTTGCAGCTTGCATCACTGTCATCTAATATTGCAGAGCTGGTGAATTCTGAGTATACCTATTCAGAAAGTTGACCTTCAGGGACATTTTCGCAAAAACAGATATTTTGCCTACAATTGATCAAAGAAGCCAATTCCTGTGGAATTTTTGTGTCTTCTTATGTTGCTCCCATTTGGTCTTACAAAACTGGTGAATTTAGTGAATGTGGCTATTGAAAAGTTTTAGTGTCCTGGGCCATTTTCAGGAATTCATATGTTTTGCTCAGAATGGGTGCAGAAAGCTGGTTTCTGTGGAATTGTGCCCTTTTTGTAGCATCTCTCCCACCAAGCTTTGTGCAGATGGCTGGCATGGCTATCTGGACAGTTAGTGTTCTGGGCTGTTTTTCAGAATACAGATATTGCTGTATTACTGCTTCTTACCAGAGTTTTAAACCATCAAAAACCTGGATTCTCTCCTCCTCCTCCCCTCCACCCCCCCTCTCTTTTTCTCTCTTTTTTGGCTTGTTGCCTCACTCCCAGTATTTTGAAACGTATGAATCAGATGGGCATTGCCATTTGGAGAGTTGGTGTTTTGTTTTTTACTGGAATATACATGATTTGTCTGGATTGGGTAGTATAAAATTGCTTCTGCAGACATATTTGTGGCTTGTAGTTTCTTTCTCCCCTAGTCTTGTGCAGCTGGTGAATTTGGCCTATATGACTATCTGTAAAGTTGGTGTTTCAGTCCATTTTCCAGAATACAAATAGTCTGTCCAGGATGATGATGATGATGATTAACCGCACCTTGAATGTACGTGGCCACTTTACATGGCTCCTGTCTTTTTTTTTTTTTTTTAAATCCTCACAACTCTGAAAGGTAGTTTTGATGACAATTAGCAATGGTACAAGATTACATGGTAAATTCTATGATCAAACAGAGTTTTGAATTTTGGTATCTTTTTCCAGGTCCAGCACTTTAAACATTACTTTCTTGTCTCACAAGAGTAGTTGCTGTAAGGATGGTACAAAGGCTGAAGTATAGTGGTGGTGGTGATCGTGGGAAATTAATGTGTTGTATTTGCATAATAGGATGCAAATTAACAACATACATAATTATAATAATTTGCATATTATGCAAATTAGCTGTCCAGATCTGAGGTGGTGGAATATGGCAATCCTCGGACAGTACGCGTCAGGCCATTCATTTTCTTTTGAAACTTCCTCAGTGCCATAAAGTCTCCAGCATACAAGCTGAAAAACCTAACTCTCTCGGCACATGTCTGAATGCTGCACTTTTTATATGCAAATTTTATTTGTCATAAGCTTTCATGGACTACGGTTCACTACATCAATTAGATAGTATAAGGCTCACTTACTTCTAAAACAGGATGAGCAATTATTGGGGATCAGAGGAATACATTGGCTCCCAAACAGACTTTGAAGAGATAAAACTACTCCACAAAAAAACTGCAGTTTAAGGAGCAGTATCTGGAATTCTCAGCCAAAGAGCTCTAATGACTCACCACAAATCACAATATTTCATAGGATGCAGCTGTGACACTTAAAATGGAATCACAATGCTACAATTATGATGTGTGAAGGGCCCATGGAGTAATCACAGGGCATTTTTGAGCAACTGTTGGGGTTATACCAGATGCTTCTGCTGCCATATACCTAGAAAGACCCTTCAAACAATTTCTGTAAATTATTTTTGAAAAATCTTGCCATTTTAAATTAGATGTTTCAATTTCAGTAATATAATTAAAAATAGTATCACATAGTCTACAAAAGTCTGTAAAGCAGGAAAGGAGAGACTTGAAAAACAAGTTTAGAAAAGGGCTAGAAAAAAAAGTCCATATATCTATAACTATACAGTATTATACAATAAATAAAGTATAAAGTAAGAATAAAGAAATACTTGTTAGTCCTATTTTTTCATCAGTAATCTAAATTGCACCAAATAACTCATACAGGTTAACGGCAGCTTGAACTTTCTCATTTCCAATAGGGGAAAGACTCGATTTTTGTATGATTATATTCTTCTTATGCCCTCTCTCTTAATTTTTACCAAATTTATTAGCTTCCCTATACATGCCATATCCCACATTTCTTTGGTCAATGCCACGGAAAACATTTTTTGTACATATATGAGGTAGTCAGTGTTGTGAACAGCTGTTTTTAAATTCCTAGAGTGCCCTGATGTAGTGTCTTTCTGGGGGTTTATGGGAAATTTGGAAGGCATTTACTGTGGATTTCAGAGACTTATACCTACAGTGATTTGGACAGATACTACATTGGGGCACCTGTTGCTGCCACCACCAGGTAAATCCATTAAAGAGTACTTAGTAGAGAGTTCCCTTGAATCTGGAGCCATCTTTGAGTATATCTAGGGCAGGGGTGTAAATCCTCACTTGTCCCACTCTTGTGGAAAAATCCAAGTATCTACAGAATTTTAATCCTTACTTCATCAGTTTTCTGGGCACATGAACTTTTCCCTTTTCTATAATAAGTGTTAGATTAAGGAAATGATGCCCAAACTGTCTATTAATTTGAACATTTTGAAATGTTAAACTACCGTATCTTCCTTTTCCGTCCTTGTCTTCACTTCTCTCCTTGGATCTGTTGCTCACTCAGTGGTTGTGAGCAAAACAGTCTACCCCAATCTCAAAAAGCTGTTGTGCAGAAAAGAAAAAATGTTATACATACTCCAGTGCCACTCTGAACTATTTTTATGCACACACATACATGTCCTGCATTAAAACTGATATCTTATAGGATAGGATAAAAAAAAATAAATGAAAGGGCAGGGTTTAATGAGGCAGCATTGTGTCTGCATGCCAGCCTATTAGTTCTTGATATATAAAGAGCATAGTTAGCGAGGCAATCAGCCGGGATATGTCAGTAATAAATAAAATGAAACAAACAGATGTCTGAAGCTGACACATTTTTCAAGGCAGCTTGGCTTATGAAGTTCAGATACTACTGAAAAGAGGGGCAAACGGGTGGGGGAAAGCCATCCCAACAACCTGATTAATAAGATCTGGATGGAATCCAGACATTTACTAATTTTCCATGCCCTACTGTTTCACTGGCTAATTACATGTTCATTTTTGACACCCAAAGAGCAAAATGAAACATTTTTCAAATGGAGAAGAATTTTTGAGAAGAAATAGGTCAGTAGTGCTCTAGCATGACAGTCAAGGGAGAGTGCCTTATCTGACTATGGAGTGGAAAAGCAGCAGAAAGACACCACTTAGGTTAAATCACATAAATAAGAATTACTCAAGGTTGTGTTGGAGGGGTTGCCAAGAAGCTGGTACTTATATTCATATGTGGTGGAGTTGTGAATGTGTACAGAAATTTTGGTAAACAATGTTTAAAGAGATAAAAGAGATAACAGGAATTAACTTAGAAATACATCCCAGTGTAACATTGTTACCTATATATGATAAGGTTAATTGTATGCAGGCAATGAAGGATCTAATTACAAATTTATTAACTGCAGCAAGGTTAGTTATATCAAGAAAATGGAAAATTCAAGAAGATTTTCAAATAGACAATTAGTATAAGGAAGTGTTGAAAAATCGCAATTAATGATAAATTAACATGTGGAATTAAGGTCAAAAAAGAGAATAATGAAAGGGAGTGATTTTGAAGCAATAGAGAAGATATTTGTGGAAAGGGTGTTAGTAAAAAAGGAAGGTGCTATACCTCCACAAGAAGAGTTACAATTTTGGAAGGTGGAGTAATTCGAGGTATAATTGGCTCTGGGGATAGGGTATGCTTAGCAATAGAAACAGGTTAAATTTAGTTTGAAAACAATAGAAATAAGAATGAAATTACTAATAGTATATTTTTAAAAATGTTAACTATGGGAATAAATAACAACAATGGGTATAATGAGAATGAGATTTAGATATATATAACCAAAATATAGAATCAGTATGATTTATAACATGTTGAATAAGTAATATTATGTAAATGGACTTAGAGAGAAATAGAAATATAAGCATTATTTTGTTGTAACCTTTTTCTTTCACTTTTATGTTTATCAACGTATGTATTTTTTGGGGTTTTTTCTTTTCCTATAAATTATTTAAAAAAAAAAAAGATACCACTTAGGTTTCCCTGCACACACCTACAGAGGCAAGCAAATAAAATGTTAAACATCTACCAAATCTGGAAAAAATAGCAAGTTCGTTTCAATTTTTTGAAAAGGATACTCAACTTACAAGATGAAACATGGTAGGAATTATTGATGATGATGAGAGATTGTGACTGTGTCTGTGTGTGAGAGAGAAAGAGACAGAAAGAGAGACAATATTTGGAAGCCCAACCTGCCGGAACCCATTTATTGCATCATACAAAACAGTTAGAGAACATGAACACATTGTGATGCCACACAATAATCAGACTGGCTCATGTAAGAACATCAGTGAAGGCAAATTGTAGTGATGCCTTTTCCTTCCTACCCCAGGGATCTTTACTGGCTAAGTAATCAGACCGATGCTCTTGTTCTTGCTATTTTGAGCTAGTGGTTTCATCCCTTATGAGTGCCAAGCAACAAGTCTTTCATTCTGATCCATGCACTATTGTGTATGTTCAAGTCATTTCTGATATATGATGATCCTTAGGAAACTTATCATGGGGCTTTGACAAGATTGGGAGGGGTCATCTGAGCCTGAGAGGGTGTGACTTGCCTATGGTAAGCCAGTAGGTTCTCATGGCAGACTGGAGATTTGAAATCTGGTCTCCAGAGTCATAGTTCAATGCTCAACCCACAGTGAATTCAACAAAAGACCAGAGCTTGGGGGAAAAAGTGCTGTCAGAGTCCCCCAGCCAGCATGGTCATTGGAGATTCTGGGTGTTATAGTACAAGAATAACATCCTCATGATCTGAAGAAGAGGTTTATTTTTTACAGAAATCCCTACATACAGTTCTGTCCCCTCCTTGTAATAGTCACATAACTTTTAAGCAATCGGGAGTTTACAACATTATAATCTGAATATGACATAATGTCAATACATTCAGTTGGTATGCAGAACTCATAGATAAAACACAAGCAGGGCTATTAAAAATATATTCTTGGATTCCAATTCCCATGAGTTCTAGGATGAATGAGGGATGAGGGATGATGGAAGCAGTAGACTGTCAACATGGGGAAGGCCACAAAGTACCCATCTCTACTTGAATAAAATAAAACATTAGGTACTTAGCCAGGCAGAATAGTTTAGGATGCATAGTAAGAGAAGAGAAGCTTTGCATGGGTAGGGGTGATGGGGCTTCAGAATAAGACAACACACCAAAATTGAGGAACAAAGGTCACAACTTTATTGGCTACAGCATACAATGAGTTGGCTAAAACATGAGTCTGGATCCTAGTATTGATCAGCCTGCTGCTGACCAATGTACCCAAGCTTCTGACCCGGTGCCAGAATCACTAATGGCCACCAGGGGATCTCATTGGTGGAATCCCCTGTCACCAGGATGTGCAAGTAAGGCATGTTCCCCCAAGCCGGACATGCTCGCCACCACCTTGTGCCCCCTTTCAAACCACAAAGGGCCAATGAACCTTGCCCAAAGGCCAGTGGCTCCAACCCTCCTGGATCCAAGACCTATGTGACTGCCAAAAGGCAGGCCTGTCCCAGGGGACTGCCTATTGTCAACCCTGCAGCTGGAGCCAATAAAAAGTCATGTTAGCCCAGAACGCCCTCCCCCATCAGCCAGTGCGGACCAAGGATGAAGGCCAGCATGGGGAGCTCACAGTTTTAATTCAGGCCTGATGTAACCCGCAAAGGCCCTGGATCTCCATTTCCCCACCCTCATTATGTCCCCGTCAGACAGACCCCATTCCGAAGCCACAGTAGCAACCCTGATCTGGAAAAGTGACTCCCAAACTGCGTGGGAGGTAGCCTGAGGCGGGCCAGAGCTGCCTGTAGGATGGCCACAAATTGGAACTTAGACAAAGCAGTATGATCCTGGTGGATGAAGAGGAGGCCTGGGCCCTTGGGTTGCATCCACAGGTACCTGGTCAAGGCCTGTCCCCATGCCAAGCATGGAGCCATACCGTGGTCCCCCGCCCCTGCTGGTCATTCTTTGTGTGCCTCACCCATAAGGCGAGAGAAGACTCATGGAAGGCGGCATCCCCAACCAAGAATGCCCTGTTGGAAGCATCCAACTTAGAACTGCACACCAGCTTGCCCACCCACAACGCGTCGAAGAAGACAATAGTGAAAGCAGCCCCAAACAGGGCTACTTCAAAGCAGGAACGGAAAACTCCAGAGACTGGATCAAGTCCCTAAGCAGGTTGAATGAAATAGGCCTTGTGGTGTCCCTGGAACGAGGACGCGAGCACCCTCAGCCCGCCAGCATCTTCCTGACCTGAAAGGATGCACAGGGGTCACCCCACTCTGCAGCCTTGTAGAAGAAGGAGATACTCACCAGATGAGCTGACAGTGAGTAGGGAGAAAGTCCAAGGTCCCATAACTGAGCCGTAAAATGCAACACATGCTGCTTGGGAATCTTGCCTACAAGACAATACCCTTGGAGCTGACGAAAGTCCTGGAACCTGCTGAAAGCCTTGCAGTAAGCCCAAAAGGTGCCAGGTGCGATGGACTGGAACAACCGTTTCATTACTCGTCATTCCCAAGGTCCCAAAGCTCCTCTGGGAATGCCGCTGGCGCGGGGTCCGCCTCTGGGGCCCAGGATCGAAATCTCTCTTTTTGGAAGTGAGACAAAGAGTCTGCGATCACATTGTCCAACCCTGGACCAAATTTAGCTGAGAAGGATATGTTAGCAGACAAGCAGATAAGAACGAACCTCCTAACCAGTCTCATAACCCTGCTGGACTTGGACAACTAGCGACTGATGACAGCCACCACCGTCTGATTGTCACACCAAAAGCAGAATTTCTTATTGCTGAGCTCCTCAGACCAAAAGGACACCGCCACCAGGATCAGAAAAAAATCCAAAAATGTGAGGTCCCTAACCACCTCTCCTGCCAGCCATGCCTGCGGCCAACACCTGGTACACCAGCACCCTTGGAATAAAACTCTAAAGCCAACTGACCCAGCTGCATCAGACTTGATTTGGAGTGCCTGACTGGGCTTGAATCTGTCTTGCCAAATTGACACCTCATGGAAGTTATCAAGAAAGGAAAGCCATACCCCAAGGTGATGCAAATGTGATCATGGGGGGCCTTGACATCTGAAGTAATTCTCACTAATCTGGCACAGAAAGCCCTGCTGGGAGCAACAACCCTGCAGGCAAAATTGAGGTGCCTCAACAATGTCTGCAGTTCTTTCAAGGAGGCCTTGCTCTGTTCCATGAAGGGAGCTATGAGCTCCTTGATACCCGCCACCTTGTCATCTGGCAGGCAGGACACTCCAAGGACAGATTCAAGCTGGATGGCCAAATAGGAGAGCGATGTAGATGGTCCCTCTGTCTTTTCCAGTGCCAAAGGAACCCTCAGCTCATGCACCAGTTCATGAAACACCTCCAACAATTTGGCACAATTCCCGGACCCCCTCTTCCCCACAAACAGGAAGTCATTGAGGTAATGGGTGACCAGGGAGGACTCTGCTCAACACTTAACCGCCCTTTCCAAGAAGGTACTAAAGGTTTTAAAAGCACACAACTGATGGCACACCCCATAGGCATGGCCCTATCATAATACCAAAAACCACCAAATTTGAATCCCAGCAGACAGTAGTCATCCAGATGAACCGGGAGTAGCCTGAAGGCAGACTGGATGTCACACTTGGCCATGAGGGCCTCCCAGCTGCACGACCTCACCAGGCCAACAGCCTGATCAAAGGAGGAATAACAAACAAAGGTCGTGGGGAATGGCATCATTAAAAGAGAAACCTTTCAGGAAGGACAGGTTATGGATGAGCCTGAACTCGCCTGGTGTCTTTTTGGGGACCACACTGAGGGGAGACACCCAGAGATTAGGCATGGGTGGGTAGGAGAAGGGGCCCATCACCCTGCCTGCCTGCATTTCTCCACAACCACCTGGGGGTGATCACGGGCAGATTTCAAATTGTCAGCCTCAAAAGCCAACTGCAAATCCACATTCAATGAAATGAGCCATCCTCTGGTCCAGATAAAGAACCGGGAGGGGGTGGAACGCAGGCAGACAGATTGGGGAATGAGGGAGAGCGAAACTAATGCTGGTGCTCCCTGCACTGCCGGTGGGGTAAGAGGATGGGGGAGCGTCCTTCCTACTGGGATGAGTACCTCTGCCCCAGTCTGGGTGAGAGAATAGGGTTCTCCCGAGGCGGGGGCAGGATGCCCTGGCGTGGCAGCCTAGGCAGCCTTCGCAGCTGTGTTCAAACTTGCACTGAGCCTCTTTGCACTTGTCCTGGTTGAACTCTCAGCACACCAGTTGTCTCAAATCCTTTTCCCCTGCCCATGAAAAAGCTTGTTACTCTCTGTTCTGCCTTTGATGTGCAGACCAACAATCACAAGCCAGAGCTTGTCATTGAATAAAGTCCCACCATGCGGACTTGCTCTGAGAGGCTTGCTTGAAGAAGGTGCAGACTCCCCCACGAGAGACCTGGCCTTGAGTACATTACCAAGATGTTTGGAGAGGTGCCAACCTCTTTCGGGATATGCTGCCGAGATTACCCCCATGAAAACATTGTAGCCCGCTAGCCAATTGCTGAACGTGCATTCGGCCAACTCAGTTTTGTCCTCTTTTTTATGCTTTTTATCAGACTTAGGTACACGCCCTTCTCCTCCTTCGGGCTTGAGGAGAGAAAAAACCTCCATATAATATCCATCCAGGATACACTCCCTAGTCTTTACGTCAAGATGAATTCCAGGGGGGTCCTCGTGATCCCCAATGGTAGCAAGACCCCCCCCACTGGTACCTGATGATTCATCCCACATGGCCCTAGGCCCGCCACCCTCCTGATTCTCTCCCAAATGGCTGCGGATGGCCCATGCAGAAAGTCCCAGCACATGGGCTACCGCCTTCCAGTACTCTGGAGCCTGACACCCATCCACTGAGGACTCACCCAATACCCTGCCGTTGTCTGAATCCCCTCCGCTCCTCCTTCTGCGCCATTTGTTCTTATTCCTCTTCTTCCTCCTGTTGCTCCTTTCCCGGCTGGAGGAATCAGAGCTGGAGTCTGATGAGGAAGAGATGTGCCACCCGACTGCTGTCACCGCCAGCCACTGTCCCAGAGCAGCACTCAGCCACCGGGAGGTCCGACCAGTGGCCCACTCGTCTCCCACTGCTGCTGCTGCCGCTGCCAGAAGCTGGACGATTGCCATGGCCCGTTTGCCACAGCTGGACTGGAGTGGCCGACCTGCACCTCCTCCAGACTCCTCCGGCAGTCCATGCCGTCCTGTGCCTTTGATCTCTTCCCTTTTCTCACCGCTGCCTCCACTGCCGCCATACAAGGAGCCCGGGAGCAGTGTGGAGAGGAGCCTGGAAGCAGTGTGGATCCGGAGTGCTGGCCTCCCAGGCGGCTGCAGAGGAGGCAATCCCCTATGGCTGCTCATCAGGCCATGGCAGCCAATTGGAGCGTGGGAGGTGCACTCTGATTAGCTGCTGCCTTGTGGGCATCTGGGCAACCCTGTGTGGCCCTCCCTCCATGGAAATGGCCCACTCCTCCAGCCTGCAGGAGGCCAGAAGGGCCTCCATCCTCCTGCCACCCCACACTCCACCCCACAAATGGTGCCACCGGTGTGCTTACTGTCCCCCCTCCACCTCAAATGCTGACTCTTGAAAAAACAAAGTGTCCCAGGATGTCTGAACAGTCCAGGTTAAACATACTTGATTACATTATCACATTATCTCACATTATCTCTCTACCTGCCCCCTCAAATTCCTCTGTGCTGTAATCTTGGAGAATTTCTACTTTGGTTGCTCATCACCATCACCTGCAAATCATAAAACTTGTTAATTTGACACTTCTAAGGGAATAAAATATTTTTTTCTTTTTCACATACACATGCAAAACAGTTGCGTGCCATGTTTGACAACAGATAATTTATATGCTGAATGAGTAGGAAATGAACACGATAACAGAAAAGAATTATCAGTGCACTCAGAGATGACATGGATTAATTCCACCATTTCTAGGTTTCTACAGTGTGCTCAAAATACTTACCTGGACTTGCATGACAAACGTCACTGTAGAGCAGCAGTTCTCAACCTGTGGGTTGCGACCCCTTTGAGGGACGAACGACCCTTTCACAGGGGTCGCCTAAGACCATCAGAAAATATGTATTTCCGATGGTCTTAGGCTCCATTCTCTCCTTGGTGGTGGTGCGCAAGCGCGAGCCATGCACTCGCGTCCTCCTGCCCCCTTTGGCGGGAGCACGTGCAGCCACAGCATCGCCACAGCAGGAGTAGTGGTGAGGAAGCGTGAGCCACGCACTCACATCCTCCTGCCCCCTGTTCAGAAGGGACTGAAATTGCTCCCCTTCTCCACTACCGGCAGAACCTCCCGTCTGACGGGCCAGCTTGGGGGGTGGCGGCAGCATGGGGGGCAGGCCCCCTCCTCACCATGGCCCCTGCCCCACTCTCCATGGAGGAGAGCGCTGCGGAAGGGCCAGGGGGCTGCAAGGCGGCGCTTTTCCGGGGGCGAGCTGCGCCCGGTGCAAAAGACAAAGGTGTTGGGATTCCTCCCCCCCTGGCCAGGGTCGACACTCTGGAAACTTTTCCCACACTGCCCCCCCCAGCGGAAACAAGAGCGAAGCAGAAGCAGAGCCCGGGAGGGGTTCTCGGAGTTTTTTCCCAGGGGAGATGCGCGGCTCCTCTTTCCCTCCCTGCCCGAGCCCCCTGTTCCTGGCCAGCGAGGCAGGCTTTGCTGGTGGGGGAGGCATTGTAAATAATAAATAAATAATTTTATGGTTGGGGGTCACCACAAGATGAGAAACTGTATTAAAGAGTTGCGGCATTACGAAGGTTGAGAACCACTGCTGTAGAGGAAGGTAAGCTTTTGATGGCCTCCATGGAGTGAGACCAGAGTGTTATTTTTGATTGGTGCTAAGCACCAAATCAAGACATGTGATGGGGGCAAAGGAGACAGTTTGCCCCCATACTTGACATTCGGTGCTCGAAGTTGACATGGAGTGATTGTTTTCACTGGATCATCAATTTGGCTTAGGTTTTTGTGGTTTAGGGGGTTTTGGCTAGTATTTTGCGTGGTTGTTTATTGGATTAGTGTTTGATGTGAGTTGTGTGTGTGTATGTGTGTGTGCCTTTTAAAAAAAAAACCCTTTTGGAGGGAGTTGGCCTTTTGACTGTCCTGCCTGTCTTCTGATATTGTTCTTTTTGTTCCTCTTCTCCCTCCCCAACCTGAGCATTGCTTAAGATGGCTAAAAGGGGATATTAAGGTCCCTTCTCCCCTCCCCAGCCCTCCCTTCTTTGAATTCATCGGCCATTTCTGCACTAGCCTGTTATAGCGCTATGATTCCACTCCCGAAACTGCAAACCCCGGGATTCCATAGGATGCTGCAAGTGGAATCATAGCGCTATAACAGGCTAGTGTGGAAATGGCCATCACGTTTGACAGCTTCCTCCCTTCTTTCTTGAATTCTTAGTGAGTTATAACTTTAAATAGCCAGGGATCATGGCTGGGCTGCCTTGGGGCATCTGGCAGGTTGTTGTGGTGCTCTGCTTGCAGATTCTTTGGTGAGTTTCTTTATTGGCTGATCTGGTGGTTGTTTGTGGTGTTGTTCTGGTCCCTGATTGATTTGATGGTTGCTGATTTTTTGCTGATCACTTTTAGGAGGCTGATTTGGTGTTGCTGTGTGTTTTGGAGCATTTTTTTATTAATATTTTTTATTGAGAATGAAAATTAAAATTTACATAGAATCCTCCAGTATTCATCTTAAAATTTAAAAATAATTTCATATAACTAAGGAAAGGAGAGAAAGTAAAATAAAAAAATAAAAAAAATAAAGAGAAATAAAGAGAAATGAAAAGCATAAAAAACAAGAGAAAAAAAGTTAAAGAAAAAAATTGTAAATACTGGAAGAAGGAAAGGGAGAAAACAGAAAAACAGGCATATAAATTCCAATGTGTAAGATTAAAGCAATTAGGGGATCTTTGATGATTGATACAGCACAAGAGTCCAGGACATTCCTGGCTGAGAATCTGGCGGACTTCGTGTGTGGGATGATATGCAGAAGCAGTTTCAGGGTTTAAAATCTATGCTGATCATGTGAACTGTCTGTTTAGAGGATTGATTATTTGTGGCTATTTTGCCAGGCCCCTATTGGCCCTGTGCTCAGTTTGAGGTCTGTTGGGCCTTTTGAGGCCTCCCAGGCATTGTTGGTGTGGGGCCTGCTCAGCCTGTTTGCCATGTGGTCCAATAAAGGCCTATTGTACTGGTGCTTTTGGGCCTGCTTGGCTGGTGTGGCTGCCTAGGGGCCTATCAGACCTAGTTGTAGTTCAGGCCTCGGGCTCATTGGGATTAGAGGCCCAGTAGCATGTGGGCCTGGTGGTTGGATAGAGGTCTGCCAGGCCTCGCTGGCCACATTGTTTGATAGAGGGCTCTCAGGCCTGGGCCTTGTTCCAGAGGCCTGCTAGGCCTACAGCCTATTATTTCCTACTAGTGGTGGGGAATATTTGCTCTGCTTTATTGGATTATGATGATAGCGATGGTGATTATGATGACTATGATTTTGGATGGCTCATCAGGGCCTTCTTCTCCCCCCTCCCCGCTAGGCCTCCATTTAATTGAGTTGGTTCGAGGGCCTGAAATTAATATCTAGATCTAGATCCCTACAGCTACACAGTCTTTATACTGATATCTTGTTTATTGCCTTCTTATTTCTTGTAAAGCTTGAGTGATGGCAGGTTGGTGGTGCCAGAAATAAACAGAGCATTAACAACAAGTTAGGTAGAGGGCCTGGGACTAATACCTAGGCTTTGATACCTACGGTTATAGTCTCTATATTGTTACCTTGTTTTACTGCCTTCTTGACTCCTTTAGGGTTTGAGAAGTGGCAGGTTAGTGGTGCTAGAAATAATTAGAGTAATAACAACAATGATGATGATATAGTGGAAGCATCAGTGGCAGTTTAGTGGGGTTTGTGCAGATGTGTGTGTGTGTATATGCACACATGCACTGTTGCTACTTTATTGATTTCAAACAACAACAATGCTGCACTGATAGCATCAGTGGCAGTTTAGGGGGGCTATTTAGGCATGTGAGTGTGTCCATTTGTATGCATGCATGTAGACTGTACTACCTTAATTTGAATTAAAAGTGCGGTGACATTTGCCCCATTTGAAAGCACACTTGATGAGCATGTCATGGGACACCTGGGGAATGACTGGGCAAAGTGTGACTCATTCCCTAGGGGACATGGAGTAAAGGGCTGAATCATGATAGTGAAACCATGGCAAGGGATTGCATCATGCAAATAGCCCTGAGTGATGACATGGAAGCAGGTGTGTATAAAAGAGGGTCATGAATGCTTGCTCTCTCTCTGCATCCCGTCACTCTGACTCTGACACTGCTCCTGGATCTCTGACTCCGTATCTCTGATGCTGAATCTCTGCCTGTGGATCTGTATATTCTATGTATAGATGTATATACTACAACTGTGAAGAGTAAAAGCCTCCAGGTATTTTGGATGACGAACTCTGTGTCCATGAGTTTACTAACCAGTGGGTAGAGAGGTCAGAGCTGATGCTGTTGTTGTACTCTGCTGCACATGCTTGTTGCTGTTTTGAAGCTCTGTTATGCTTGCCTCTGGGACACTTTTTGTCCAGAGAGCAGTGGTTCCAGGGAGGATTGTGTGCTGGTGCTGTAAATCATCTCCCGCCACCTTATTGATTTGATTTAGAGAACAAGAGCAATATTGCATGTTAGCATCAATGGCAGTTTAGAAGGGATTGTGCAGGTTTGTGTGTTATGCACATATGTATGTTGACTTTACTACCTTATTGGTTTCTACCTTACTGATTTAAAACAACAACCACAACAATGCCACAGTGGTAGCATTGGTGGAAGTTTATGGGAGTTTGTACAGGTGTGTTTGGATGAGTTTCTACTCTAGTTTAATGGAGCTGCAGGAGACCTTCACATGTTGGTTTACTTTACAGGGAAATGTTGTTTGTTTGTTTTGGTATCAGACATTTGAGATGGGTTTTGGAATTTTTCCAAATGTAAGGACAGTTTAATTGTGGGCTGCTGAATTCACAATTTGTCAGTCCATTCTTGGTTATGGTATGACCCTAGTCAGTGTCATTAATTTGATCATCTCTAAATCCCGTCATGCCACATGCCTGGTCCAGGCCTTTCCCACCCTGTGCCTACAGATCTGAGGAACTTGGAGGGGTGAGGTTGTCTAAGCCATTAGTCTCTTAGAAGGCCAGAAGGGAGATTGGGTTAATTAGGTGTCTAGCAAGTTGCAGGTGTTGTGGCATATTCATGTAGACCACATATTGCTGTATTGTGTTTCTCTGAGGGGCAGGGATCTGACCCTGCAGTTCATCAGGACTAGACTATCAGCATTAGCTTTCACTGCTAAAGTCAGGAGCATAAGGATACCACCTATAATTTCAGCATGCACAAGGCTCTGGAAGGGTGGACCAGGAAAAGAGGGAAGATTGCCAATGTGGGTTAGATCCTATGACTTTTGCAAAGGGCTTAGGCTCTGAATGCGGTGAGGTCATGTGTTGTGAAGATGTCTGTGCATCCTTTTAAGTGTAGAATACTTTATAACACTCTAATATTGTTGTTCTTTGTCTTTTCAGTTAGTTCCCAGGTGCAGTTTGGTAAGGCAACAGGTGCTTATTTGTGGATATAGTATGATTTATTGGTTTGCTTCTTCTGTTTGAGGAATGCACTGGGTGTTCTCCTCATGTTTTAGTTACTCAAACCTGATCGTAAAAGGGTGAGGGCAAAGGTATAGTTAGACTTGTGCTCTGACCCAGCTTTATGCCCTGTTCATGCATTATGTGCAGCTCTTGGGGGCTAGACTGGAGTTGTTGTTTTATTTTGTCACATCAATTTTTGGCCCTTATAGGTATCAATTTCGGCTGGTTTTTGTGAAGGCCTTACAGTGCTTGGGCCTGAACAGAGTTAAGACTGGCACCCATTTATTTAGGATTAGAACTGCCTCCACTGCTCCTGGGATGGGCTTCAGCCCACAAGACATCCAGTCTACCACCATTGGAAATCTTCCTCCACAAAGATGTACATGTGTCCTCCCAAATTTTGAGGCTGTTTTGCTCAACTAACTTTCTTCCTGTTTTCTCTGTTGAATTGTAGGTGCTGTGTGGCAAGTCAGCAGGTCCTGATTTGTGGCTGCAGAATAATTTTTGAATGGTGCACAAGGCCTAAATTTATCATACTGGCTGTCAGCTGGGGCTGGGTGACATAGCCACTGTGGTGTGGTTTAGTAAACAAGGCCTGCAGCGGGGTGCCTAGTTGCCTTTGTGTTTGAGGAGCACTATGTGCCTACACCTGATGTTTTGGTCATTTACCTTGGCGGTAATGACTCAGGCTTGCTGACAGGCCTTGGAGTGCCTTGGGCCTCCACTCAATATTTTGGTCATTCTCCTTGGTGGTAATGACCCAGGCTTGCTGATGGGCAAGGCTTTGGAGCACCACGGGCCTCCAACTGATGTTTTGGTCATTCACCTTGATGGTAATGACACTGTTTTTTGACTTGGTGGTGAAGTCTCCAAATGTATTGACCACACCAGAAGAATGGTGAATAATCCGATTTGGGCTACATTATTCCTCATCTTGGCAACCTATTTGGGCAGTCAAACCTTTACCAAGCAGATGGGGTGCACCTGTTTGATCATTGGAATCAGTTGTTCCTGGAAGGATTGAGAGGGGAGTGAGGGCTGTGTTGTCTGGTCTGGTGGGGGGAATGGGACTAAGCAGACACTTGCCCCTTTCTGTGGCAGATAATGGGGGATAATAAAACATTGGTGATCATCTGCTGGCACCCATTTGGTGTAGGGTAGGGCTCTGGAACCACCTCTTCAGGGCCCTGCATCCCGGGGGTTTGGTGAAGGAGGCTACCCTTGAGGTTAATCTGGGAATAAGACTCTCACTTTTAGAGCCATGCAGCTTGGGTGGGAGTCCCTGGGTTACCTTCCAAGATCCTGGACTGGGGAGCAACCAAAGCAGTTTGGATTGCCCCTGGGGCTGAGGTGTTATCGCCCATGGGTAGGCTGAGCAGGTTGTCACATTGTGACCTGGTTCCATATCATGTTGCTCCCTCTCTCTTGTATCTTTCAGGTTAATGCAATTTAAATAATTCAGGTCAAAATAAAGTGGCCCTTAGTTAACCCAACTTTGTGTCTGGTCTCTTTATTCCATGGTTGAGCATCAAATGTGCATCAGGCACAAGCTCCTTAGCCCACTGTCTTAGGAAAGCAGCAAGCTTTAATTAGTGAGTTAATCACCTCTAGAAAATCAATACTATAAATTTGTGTGCTGGACTCTTTCATTCTGTATGTATTCATGGCATATGAATTTTGTTTCTGCACTGCTCCACATGACACATGAAGAACCAAGATGAAATGAAGCAGCACAGAATGTAGGGTTGTACCCAAATAATATCTATTTCTAAGAGAATGGCTTCTATCAACAGAATGGGGTGCACTCACCTGTGCAGCCTGATACCTTTAAAATCTGTCCTGGAGGCTTGGGAGAGCCTTTGGAGCAGATTTTGGGTGCGGAAAGGAGGATAAGCTCCTGTTGCATGAGGGGATGTTTCCTCACACAACATTGTTTTTACACCTACAGGTTGACCGCCAACTTAGAAAGCATAGAAAAATGGACCAAGCAGATTCATGGAGGGTAGATACATTAACCAAAAATAACTTAATGGAATATCCTCTTACATATTTTGATGACTAAGAATTGACAGATGTCCCCAGTCTTCTGTTATTCCTCCTTCTAGCACTTCCAGGTCTATTCCATGTCAGTCACACAGAGTTGTTTTCAGTAGAAAAAAATCTACATATTTTCTGTGCTCCCCCCATGGATACATGAATAGATGCATGCCCCCATTAGGTCATGTCTCTGTGCACATTTTTAAAATACATACAGTGGGTTTTGTGTGTGTGTGTGTGTGTGTGTGTTTTCCAAATGTGTGTACATTATCAAATGTCTTTTTAAAATTTTTTTCACATATACTGCAAACCTAAAATCTACAAATTTCTGACTCCAAATTATGGTTGGTTTCATATTCATATAATTATTGCCTTAGTCTGGGAGTTACAGAATCAGGCAAATCCATTTTTGGAAAAAGAGATAGAGTGAATTTCTCCCCCAGTTCTGATGGTGATGCAGTTTCCATCTTGGAAGATGCCTTGAATTTCATGATTTAGTGTCACAACATCTAATGTACACTGATGGTGTTAAAAAGAAGAATGGGCAAAGGATGGAAGAGACCAAATGCTTATTTTGTTCAGGCTTCTGTTTCCTTCAAGAGCAATCCAGACGCTATTTGTCCTCATTACCTGGTAATCAAAGGTATACTGCCTTTGAACGCAAGAGTTCCATTTTTAGCTATTATGCCTAACAATTTTTTATAGCTATGCCCCTCCAATGTGATTTGGCTTGTTATTGATTTAATGACATTATGATAATTTCTGTTTTGTTCTCATTCTCTTTTCTTCTAGCGCTAATTGACTTTCTTACTACCATGTTGTATACTAAATTTGTTTTCAGCAACTTTTCCAGGACACAAAGATATCTTCTGTGGCCAGTTACAGCAAATTCAGATGCCATGCTCCTGGGTATATGTAAAGGTAGTATTTTTGTCTCTTTGTGCATCATTTTGCATGTGTACAGTTGCCTGTTATTCTGATGACAGAGCCAGTTGAAGAATTCTTCACAGTGCACTTAAGATTCTTGACATCATAAATCATTTGTCATTATGTGTAATCTTGGCTCCTTTACTGTTTCCAAGTGACTAATGATCAGTTATGAAAAAGTTAAAACACATCCTTCTATGTCTGGTGGAACCTTACTCTCTCTCTCATTTTTTTCTATTCTGTTCATTGTCTCTTGCCATATGCACCTTGTATTTATGAATCCATAATAGAGTATATCTTCCTTTTGAATATTACATTTCCTCATGCTTATCTAATGAGGGGATTTCTCAAAAGACAGATATGCAAGATTAATGAGTGGAGACCATGGTTGTCAGAATCCCACAACTGTGCACAATATGAATAATCCTAATTTTTACTTTTTTAAAAAAACTTGCACCAGGTTTCTGGCTCACAACGTAGGAAAAGCAAATATTAAAGAGTAAGGTAATGGCTGATAGAATTTCCCAAGCAGAAGATCTGTCAAAGCTGAGTCTCATTGTCTGGTATAACTCCCTAGCAACTGCTGAAATGTTATGTAAAATTAGAAAAAATGCCTGGAAATTTACTTAAGTTGCATTATTTATGTAAGTATATTGGGCTTTTTTAGCTCAGGATTCTGATTTTTTTTAAAAAAACAACTTAGCACTTCCTGCAGCCATTATCAAGAAGGCATGTCATTTCTTCTTCAACCAAACTTGTTCTTCTGTACATTTATGAATTCTTACTGGCATTTAGTCTTGCAGTTATGAATTTGTGACCCAGGGTTAGGAATCTGTAACTTCTCTGCATTCAGTAAGACTACGTAGTCTTACTTAAAAGACAACATAAAAATGTCATCACAGCCCACCTGGATAGGGTATAAGAAGTCCATTCTGATTCCAATTGGGATGCAAATAGGATGATGTTTCCAACTCCACTCCTGCCAGTGAGGGATGCTGATGTAATTGCAAGCAGGATCCCTCTCTCCAGACCTTGCTGTAGCCTTGCTTGCTGGTGTGAGGGAGTGGAAATGTGGTTGTACTTGTGCCCAAGTCAGAAACTGAACAGATCTCCTTAATCTGCTCTGGCTCCTGGCTCTTTAAGTGGGCTGGGAGGAGTCAGGCCAAGAGACATTACTTAGGTCATTTCTGATCTACACTATTACAGTGCTATGGAATCCTGGGGTTTGCAGTTTAGGGAGGGGCATTTAGAATCCTCAGTGAAAGAGCTCTTTGGCCTCAGTAAGCTACAGACCCCAGATTTCCACAGGGTGTTGAAAGTGTGTTGGTGGTTAGAGTTTCCCAGGGTGTTAGCCCTTTGGGGAGCTTTATGAAAGCTCAAACTGTATTGCAGGAAAAGCATGTCCCAATCTCTGTGTGTCTTTCCTGAACTAGAGGCTGAATTGAAAGCAAAAACAAGGCAGTTAGCTTCAGGTTCCAACTTTAAAAAGTTTACTAATAAACTTTATCCATTAGAGAAACTAGATCTTAGCTAACTAACAAAAGGATTTGAGAAGATAGTGTCTTCATTTTAAACTTACCAACTTCTTGGTGAAGAGGCTAGCATAGAGAGAGAAGTTGCTACAAGCGAGATTTCTAAAAGGAGAGAGACAGACAGGTGTGGCTGTCTAAGTATGACCCCTAACTGAGACCAGAATGTATCCTGGGTCACATGGTCTGGATATCATAGCCAATCATTTTAAAATAACACAGAACAGTTCAGACTTTAGCTGTGAGGCCAAGAAAGGCTTTTACACTGAAAGAAAATCAACCCTATCCTAACCCCATTTAATGTTGAACAAGAGGCAGAGAGGAGAGAGAATGCTAGAATTTTCCAACAAAGTGAAATAATAATGCTATAACAGTGTAGAGTGGAAATGGCCTTAGTTTACTTTACGTTACTTAGTAACTAAGTTGATGATGTAGAATATCAGCCAACCTCTTTAAGTTGGCTCTTTAAGTTAAGACCAACTGTTGCCTGTAGGTACCTGTATTGCCCCAGATTAAATCAAAATTGATATTGTACTGGCCAACTTTCAATCTTCTTGTGCAGATAAATTGGATAAATTTAAAATATATATGCTACTTTCATAAAATAAAAAATGATTTACAATGCATTACTTAAAAAGCATCCTATTAGAAGATGAGTGAAATATGTCAAAAGTAGAGGTGGATGATACTGTACTGGATCAGGCCAAAAAGGTCCATTGGATCTGATTATGTCTTCCCTTATGATAGCAGCTGGCCATGAATACCCAGAAAGCCGACAATAAGCAAAGCAAAAGGACAACCTTCCTCTCCATTGCACCCCACCACCAGCACCTGGTGTTCAGCTATATACTGCTTCTGAATGTGGGAACATGATATTCAGCTAATGGCCTTTGATAAGCCTATTTCTAATGGATCCAGCAAACATCCCTTTTACATTTTTCCAAACTATGGATGCATCTTGGGGCTGGAAATTAGAGATGGATGAGAATTTTGTTTCATTTCCATTCATATTGCATATTCAGTTCATATCTGAGAGAGAAGGAACTTGTCAGGAACTGAATCCACACACACAAATAGTGTGGTGGTCGGACCAAGCTTCAAATGGTAATTTGGCACCTTCTAAGAAGTGTTGCCAGATGGTAAGTGCAAAGTGAATGGCCATGGCTTCTTTTCCCCATATCGGCCAGTTCTGTTGGGTTTGGGGTAACTTTTTCAAGATGAAGGTGCATGGTCTGAGGTTACTGTTTTCATCACGTTGAAGGAGTACTCTGCCCATGGCAAAGTTTGAGGGAAATGTTTGTATCAGGAACTCCTTTTCTGGGTTGGGGAAAAGTTTGGTGGTGAACCTGTGCTTGGATTCATCAAATGCAGCCTGGCAATTTTTAGTCCATGTAAATTTTCTCAGGACTGCTGCATTGGGTTTCATCTTTCCAGGATTCATTTTTAAGAGGTCTGTTAACGACAGAGTAATCATGGCAAAACCCTCAATGAAATTCTGGTAGAAGTTGGCAAATCCCTGGAACTGTTGCAGCTGCTTGCGTGTTCTCAGAGGAGGCCAATTTACAATTGTTTCAATCTTGGATGGGTCCATGTTTAGGGTGTTGTTACAAATTCTGTATCTGAGGTAATCAAATGTTTGAGTGTAAAACTTGCACTTTAAGAGTTTTACAACAGGTTCATTGTCTATAAGGCCTTTTCCACATGGGGGGATTAATTCGTTTCCTGACAGATTATTTTGTTACCGCCTCAGAGCGGACATTTTTTACCTCGGTCCACATGCGTGCAGCCTCTCTCGACTCAAATCGCACCGCTCAGTACACACGTTACCCGTCCACGTCCGCCCACTCCCATCGGCCCGCCCTCCATGGCCGTGAGTGGCGTGTGTTTTTTCTTTTCTTTTTTATGTTCATCAGCGCGGCAGGTCACGTGTGCATGCGCGCCCCGCCCCGCAAGTCCCCCTCGCGAGGATTGGCCAAAAACAAAGCGCGCCCATTGGTCGCAACCACAATTCGCGCCAAATTTGATTTTCGCGCCACCGCTTGAGGGACAGATAGCATTTGCTTTGCAGTTCGGGACTCCTGCAGCTCACTGCGAGAGATGGAGCGAGGGTTGAAACTTTGCTCGCCCAAATTGCTAGCGCCCTTCTCGCCTTGAACTCGATTCTTGGTGTGGTGGTGGCCGAACTGAGTCGCCAATGGGCGACAGAGCGCTCGAGGAGGCGCAGGCGATTGGCCTCCACGCGCAACACGGTCGCGGTTTTGGGTTTCTACGCGACGATTCTTGGGCGGCCGCGGAGGCGCCTTCAACGCCTTCCACGCCAGAGAAGATGGTGGGTACGGCAGCGGATGCGAAGAACCTGGTGGTCGGAGGAGGTCATGGGGAAATGGGATGAGGACCAGTGGCTCTACCATTTCCGCATGACCAAGGAGACGCTGCTGGAGATTGCCAACCACCTCCGTCCCCATCTAGAGAGAAGGGATACGGAGATGCGGACCGCCATATCGGTGGAGGAAAGAGTCGCCGTGACGATTTGGTGGCTGACAACCCCCTTGATTTATCGGAAGGTGGCGAACACCTTCGGCTTGGGGATCTCAACTGTGGCTGCCATAGTGATAGAGGTCTGCCTGGCCATCGAGCATGTACTGCTGAGACCCACAGTTTGTCCTGGCGACTATCACCAGGTAGGTGCTCCTGGGGCGGCGGGTTACCAATTCCCCCACTGGCAGCCTGCAGCTGTGCCCCCCTCTCTCTTGAGGTGTCCTCCCTTCCTGTATCCTGCAGATGCAGATGCAGATACAGCCGCAGTGAGTTGCCAGGGGAAAAAGTGTGTGGGTGCATATCCCTTCTAGCCCCTCAGATCGCAACTCCCGGGACGTAACGGGGGAAGTTTTTCCCATCAGTGGCACAGGGGGGAGAGTCACGAGCCACCGTTTCCTTCCATTTGTTGCCGGAGCACAACTCGCAGAAGCAACCACCATGGCTGGGGGGGCATTGCCTTGTGACGGCAGTGCGAGGGCTGGAACCCACATGTCCCGGTGATCCCCCCTAATATTTAGATGAAACCACATTGGCATACTTTGGATGCCTCCCTTGCAGAGCAATCAATTTGCTGATTGCGCGCGAAACCTTTTATTGCCATCAGCTAGACAGAGGTGGATTCATAAGGTTGGATGCCTGGATGGGGGAGCAACTGATGCTTTAAAGGCACCCCTTTAATGACCAGCCTGGCGGCTTGGATGTGCATGCACATCTGGTTTTGTCGCGGGAGGCATGCTGGCCCTCATGACATGGAGGATCATTTTCCAGCTTTGCCTCTCGCGCGTTTTTCTTCCGCATTTTTATCTTGCTGGAAGTGGTCCCTATTTGGCATCCCATCAAATGGCTGTGGAAGTGGACTAAGTGAGCGATACCACTTGAAAGGCCCTGGAATCCCATGGGCACCTATTCAGTTGCTTTTACCTTGTATGTTGGCATGCTGGAATTTTACCAAGGGTGCCTTGTGTGGCCCCTGCTCTCCTCCCTCGGGACACTTGCCAGCAACCCCTCCAAGGGCAAACTCCAGCTGAATTGTTCCTGCCAATTGTATCAAGTGCATGTGGGGATGTGGTCCAGGGTCCCTCAGGTTGTCCTGCTCCTCATTTCATTTGCCACAAGCAGTGAGGTATATTTCTACTTGGGGAACAGAAAATGCAAGTTTGGCATTGATGTGTTCTCAGACCTGTTTTCCCTCTGTTCTATAATATTCCAGGTGATGCATGGGTTTCGCCAGATGGGCTTCCCGCAGTGCATAGGCGCCGTGGATGGGACTCGTATTCCAGTGAGGGCTCCCAAGGGACGAGGGGAAGAATTCATCAACAGGAAGAGCTCTTTCTCCATTCTCCTACAGGGCATGGTGGATCACGAGGGGAGGTTCCAGGACATCTTGCTCGGCTACACGGGGAGAACACATGATGCGTTCGTTTTCAGGCACTCAGCCTTGTACCAAGCCATGGATGTGGGGAGGTTTGTGCCCGGCAATCCTACCGTGACCATAGGGGATGTCCCTGTTGGGCCTTTGATACTGGGGGATGCCGCCTACCCACTATGCAGGTGGCTGATGAAGCCCTACGGAGGAAGATTCGGACCCTAGGAAGATGGCCTTCAACCGCGTGTTCAATCGCTGCCGCAATGTTGTGGAGCGTGCCTTCAGGAGGCTCAAGGCGCGTTGGGGCTGCCTGTCTGCCCCGCTAACTGTGTCCGAGGAAAACTTTGTTCCTGTGGTTAGTGCCTGTGTCGTGCTGCACAACATCTGTGAATCGAAGGGACATATCCTCCACCCTGGCCTGGCCCCCCCACCACCACTCGCACTACGGGCCGCAGCCCAAGACCTCCCTTGCCGTGGCTCTGGACCTAGGATCAGGGAAGGGGAACTTGTGAGGGATGCTATCGCCACCCTGATAGCTAGCGAAAGCGAATAGGGGTGGAGGTTGTTTACCAAGCACTGCTAGGTGGGGCCTGCCTGACGTGGCTGCTTTTGGCCTTGTTCTGGCCCGCCACCAAATGTCAGCGTGGGCACTGCTTGACCTACAGTGATTCCCCTGGCAGCACAGTAAGGCTGTCCAGTTCTATGTTGCATGTTTTTGACTTTTCATGAGCATTGTTTTAATCTCTCTAATAAAGGTTTGCATAGTTATTCATGTGTGAGAACTTTGCTTGTCTGTTCTACCTTGTGGAATCCACAGAGAATGTGTCGGTTCTTGCTAGAGACAAGGTACTAGACACTAGATACACATCCCGGTTCACATGGCTTGAGGCTGCAGAGGTGGGAACAAGTCCTGTGTGCGTGGACCAATGGACAATTTTGGGTTTGCCCTTCCACCAGATCACCATGGGAAGCAGACAAACAGAAGTAGGTGCGGGCCGGATAGGGTCCACTGGTATTTAAGAGGCGGGAGTGTTATTTCCCCGCTGTTCTGGGCATCTTGGTGGTTGCTGACAGATCCCCATCCCCGGGCCCCGCCGGAAAAATCAGCAAAGGGACAAAACAATGGTGGGGGGCAATGGATTTAAACTACGGGGGGAAGAATCCATATTATAAATAACCTCATGATGGTAAGAGCAACTTGACAGTGGCATACACCACTTTTAAGTGTGGTGGACTCCCCTTTGCAGCCTGTAAAACCAAGGCCAGATGACCATCTGTCAGAAGTGCTTTAATGGAGTATTTATGCATGGGTGAATGGGGCCAGGCTGCATGTCCCATGTGGTCTCTTCCAGAGCTATGGTCTATCTTTTTGTGCCTCGGTAAAAACTGCCTGAACGCCAAAAAAAAACCTCTGGCTCAATGCATTGGGTGCTCCGAGAGATTCTGTGGCCTTAGAGGGAGCGAGCAGCTGGGCTAGATGGCAATCCTGTCAAGTCTGGGTTGCGACTCACAATGTTAGCAGCAAACAGCTACTAGAAAACCACGGGGAATATCCAAGAGTGTTGATTTGTGTTTGTGTTTTTAATTGCGGATGCACTAAAACCCTATATTGGTTCGTGGCTTGAATCGAGGCCAGTGGAGGCCCTGATCTTCTACCACATCTGTAATGTCCACTCAGTGGCACCATTTTGGCTTTCGTCCCTTCCTACCATCTCTAATCTGTTTCTCCTTCTCCATGTTGTTCTCCCCATGGTCCAAACTCGGTCTGTGGAACAGAGACTAGTCCACCCAGGTTACGACAGTGGCAGCTGCAGACTTCCAGGTTCGTGCTGTGATGAATCCGTTCCTGGTTACAGTCTGAACTTTGATGTACATATCCAGGATGCTGCTTATATGTTTGGGGATAAAGATGAGCGCCTTGGATATCTCCCCCAAAGTTCAGATTAAAACCAGGGGTGGATTTGTGGCCTGGCTGTCACCACACCACCCCCCGGCTCTCGGTCTAGCACCACCAGTAATAACCTTCGCATCACCAAACATCTCAAAAACAGTAGTTTTATAACCAGTAGTATATTTTCCCTGGAAACAGGTCAAGGATACCAATGACACAATGGTAGTTTGGCCATACCTTTATTTTAGAAAACCGGGGGCAGATTTTATAAAAGAACAATCAGGCAAGTAACTTGAGTGTACCCGGACCACTACACCACCCTGGCTCTCAGTCAAGCTTTACCAGTCACAACCTTGGCAGTTCCAAGCATTTTAAAACCAGCTGTTTTCTAAAAATGAATACATTTTTCTTTTTAAAAAAAACAAGGATACCAGTGAAACACTGGAAGTTTGGGCATGCCTTTACTCAAACAAACAAGAAGAACTATGAACACAAGAACTATTGGGCTAGTGGATTCGTTCGCGAATATTAAACCCAATGTTAATGTAGATTCCAATTTTTAACACAGGCAGAGACCTTTCCCTAAGGTGCTGGTAGCCACCACACCGCGGGCATCCTTTCTTGGGAAAAAAAGGTCTAAAAATCAGGGACCGATGTTTTCTGATCACAGAAGTAAGTGCAGGCTGGATGGGGTTCATTGGTATTTACCAGTTAGGAGTATTAGTTCCCCACAGAACAATGGAGCTTTGTGGAAACATTTTACTATTGCACAGCAATAAAGCGTTCCGATAAAAGGGAATGAAGGCCAAAAACAGGGAACTAGACTGTCATTCCCAGGAAACCAGTTCCGTGTTTGGCTAGGCAGGCAACGCGCTACGGGCTGTAGCGGTGTGTTGGTTTCTTGGTCCGAGGTCTCCTGCTGGGGGCGGCCTGTGAGTCCTCGGGGTCCCCTTGTGATGCACTGCCACCGCGGCCACCTGGCGCCTCTCGGCGTCCAACGCCATCCACGTTGTTTCCCAATGAGATGAATGATACTATCTCTTTCAGTGAGGTCGATATTGATGCCATCAAGCTGTTGCACCCCTCTAGCAGTGTGATCATCTTCTGTCTGTCCTCAGATGCCTCGGACCTTTCCTCTCGGAAATGTCGCTCGTTCTGCCCCAGGAACAAGGAACATTGGTCCCTGAAGCTGTCCATGGCCGCGGAGGGATTGTCCTGGTCGTGTTCGCGTGCTGCCTGGCGGGTCCTTTGCCGCAACAAGCGCATCCTGCTTCTTGGTGACAGACCCGCCCTGCTGTTCCCCGCCCCTGGCGTGCTGGATGTCGTGCCGGCACCTTCATCTGCGGATGGTGGAGAAAGATAGAGTTACACAGCGGGTCACGGCACCTTGTTGGACACTCCCACCATCCCGGGCATGCTCGGCACCGCCGGCAGGCCCCACGGCATCGACAGGTTTCGCCAGCGGAAGGAGCGTCGGGCGCGACCCACCTTGTCCATTGCTGCTTGTGCTGGTGGATCTTGAGCTGGCCGTTGGTGGTCTGGCGCTGCAACTTTCCGCGCTACCTGGAAATTTTGGGAGAGAAAATTTTCCCTTCATGCTTCAAGAAAATATGAGGGCGTTCCACTCCAGCGCACTGGGTCGTCTTGAGCTGCGGCCGCACATTCCCGGCCAACGCTCTGCCCCAGGTCCGTGCCGGTCACCACCCCATGCTCGCGCGAAACCCACGCGCTTTCCTTCCACGCGGCGCCCGTCCTACCTGTCGTCGTGGATAAGTTGCTATCTGCTCTGCTTGGTTCCAACTGGCCCCGTGTGGAGACTCCCTCTTCACTCCCTACTGAAGGGAAAAAATCAGTAGTCCCCCATACCATGGGCCGCCCTCCCGTTTTTATCTAGATCAAGGGGGGGGTTCCGGCTCACCCATGGCCCGGGACGCCAAAGGCACTGCCGCTCGGTGCCACTTACCATATGTTTCCTCGTCGGAGGCCACGTTCCCGGATCCAGCAAAAAGCTCCTGGCTGAGTTGAGTGAGTATTTGCTCAGCATCTGAAAGGCAGAGGGAGAGTTATGTTGAAAGGCCCGTGGGAAACCGTATGAGTGCCCAGGAGGTTCACCCAATATGACTCCGCGGCCGCCGCACTCGCACCTTCACGCGGTCCGTCCGGCCCTTCCTCAAGTCTCCCGCTCTCCTCCGCCACGACCAAGCTCTGAACTACCCGGGGCGGGTTTGCGCTCGCGTCGCCGCCAAGGATGCGCGAGAGCTCATCAAAGAAGGGACAGGTGACCTTTTCTGCCCCGTGCGCTTGTTGGCAGCCACCGCCTCCCTGTACTCCAGCCTCATTCTCTTTGTCTTTGTCCGGCATTCCTCGGCTGTGCGCTTGTGTCCTCGCCTGTTCAGTTCCCTGGCAATCTCCACAAAGATCTCTAGGTTCCGGTGGGACTCCCGGAGGTCCCGTTGAAACCTCTGTTCCCCCAGACATCGAGAAGGTCCCGGATCTCGGAAGCCCTCCACGCAACACCGCGCCCCCTTGCAGCCCTCTGTGACAACTGGAAACCCCCCTCTTCCATGGAGGATCTGGCCGCCTCTGAAAAGTTCGCCTCAAGCATGCCCCCGCTTCCAGGGGAGCTCTCTCTTCCGCTTCCACCTTGTTCCATCATCAGCGTGGACCAATTGCGGGCAGAGCCAGCAAAGATTTCCTCCCCCGGGAAATGGCCTGCAAGGAAACACACAACAGGAAGAGGGGTTAGGAAGCCACTTCCAACCGCCAATGCGATCCCGTGCCCTGCTATGTTTGGCAGGGCGGCAAGGATTCCACGCAAGGGAGCCTAGGGAAAACCACTTTGGCGCCCACAAGTATGTGGGGCAATGAACAAAAGCAGGTGACAGAAGGGAGACGATGGGAGGAGGAGAGGTCCAATTACAGTTCTCCTTTGCCCCCGTCTGACCAAGGAGGATGGCAGGGCTTGGCTATGGGCAGGATGAGGACATCGCCCCCCAAATAAGATTTCCAGCACACCAGCAATTTTTTCCTTCACCCCTAGGTTTGTGGCATTGCGGAGAGCGAGAGAAACCACCCACGGGTAGAAGTCATATTTGTATTTGCCATGCCATTTTCGCATCCCCACGATAACTTTGTCCCCTCCCATCTCTGCGGATTTCCAAATGCCAAGCTGACATCGTAAGATACTGCAATGCCAAAAATCCAGGGACTAAGGAGAGGCCTAATGGAGAGGGATGTAGTTTTTACCGGGAGAGTAATACTTTCAGTTCCCCACCCTCAAACTATGCCCTGATATAAGGCCAGGTGTGCGTGTGTGTGCACGTGCAGGCACTGAAAATGCGTTGCGTTCGAAAATGAGAACGGCTGTGCCTTTTTTGAGGTGGAAACCAAATAAGGAGAAGCATTCCCAGAGTAAAGTTTCTGTTGCACTTTAAGAGGCAGGGCAGCCCTGGCTGGCCCCGAGAGCTTATAGCTACCACGGCACCGCTGGTGTGGCAAAAAAATGCACGCGCGCGCACACACACACACACACACACACATCACATCACGAAGCATTGCACGGCTAACGATTAGCACCCCTGTTATGACACCCCAGAGAACAGCTATCTAGGGCAGCAGAATCATGCTGCCTAATAGGAGAGTTAGTCCCAAAGAATTTCGTTGGAATTAACAAAACAGACCATTTCCCTGCACCCAATCCAAGCAGGCCGAAACCACCCCGCCCTCTCGCGCGCACGGACAGTGATGGCGGCAGGACCATAGCACCCGAGAGGGGACCAGCTACAGCCTCCAATGAGGCAAAAGTTCGGTGGGGCTGGGCGCCACCACACGCACTTGGCGCATCGCCCCCGGAGAAAAACAGCGGGCCCGGGGAATTTGGAAATGGGACCGCAAAGGCCCCACGGCCGTCCACGGAACCGTGGACACCCACAACCCTAAACCTTCCTTCCCTGGTCCCAACCTCCCCCGCATTTCCCCCCCTCTTCCTGAAGATGGCCGCGCGGCCAGCTCGCGCACCGAAAGCAAACAGGGATGTCGCGGGAAGAGCATGCCCGTTCCCGCGAGACCAGGATGTATGGGCGATGATCCCCCTAGTGGCGGAACGAAGTAATGGCAGCAATGTCTAGGCGGGAGATGGGTGCACGTGGGAACTTTTTTTTACCGCCCAAACCCCAGGACGTGGCTTCTCCTGTTCCACCCAGCAGCAATGGCGGAAGGGGGAGAATGGGGGGAACAGGAGACGGAGGAAATGCTGGCGCTTGCAAGGTGGAGCGGTGGGGTGAGGGAGCTTATGCACCGCGAGCACCCTTGCCAGGCACCGCACCTCGAGACCGTGGCCTACTGCCTCTCAAGGCGCGGGCAGGAGCGGTCATGGGCAGAGGTGGCATGGCGGTTGCGTGCAGTGAGGGGTGCCTTTTACCGCGCGTTGGCCCTGCACGGCGGCAACCCCCCTCCTGCCGCGAGACCACCGCACTATGAGACATTGTACGTGATGTGGATGGCCGCGGGCTCCCCAGCATGGGTGGTGCCGACGGGGAGAGAACAGCGTGAGTGACATGAAGTAACACCTACTCCACTGCCAGTCCTGCACCGCGGCAATCGCAGCAGTGAATAAAAATTTTCCTTTCCTTACAGGGAGAACAGGGCCAGCGCAAAGGCTGGAGGAGCCTGAGGAAGCCGCGACGCGGGGAAGGTAAGGAAGGAGCGAGGTCAGCGCGCGCAAGGTTGTGGAGGAGGAATTAAGGGGGCCTTCTTCCGAAGGCTATTCCAGGACATGGGTTGATGGCCACGTTTCTATCTAACTCTCCACACAGGCTCCAGGTTACCTTCACCAGAGGAGAGGAGAGGGGCCGCTTGGGCTGCGCGGCGCCACGACGACTAGAGTTCTCCCCCTTCCCCTGTTTTCCCTGTTCCCAGTTCGTCCCACCCCGCCCCCACATCCCTCGACGCTCACCTGCCCCCTGTTCTAAGCTGTAAATAGTTTCAAATGTATTTATTAATAAAAAATTATTATTTAACAAAAACCTGCCCTGAGGTGTTTTCATTTTGCATGGTTTGTGCTGGGGCACACACCATGCGCACAACAGAGGTCGTGGAGGCGACACCGACTAGGGCACAAAAGGTTCCCCTGGCACAATGCCAGCGCCTGGTGTCGCCCTTGCCCTCCCCCCTCCCCCCCCGGGCCCGGTGGCCTGAAATGGGCGCCCAGCTTACCTCCTGCCGGCGGATACTTCGCGGTGGTGGCGACCGACACCTGTGGAGAGAGAGGTGTTTTAGTTCCACGCACAAGCACCCCCTTGTTGCAGCCTGGCCTCCCCCACCCTCCCGCGACCCCCTCCCTCCGTGGTGGCCATGACAAGCTAAGGGCAGCAAGCAACAAGCAGGGGAATGGTGCAATCATCCTTTACGCAGTCACAGCACACAGGCAAAAAAACCCCACAAACCAACCCACACAACCCGACCCCCTTGCTCCGCGCATGGCCACACGCGGCTTTCCGCTACCCACACGAAGCACGCGAACCGGCCATGGTCACCCCGCTTACACCTTTCCACAGCATGTTGAAATGTTTGTCTTCTTCACTGCCCCTCCCAGCCACCCCCCGCGCACGGCAAGTGAGCCGCCCGACCCCCCTGGCAACGCGCGGTCCCCAGGCCCAAAACACAGGCCTGGGCAAACCGCGGTTCACGCAACAAGCGGTTAAAACCGCGGAAAGGGGCTGAACGGGCCACTCCGGGGTCCCTAGCATTCCCCAAACCCCTACAACCCTTTCTCGGTAAAGTTAAAACACTTACCTGTAAGCTTTTTCCCTGGTCCTGGTGGGAGAAGAACTTCTTGCTGCAACGCCGCCCGACTCCTGAAAAAAAATGGCGCCCTCCTGCTCTGTTCGGGCGGGGCGACCGTTGGCGCCATGGCCCGCCCACCTTTTACGTCACGCCAAAATAAGCCCGTATTTTTGCTTCTACACATCCGGGAACGATCTTTCCCTAGAGCGATTTAAAAAAAAGAGCACCTTCTCTCCCGGTTTTTGAAAAGATCGCGCGCTGGCCGATGCTGCCGCCCGCATGCGCTTGAACGTGCGGAGCCTCAGAAATATATTCGACACAGAGCACTATAACGTGCGGATCGCGCTCTTGGGGGTCGCCCCCTGCCGAATTAAACTCCCGTGTGGAAAGGGCCTAAGTCTCTGCAATACAGTGCAAACAAGTTCCCAATGTTGTGGCAGAGTTTTGGAGTAAATCAAAATGTCGCTTAAGTAAACCATAACACAGTCATGAAGGAATTCTTGCAAAACTGAATTAAGAAACATTTGAAACATGGCAGGCCCTGTTTGTAGTCCAAAAGGGAGGACAGTCCATTCATAATTCCCCAAAGGTGTTGAGAAAGTAATGAGCCATTCATTGTCAGGGTCCATCCCAATCTGGTGAAAAGGTTCTCTGAGGTCTAGTTTCTTGAAATATTTGCCTTGCACCAATTGAGCCGTTATATCCTCAGTGAGTGGAATAGGGTAAGCATTAGGGAGTATTGCCTGATTAATCAAATTGTAGTTCACAATAAGCCTAGAGTCTCCCCCCATCGTGTTTCTGTTGGACAAACACCGGGCTTGCCATCGGAGTGGAAGATGGTTTAATGAATCCACATTGCAAGTTTTTGTTCAGGAATTTTCTCAGTGCCCCCAGTTCTTGTTTGTTCATGGGATAGATTTTTTGGTTTTGGAATTTTGGTGCCATCTACTAATCTTAGTTTACATTCAAAGTCTCTGTGGGGTGGGAGTTTATTGGCTTCATGCACCTTTCTGCAGGTCCCAATATTCTTTTGGGATTTTCTGCAGCTCTTCAGCACTCAGCTTTAGTTCAGCGTTTAGTTTTGTTATATTCACAGGGGGAGTGATCCATGTCTTGGGCACTTCATCCATATTCTTCTTTTGTTTTAGAAGTCCTCTGGTCCAGTTAATTTTGGGATTATGTCTTTTAAGCCAATTGAACAAAAGGACTACCTGGAATCCAATTTTACTTGGAACTAGGAACTTCAAGTGCCCCCGGATGTCTCCCACTTGAACAGGAATGGGTTTGGTTCTTTCCCTGATTGGGTATCTTGCCATAGAGAAACCATCCATTTGTGCCAAACAAACGGCTCTTTTGAGGGGTTCAAATTCCACTGCAAGTTCTTTGGCCACTACAGGGTTTGACAAGCTTGTAGTATATCCAGGGTCAACTAATGCCTTGTACTGTCTTAACTCCCCATCTATCCCTTGTAAAAATATAGTAACATACACAAGTTTTGGCAGTACTTACATTTGCAGCCTGGTCCAGAGTCCTTTTCTTGCTGTTGGAGTCAGAGGCAGGCTGGGGGCTATCCTCGCCCTCACAGACTCATGCAAAGGATCCTACACCCATGTGTTTGGGTTGCAGCTTCAGGGTCTGACTTTTATGGGGTGCGGGTTTTGTAGAGGGAGGTGTTGACCTTTCCTCTCTAGTTTTCCCTTGGCCTTGGCAATCACTGGCAATGTGGCCCCTTTTTCTGCATATGAAGCAGGTCTCTTCACACAGACATTTCTTCCTTTCATTGCTGCTCAGAAATGGGGGTTTTCTGGCTCCCTGGGTTCTGCAGCTGCTCTTTTGGGCCTGTCTTTGGCGGGCGAGTTTCCAGGAGGCTCTCTGCTTCACCTGCAAGCTTCATCCAGCCCAACAGGCTGGCAGGATTTCCTTGGGAAAAGCACCAATTCAGAATGGTAGAGTTCAATCCATCCTGAAATAACTGCTTCAGTATTTCATCTTTCCATTCTGGTACCTTGGCTGCTAATCTTCTAAATTCTCAGGCATGCTCTCCAATGGTTCCTTTTCCCTGGTACAGTTTTCTGAGTTGGTGTCTGGCTTGTTCTTGTATAAAAGGATCTTCGAACCTCTCTCAGAGCCGGTTCATAAACAGTTGGAAGTCCGCTGTTTCTTCTAGCCCGGGTGTTAAATAATGTGGTGACCCATTCTGACGCCTCACCCTTCAAGTGCTGGCTCAGATATCTCACTCTGGCATCATCATCACTGAAACTGTTCCTGTAGTCAGCCATGTAATTGGAGGCCACGTTGAGGAAGTAGTTGAGAGTAGCTCCCTCTCCATTGTAAGTGCCTTTCATCTCTCGGAAAGGTCAGGGCCCAAGTTGAGGTGCTGGTCCCCCTGGAGGTGTTGGAACCGCGACAATTGGTGTGGCCGCTGCGGGGCCATGCTGTTGGGCTTGACCTAACTGAGGCAGCAGATTCCTCTAGTCAGCTAGTTCTGCTCACAATCTAGACATCTCTTCTCGTAGTAGTGCCACTTCTTCTTCTTTGGCTAAAAGTTGTTCCATCAGGTCAGTTTTGCTGGTTGTAACATCCCAATGTGTGTTGTGGCGAGGTTGTCTGCAAGCCATGTCGGGACTCTCTCCCCAGGCCCAGTTTTGTCCAGCAAAAGCAGTGGTTTCAGGAATCGCAGGATGAACCTTTGCTCTTACATCTGTGGGCAAGTTGGGGTTTGGTTTGGCTCCCTCAGCTAGTTCTTCTCCTTGGATCTCAGTTGCTGCACCAACTGCTTCTTCTTCCTGTGGTTCTTCTTGAAATTCTTGTAACATGGTATAAAATTTGGTTTGAGTCTTCTCACTCTGTCAGGAACTGAATCCACACACGCAAATAGTACAGTGCATAAGCACTATTTATTTGGAGTGAAGTACATGTAAAAGACGTTAGTGAGAAGACTGAGCTTCCAAAGGAATTCCATGAGTTCAACATTCCCTGCGTTCCCTCCCCTTAGCCAAGAGACCTTGAAGCCATGAGAACCAAGCAGCAGTTATCAGCAAATTCCTAGCAATGTTTACCTAGTGGTCCCTGGTACCTAGCTTCTTCATCTACTAGCTGTCTACTAGACTGCATATCCCATTACTTTATATGGAGGACATCTTGACAGAACTTGAGATTAAATTCATTTAAACTCATATGGACATACAACCACTTGTGTTTCCAGAGCTTTACATGTTTTTAGATCTTAAAACTGAATTTGAAGTCCTATGTATTCAGTCGTCTGTGTGCAGCTGAATTAGAATCATCCTTATTTTTTCTGAGTATTTGCCCTTCTGTAAGTGCTATCTATGGTCAGAAGAGACAACCCAGTGCTCCTCATGCTAGGAACATATGAACCTATTGAACTTGACAAATGGAAGAATAACTTATTTCCCTTCATTTTTGAGAAATTTATGAAAAATTCACCTTTTTCATTTTCAGAGTGAAAAGCAAGTGGAATTTCAAACATTTCAGGTGAGGAAGGAAAGTGAAACTGACAGATTTTCCAGTTATACATTATGTGAAAAGTACTTTCCTTTAGAGTCCTCAGTCTTTGTCAATTTCAGTGGTGACCTTGAGTTCCAGAATCAGAGAAAGAAATGTGTGTTTTAGAGAGGGGAAGGGCATGTATCAATGCTTCTACAGCATTCAAATTGTTCTAAAGCTCTCTTGTTTCACAATAGATCTCTTACTATTCGACTCAAAACAGCACCAAAAAATATCTAACAGCTTCAAACATGTAGTGAAAATGATGGGAATTGTAGTGCCAGGTTGAGTACAGCTGCCATAAATAGTGAATACAGCCACAGCTGCCTACTTTGAGGATTTGATATTACATTATTCATTCTGTTACCAGGGTGTAGCTGCAAGGGAAAGGTGTGAAATCAGAATTCTGCCCCTCCCAATGAGTTTTCCTTCAGTCCTCATATTTCTAGCATTGCAGAGGGTGAGTAATTGAAAATCTGTCACACCCTTATATTTGCTGTGTTCACATTGCTCTGATAACTTTTCCCACCCCTTTTCTTTTGATGCTTAAACTGTATTTCTAAGTGTTCAACTAAATTTTTAAGTTTCTGCAGTTCTTGAAATTTGTGGACTGATGGAAAAATTATTGTGGGGGGAAGGTGTCTTATTTGGGCTAATGATAAGATTTCTTATCTTACTATTTGCCTCCCCCTAATAGTTACACCCTATTCTTTCACCCTGAAGATGAAAAGCAATTGATAGCTTTGGCTGATAAAACACACACTTCCTCTTAGGCTATTTCCGCACAAGACGGTTATAGCACTATGATTTCACTTTCAACATCCTATGGAATCCTGGGGTTTACAGTTTCGGGAGGGGCTAGCTGACCCCTCCCTAAACTGCAAACCCCAAGATTTCATAGGATGTTGAAAGTGGAATCATAGTGCTATAACCGTCTTGTGCGGAAATGGCCTTAGTTTTTAAAATGTAAGTAGCTGCGGTACAAGTTAGTAGGCTAATGCAACACAAGTTGTAGGGTTCAATAGAAAATGTTTTCTGGAGCTGAGCAGGTATGATGTGCCCAAGGTTCACCCAGTGGATTTCCACGGCCAAATGGGGAACTGAACCCTGTTCTCCAGGGTTGTAGTCCAGTGCTCAAACCACTACTCCACATTGGTTGTAATAATGCAGGCAGACAGTAACCAGCTTCTCTTCTCTACCTTGAGGTGATGATCTGTGTTGCTGATCAGGATGTCTTCTTGGCCAACCTCTCTGTGTGACCAATGATGCTTGTGAAATGAGTGACATCCTTTCCTACTCCTTTCCCAGGTACAGGTGAGATATAGGCAAGCAAAGGAAACTGTGTAGTTTGTATGAGTTAAGTAATATAGTTGAAGTGGGGAGCTGTTGATCATGCTCCGATGTGGAACATAAAAAGCAATTATACTCAAAAGCAATAAGGAATCTTACAGTGTGATATCTGTGACTATGGTTACTAGTAATTCTAGTAAGATTACTTAGTTGGATCTATAATGGTAAAATAATATATTTTTCTTCTTTTTTTCTTTTTTTCTTTCATTATAGTTTGTCTTGGCAAGGGATCAGAGCCCTTTCGTGATTTGATAAGTTAGTGCCCAGTGTTTCAGTTAATTAGTGGTCAATGTATTAGCTTAATGTATTAATATTGTGTGTGAGGTTTTTTTTCTTTTCTCTGTCAGCCATTTCTTTTTCTTTTCTGAATGTATTTAATTTTGATTGTGAATAAGATTGTTTCTTTTAAAACAAACAAACAAACAAACAAACAAACAAATAAATAAATAAATAAGTGGCAATTATGCATGGGCCAAAATGTACTCAGCAATGAACCATCATGCTGTCTTGGACTGCTTTATATGTAAAAAGATCATCCGGTTTAGTTTCACAAGTCTCTTCCTTCTCTCCTCCCATAGCCAATCCAAGCAACATGGCATATATACTATGCAAGGAGATACTCTGAGTGGCAGCATTGAGTTCTCTACTGCAACCCTGTTATGGTTTTAGGTAAGCATCTCCCCCTCCTCCACTACCTCCAAATTCTTTTAAATCTTCTTCTAGAAAGGTAAGGTTATTGTTGGTCCTTCCATATCTATTCCCCTCCCTTCTCATGGAAAAATCCATCTTATAAAGGACTCCAGCCCCCACTGTGTACTACATTGGTTTCTTTTGTGAAATTCTGATGCCTCAGGGATTTTTTCTCTCCCTGCAGACAGTTAGCAAAGGGGGCTGCACTCACCTCTGCTCTCTCCTGCCAAACACAGACACACACAATTTCATATACTTCCCTATGTTGTCACAGTCACTTTCTCCCAGTTGTTACACATACTGCATGCATATTTTATTGATTTCCCAGTGGAATCTGACACCTTTTGAGCTTAAGTACAGTCAGCTGGAATCTGTACTCTGAAAAGCAAAAAGTGGCTGAAGAAAAAGAAAATGAACACCTTAGCTTATTGAGAACTCCATTACTTTAAATGATAGCCACAGCCCACAGCTTTGTGCGGACACACAATGAGTTACAGATACAATTGTTCTCTATAGAATTGCTATATCTTAGATGGGCAATGTGTTTCATTGTTGTGGGATTCTAGCTCCCATCAAGTTTCACCTTTGGTTATACAGGTTTGGGCTGGAAAGAGGATGTGGCAACCAATAGTTTTCATGTGAACACACTGAAAACTATTCCAGATTTTAAAGGAGCTGACCAAGTTGTTGAAGCCAATCCCTAAAACAGGGTCAGCATCTTATCTTCCACAGAATCTTGAACAATATCCATTGTGGATTCACCACACCCTGAACATGGAAGTCACCAGCAGCCACTAATATAGTCCAATCATATCTGGAGAGCCACACACTTCTCTCTCTTTTAGAATTACAGGATTTTTGAGAAATAACTACCGGTATCATTATGAGCATCTCTCTTTCATGTGTGAGACACTAAGTAATGAAAGGTTCAAGGCATCTGACCAGTTGTCGATACAGACACTGGGATAGAGGGCAACTGCTGTTGATAGTTCTTAGTAAATACCATCATCTGATGCCAGGCATTCATTCTCCGTGCTTATATACCCAAAAGGGCACCACCCATGCACAAGACAGCAGTGTCAGGAGGCTTGGGAGAACCTGAAGTGTGCAGAAGTATAATCTTTTCTGGGGAAAAACTTCTCCCAAATATTGTGATGACAACTAAGCATGCTGAGTGGCCAGAGAATGCCGCTTGAGTATTCTGGGGTGGTGTGGGGGGAAGAAGAAACCTGGAAAAGGAAGTAATGGAATGGAACTGGAAACTTGAACAGCACTCCATGGCACAAGATGCCATGTCATCTCCTACCTGTTAGATTTATTCTTTGTTGATACCTCTTCACTAGAGTGGCCCCTTGGACAATCCACTGTACTTGATTGACAGGCTAAGTTCAGTTTCGTTGGCCATAAGTTGGATTGACATACTGTCATTCTCTGCTGTGTCATATCCATGGACATGAAGTCCTGAGCTGTTTACATATATTTTGGGATTGTATGCTTATTTTTAATGCTGCAGTCTCTCACACTATGTAGCCACAACCAAACTTTCTCGTTCTTGCTCATGTTGCACACTACTGTTTAGCAGGAGGGATGATTGATAGTACCAATATAGAGGCTTCTGATAGGTAAATCAACTGCACTCCTTGCCATGTGAATAGCTGCATTCTCTCTGCATTCTCTCTGGTGGCAGCTCCTGCAAGGCAGGATCACTTTCCATATGACTGGGCTGGACCCTGCGATCAATAAATAATGCATAAACTTTACAGCTGGTCAGGTGGCGAGCTTCACCGTGAAAGTCCATTCAGCTGGAAGAGTGCAATATTTTAGATAACATGGACAGTTGGGACTCTGTGGTACAATTTTACCCTCAGTCACTCTTGCCACTGAAAACACAATGAAGGTTGTGACTTTTAAGAAAGAATAAATAGCTGCCCTGCAAGAGTAAACTATTTTTTAGATAAGTATATCATAATATGGATCTACAGATTACTTGGTTTAATATAGGGATGGTCAGCTTCTGAGAAGAGCCATTTTTCATGCTCAGCAACTAGTTGGAGGGAGCAAGCAGTGAGGATTTGTTTGTTTATTTACTTACTTATTACAAAGATGCTGCCAGGCTCTGGACCTCCCTTCCAAGAGAGGTTAGACTGACACCTTCCTTGCTGTCTTTCCACAGGCAGGTTAAGACTCGCCCCCCCCCTCCCAGTTTCAGGAGGTCTTTAACGTATGACAGCTCAAGGGTGCTGGACCTTGCAGAATTATGCTGCACTGTCTGTGTTCTGTTATTTTTAATAGTTATGTTTTAAAACTAGATTTAGTTTTATGGATAATTTAATTGTTTTTTAACTTTAGTATTTGGTATATTTTTAAATGATATCTCTTTTAACTGTTGTAGGATGCCTTGACACCCAACCTGAGGAAAAGGTGGAATATAAATAGATAAATAAGAAAACAGCAACAGTTTATTCCCAGCCTTTCTTTAGATGTGAGACCCAAGACAGCTCATAGTATAGATTAAAACAAAATGTAGCTTTAAAAAACCAACAGAAATGAACCATTATAATAAAGAATTTGGCTGGAATCTTGCACAGAAATTACACTTTTCTAAATAGACTTAACTATGCAGAAATTGGAACTGGGCAGTTTTGTAACATCCATATCCAGTGGAAGGCTGGTGTTACATTATTATATAGTAAGCTGGCAAAGTACCCATTGTGCAAAAGGTGGGACCAGTGTGCACTAATGTATATTGGTCCAATTGTGCATCAGTCATCAATGCGCTTTGGACACACTTGCCATTACCCCAATACATATCTTCAAATTGATTAATAAGGTTTCTTAGCATCTCCGCTACTTAGCATAGTAAAGCCACTCTGCTACTCTATTCTGCATTGGTTAGGCCTCATTTGGAATACTGTGTCCAGTTCTGGGTGCCTCAATTCAAGAAGGATATCGACATGCTGGAGTGCATCCAGAGGAGTGCGACCAAAACAAGCTCATGTCGAGGAGCGAGCGAGCTTGTTTTCTGCTGCTCCAGAGACTAGGACAAGGAGCAATGGATTCAAGACGCAGGAAAGGAGATTCCACTTGAACCTCAGGAAGAACTTCCTGATGGTCAGAGCTGTCCGGCAGTGGAATATGCTGCCTCGGAGTGTAGTGGAGTCTCCTTCTTTGGAGGTTTTTAAGCAGAGGCTGGATGGCCATCTGTTGGGAGTGTTTTGATATGGGTTCCTGCATGGCAGGGGATTGGACCCAATGGCCCCTGGGGTCTCTTCCAAATCTATGATTCTATAATTCTATGATACAGGATTTCAGTGATAAAAAGTAAATATACAAAACTATCATATTAATTAATTTAAAAGTCTTTAGATATTAATTTAAATCAATTCAAAGCCTTTAAAATGTAACAATGCGAGTAAATATAGAGCACTCCACCCATGAACTGACTTTTCTACAAGGGGTAGGGTATAAATGGAAAGGGGATTCTGCCTAAACTGAATACCTACCCTCCCTCCCTCCCCAATAGCTGAAGTAGAGCTTCTAAACTGATGTAGCTCTGTTTGCATAAACACACACACTATTTAGTAAAAAAAAAAAAAAGGAAAAAGGAAAAAGAAAGATAACAGAGGCTGATGGGAAGAATGAAATGAAAGGTGTATGAGATGATCTGAAGCAAAATGAGTAACTTCATTTACTCAAAGGGATTCACTGTGCACACTTACTCTTGACAAAGCTGGCATGGAACCAGTATCTGTTTTTTTTCTTTTTGGCAGCCTTTCAAGATGCATGGCATTTATACATTTACCAATGTGATAGCTGCCATCCAGCTGTCACAGAACGGCAAGAGCTGAACATAGGATATATTATGAATTTCAGTTTGAGCTAAGCAGCAAGGCAATAATGATAATTCCTGCACCACAGAAAGAGAGAAAGAGAGAAGAGAACATAAGGAAAGTTGTCATAGCTCCATCTTGAAATGATGACACACTCATGGCTTAATATCCACAGGATAAAGCTAAAGATAAAAGGGCAGAGATGTCATGCATTCAGATGTCCATTTATGTACCACCTAAAACAGCACCCGAAACCAAGTTAAAGTCAAATGTTTAAAACAGAGGCAGCCCTTCAGGTGTTTTAGGACTTCAGTTACCACAATCTATCACCGTTGGCTGTACTGGCAAGGGCAGATGGGAACTAGAGGCCAAAACCACCTGAAGAGCCATAATTCCTGACTCCTGCTTTGAAAAGTTGACATTTGAGAGTCAGAGACTTCTTGTTTACTGTAAAATAGTCACATAGTAAAATATATATATCTTCAGGTGATCTGGTTATAAGGAAAGCTGTCTCTTAGTTTTGAACTTGGAACCTTATTGTTTGCAGACAATTGTTTTCTGCTTATCCAGAATGTAATGGCTTCCTGTATTTCCTACAAGGCCAGCCTGATAATGTTGGGAAGAAAGGCTGTACAAATTGTGAGATTTTAAGGGAGAAGTGGGTGATATTTACCAATCCATTAGAGAAGTGAAGAATGAGGTCGCTTAGACTAGGAGTCTAAGGCTGTCTGGCAGAGTAAACAGTAGAGTCTGAAGAGTGGACAAAGGGGTCTGGAATGGACTAATTGTCATAGCATTGGGTGACAAAGGGCTAATGGTGGCCTTGACAGCTCCTTAATTGTCAGACAGTTATGGGGACAAAAGGGAAGTTTGGTTAGAGGGAGAGGGAATAAGACAATCAGCTGTTCTGTAGGAACATTACAGATGTTATTTTCACTAAAGATGGAGTTGTTGAAGGCTAACTGTAAGTTCATTATTGCTGGAGTTTTCTGGTGATTTCCCAACTATGACTTGGCCATGCCTTGATGTCTTTCCTGATCTGATGTTGCAATGCACATGTTTGGCTAGCTTTTCTTCTTAATCAGCATGGCCATGCAACCATAGCAGAGTATAATTTATATTTGTGCCAATTAGTATTTGCCAATTAACCATATCAAAGTGTGGGGGTGTATGGCCTACTAACAGGAAGCATATTATACAACTGCAAAATATTCTGTACTGTTGACACATTGTTCAACAGATATATTTATCCCTCTTCTGGTACAATCTAGTATTTCCTGTTTGTGGCATACCTTGTATATATATGATAGATATTAATTAATAAAATTCTGAAAGCCACCTTCTGTCCTAGACTGGGAAAAAGATAGGATACCTTTCCGTTATGAGAGCTAGGCTGGTGCAGTCTCTTGAGAGTTGAACTACAACTCTGGTGACCAGAGTTTGAATCCCTGCTCAGCCATGGAAACCTACTGGGTGACCTTGGACAAGTCACATTTTCTCAGCCTCAGAAGGAGGCAAAGGTAAACTTACTTTGAAGAAATCTTGCCAAGAAAACCCCATGATAGGATCACCTTAGTTTCACCATAAATCACAAATGACTTGAAGGCACACAATAACAGAAAGGCTTTTTCCCAGCGAGGATTCAAAATGCCCTGCAAAATTTAAAACAGATACAGTTTAAAAAAATTGTATCATACAAAACAATATAATTAACTATTGGTAGCATTAAAAAGAGTTAAAACCATGGCCATTAAAAAAAAACAAGTTTATACAATACAACACATTATGAAAGGTGCTTTTCTCCTTAGCAATCAACACTCAGAAACCTGATGAAACAATGGAAGGATATCAAAGAGGGTATCAGTCTAACTTCTCTAGGAAGAGAGTTCCAAAACCTGGGAGCAGCTACCAAGAAATCCCTGTCCTGCATTTCTACAAGATGTACATCACCACCACTCTATCACCAGCTTGTGTCTCATTGCCTCCGCACTATAACATTTCATGGAAAAATCTAGATGACAACAAAACACATGAAGGCAAATATTATCTTCAATACTTGAAGCAAGTGGAACATTACTCCAGAAACCAATGGCAACAATTATCTTGCCAAGAAGTATTTCTCAAGAGGAACTTATGACCTTGGGATTTCTCATGTGCATATTTTAATAGCACTGAAATCAGTAGTAACATATACTTAAAAGTCACCACAGTTTCTTATTGTGATTGTAAAATTGAATGTAAAATGGGAATATTGAAAATGAATTTGAATTTGTATTGGTAACATTTGCATGCTTTAGGCGTGGGAGCAACTCTTGAATTCATCAGTTATCCAGCAATGTCAAGAGGCTGGCATGAGCAGCTGTCTGCTATGACCCAAAGCCTGACAAAACCTTACTCCCTTCCCTTCAATGCCTGCCAACTCCTCCTGCGGCTGTGGCTGCCCGTTCAGTTGCCCTCCCTATATAAAGGAAGTGAAAGAGGCTCAGCTTCTGCTTTTTTTATCTGTTCAATGTTATGTCTCCACTTAGTTTGGGTCCAGAAAAGGAAGCAAATGAAGGAGCAGCAGTGAGAGAAGCCAGGTGGTAGTTTGCCTACCTGCCCAACACTGATGCCATCTCATTCAAGGTATCCTCAAAACCTGAAGACATCAACACAGATACTAAATACCATTGCCTATCAGAAGTCAAAGTGAAAAGCTAAATACTATTATCCTTCTGGGAGAAGTTCCAGCTCTTGTCCAAGTTTGCTCCTAGCCATTTGGAAGTCTTGCGTTACTATAATCAATCAGCTCATTTTACAAAACAAAACAAAAAAAGATTCCCTGAGTTTCATAGAAAGTATTCACTGGTAAATAACTTCCATGCAGCTGTGACAAGGTCATCTGACATCTGACAACTCAAGGGAATGTGTGGATATGTCTGGTCACCCATCATGAGCTCATGGCTTTCCCCTTTGGTCAAGACCACCAGGTCAATCTTCAAAATGAGCTTAGGATGCCTGAGAGGTATTTTACACAGAAGAATACATATTTTAATATAGACACATTTCTTATAAACTAGAAGATGGACTGTTTATTAAAATGTTGACAAGATATTTTAAGTACAACCATCAGAAACAGTGTCCCTGTCTTAAGTTTGGATTTTTTTTTAATTTTACCAGCATTTAGAAAGGACAAGATTATGCCATTTTGATCTCATCAGATCCAAGAGATATATTGCCTTGTTATTTTGTGCTGAGGTGATAAGCAGTAACAGGCAGCAATACTTCCTTTCATCTAGCTTTTGTTGCTCATCTTGCTTTTATTGCCTCATCTAAAACAAGTTCAGATTTTGCATTTATCTAAACATGCAGTATAGCCAGGAATTTAGGTTCTATATTGGAGTTGCTGATATGGGCTGTATTGGCATCGTTGCGTCTAGAATTCACAATCAGTTCAACATTTGTGGCTGCAAAGCATCTTTATTGGAAGAAAGACTGTGCAGTCATGGCAGTCTTGCTAGCTAGCAGTTTCTTTAGACTCACAGTTGTATTGACTGTCCTTCTCCATAATTTACTACCTGGAAGGCTGGAGTATCATTTTTAAGGGTCCAGGTGCCAATTGCATCAGCAAAGGATGCTTAAACCTACTTAATACTGATTGCTAAAGAAAAAGAGTCCTTATTGCTCTTGTGAACAGGGTCATCTCTCTGTTGTGGAAAAGCATCAGCTAAATGGTTCCATTCTAAGGCTTGGTTCAAGAATACAAAATGAGAAAATGATTTTCTTAACAAGATACCATGAAATTCCAACATTCTAACAATGATAAATTATCAGGCTGAGGGAAGGCTTAAGTTGGTTCCCAGTTCGATATCAGATAATGCAGTTCCTTGTTCCAAATTAAATTCAGAGTTGTCACTGCAGTCAGAATAAGTCACAGAAAGCTAGCACCAGGCCTACCAGCTGCAGCCTTATCAGCCATGTTAGGCATTGCTTCTACTTCCCAGTAGGCCACACAGCCCTGCACAGCCTCCTGGAAAGGTAATTGCTAGCAGCCAATGAATTCAAATGCCTAGTTTGAATTCATTGGCTGATGGGAGCTGGGCCCAACCTGAGCTGCCTTGGTAATTGTCACTCAGGTCAGGTACTGGGGTATATATTACTTCATGCTCCAAACTCCCAGTCAGAGTGTCCCTGGCCAATGAGAGAGCAATATCAATAGCAGTGAGGAAGGCAGAACAGCAGGGATGTCAAGAGCAGCAGTAGTGGAATAAGTGGTGATCAACTGGGCATGAGAGTGGCGAGGTGGTATAGAGAAGCAGCATCGTCTTTGCTGCAGGAGCAGTATTACTTACTAACAATGAATGCGGGGGAGAGTAGTACCCCTGTTGGGGGATAGCATTACCAGTCGTTGAGGGAACCTCTTGCCAGTTGGGGACTTTCTTATTCCCACCCCTCAGCACCTCATTGCTGGTGAGCCATTTTGTTTTGGCTCACTGGGCACACCTGCTAGGGGCTGCCATCTCCTGCCTTGCCAGCATTTCCCGGGAGCTTCACTGTAAGGTGTCATTCCCATATTCTGGGCATTAAGCATGCCTGCTTAGGTGGCCTATGTTGAGTTCAGCAAGCATTCCTGGTGGGTACTGCCACAGATACTTTACTCACCCTTGGTGCACCAAGTATGCCTTTGGCTGCCTATTCTGGGCTCTTCAGGCATCCCTGTTGGGCATTACTGCAGTTTTGTCCTATCTGGTGCTGGGGCTTCTGCAGTGAGTACCTTGCCAGTTTGCTGACAGTCTTGTAGGGCAGGCAGCTGATCACTGTATTCTGGTATCACTTTCTCATTATTAAGATGTCATGCCTCTCAAGAAAGCCCAGGCACCTTCTCAGGGTTCTTCTCAGGATGCTGGGACAAAAGAGCAAGCAGGAAGAGCAAGGAAGTCCTGATATAAACTTATTCCAGGCAAGAATCTCAGGAAGACAGCCAGTAATGACAATGCGTCTATCACTTCATCAGCTACAAGAATAACAGATGGCATGGCAATGCTGGAAGGTCTTTTCCCAACCATTGTGAGGCTAGTTGAAAAGGTGGAGCAGCTGGAATCTAGGGCAGCAGTATCGGTCTCTTCACCTGAGAACACACCTAGTGGAAATGCAAAGCCAGTGCATGAATGACAGTCTGAGACTCAGTCACACCAAAGGCAGAGGTAGCACTCTCCTTTGAGCACCAGCAGCAGCACCTCCTTAGTACTGGACATGGAGTCTTTGCAGGAGGACCAGGAAAGCAGAGGTAGCAGGTGGTGAAGAACTAAGGAGTGGAAGAGGAGTTCTTGAAGAGAAGAGCTGGATGGTGAAGGAACATCAGGTGAGTTTGCAGACAGAGGGAAGGATAGGAAGGATTATTGGAGGGCTGTAGTGCATAACCCTGGGCTCCCTGAATGGGGCTTTAAAAGACAGGAGAATGGGGGGTCAGGAGTAAAGGGGGGATAGGTCAGCTTGTGTTGCAAAGGTTGGGCACTTTGCCAGCAGTGGCTGGTGACCATGAGGACCCACCTGGTATCCATCTGGACAGATGGACCAGGGAGAAAATATTGAACTATTATTGTTATGTAGATTTTTTTACAGATATTATGTAGATTTTTTCTGTTCTCAAACCTGATCCTAACTTTTATATATCATGATTTTAATTATATTTACATATATATATGCACACACGCACACACACACACACTCCTTACCAGCAAGAAAAGGGTATAAATAAAGAAGGTGGTGGTGGTGGTGGTGGTGGTGATGATGATGATAATAATGATTATGTATGATTGTGAAAGCTGGTTAATGAAGAAAGCTGATAGCAAGAACAATAAATGATTCCTAGAGCAAACCAAGACTGAACTTTCCCTGGAAGCCAAGAAAGCTACCGGTAAGCTGAGACTGTCATACTTTCAACATATCATGAGAAGACATAACTCACTAGAAAAGACAATAATGTTTGGTAAGGTAGAAGGCTGTAGGAAAGGAGGAAGACCACATTGCCGATGGATAGATTCAATCAAGGAAGCTGCTGCCCTGAGTCTGCAAGACCTGAGCAGGGCTGTTGATCATAGGGTGACTTGAAGATCTCCGATTCATAGGGTCGCCATAAGTCAAACTCAACTTGGTGGCAATTAACAATAACATACAGATTTGATGTGGAATTATTAGTGGGAAGGAAAGACAAGCAGTTACACAGTGGACAAAGAAACTTGGGTCAACTGAAACTGCAATATTTGCTGGTTTGAACATTGTGCAATTTCCTTTCTATGCTGAAAACTGCATATTTTTCAGGGAAGGCTGAACAGTTCTCAGGATAATCAATGTGGTTTCCAGAAGGCTACATTGTTTCATCAGCAAGTTGCACAGCTTTCCTAGCAGTTTGGTTGCCATGCAGGGAAAAATATTATTGACTGTCCTGAAACTACAGGACAAAATCTGATTTATAGTCCTTATCAATGACTGGGACTCACAAAATCAAGATCTACATGTGTGTGTGCATGTGCAGGCTAGTGCCACAGACCTTGCTCTCAACGTGGAATGATAGAGATCTGTTCAACATGACGTAGGGATGGCAATGTTTCTCTTCTGATGTTGTTGGACTTCAGCTGCCAACACCCCTCATCACTGGCTATAGTGATGTTGAGATAAGATTCTCAATGTGTTGAATATACTTACTAAATCCTTCAAAGGAAATAATATTAGCAAGATTCCTGGTCAAATGGTTGAACTGGTAGGCAGAATTTTTTATTCTACTACAAAACAAGCATATGTATGTGTTCTACTGTCCTCTTTTCACCTCAACCTCTCCATCAGATATCTGTTTGTTTTATGCATGTTGTGGTAAATATCTTCTATGAATAGTTTTGAGAGAACATTGCTTACATGCAGCAGGTATAGAACTACATTATTGATATAGTTATAAGATTCTTCTTTCAAAGGGGAAGTTTGGTCTTCTTTAACTCCGGTCATTCATTCCCGTAAGCTGTGAGTGGATGAATGCAATAACACAATAATGAAAAAGCTTGCATTCTGTAATGACACAGGTCATTAGGCCCAATGCCAGTATGTTCATTCAGCTAATGGGCATATATGTAGGTTTCTTTTCCCATCAGTTCTTATTTGCAGACTGTAATAAATGTATCACTTTTCACAGAAATTTATCAGTTATTAATAGAAATAATGACCCATAACTTTGAGTAAAACCCTCTGCAGTACAAAGGATATGGTACAATGCCTTTACCATAGAGAAATAACCATTAAGGTACTACCTGCCTACTGTCTAGCTTTTTTTTTTTTTAAATTCTAGCAGGTATTAATAAATTTGGAACAAGCCCTCTGTCTTCTCGGCTGAATATATTTCCAATATTGTCCCTAGCCCCGTCAGCACACACATATAATGAGGATAGGTTTACCTTGTAGCATCTCTAATTACTTTCCATCAAAATTCTTTTTCTTTGACACTGTTGGGGAAGATCCTCAACTTTTTTTCTGTCTGGCTTGTCTACCACTTATCATTTTGGCATAAGACACATTTCTCAATGTTTGGCAGATGTCACATAACAACATGTTATAATGATATTCCTTAAAGTTATACTCAAAATTGTTCTGGATTTTTTTAAATGATGGAGCAGTATACTACTGACTGTTCAGAACAAGCCGTGTGTAGGGTAAAACATTTTCAACTTCCAATATATTTTCCATTCATTACTTTATTGCTCCCTTTCCTCAGAATTTTTTTCTCAGAATTCCCTCTATGCCGTTTGGTGACAAATGTTATACTACAGAATATCTATTCATTTTTTTTTTAAAAAAATCCATTAGTTATATTTACACTCCATTTTTCTTCCGATGAAATTAAGTGGCATATATGGCTGTTCTCTTGCCCACTTTATCTGAACAACAACCCAGAGGTAGATCAGATAGAAAAAGGTTAACTAGCGGAAGGTTACTCGTTGATTTTCATGGCTTTGTGAGGGCTAGAACCTGGTTCTTTCAGGACTTATTCCAACATGTTAATTTCATTCCAAATGAAATGGAAAAGTATCTAACCATGAGTACTCTGGTCAGTATTTTGCATCAACTACTCAATTAAATATACTTAACTAAGGCCATTTCCACATAACACTCTTATAGCGTGATTATTCCACTTTCCACACCCTATGGAATCCTGCGGTTTACAGTTTCAAACCCAAGGATTCCATAGGATGTTGAAAGTGGAATAATCATGCTATAACAGTGTAGTGCAGAAATGGCCTAAGTAAGCTCTCCTGGCTCAACCCCCCCCCCCAAATCCTTATGAAATGTCGTTCACCCATTCTCCAGTCAGTCCAGCATGGGCCCTCTTCTCCCCATGCAGCTGATGCCCAGTAAAGTAAGGGGCAAGCAGTGGGGGGGGGAGTTACTCTTATGGCAATAGTGTCTCAGTCATGCTTAAGTACCAATCATGAATATGGAACAGTTACTTAAATTTACTCATTCATAATTGCTCTGTATTTATGATTGCCACTTACAATTGCCATGGTCATAACTCCCCTTCCATATTACTTTACCAGGCATCAGCTGCATGGGGAGAAAGACATAACTTCTTCTGGCAATTGGAAAATGGTCAAATAACATTTCCATCAGGTTGGATGGGATCAGGCCAAGTGAGGTTACTTAGTTAAGTATACTTAACTATAAATATCCTCTGTTGACAAGCAGGTGGGCTATAGGCATAACCAATTCAGCCTTGTTCTCTAACCTGTTTTCCACGCAAGGATCCTTTTACATCCATTGTTCTTTAAGCAAGGACTCTTTTAAGTCTATTACTTGGGCTTGAGCTTAGTGCTTGATATGTAGCTGAAAGTTACTAATACTAAGGCAACGCCAAATGATTAGGTTTCTGGTACTGATACTGTAATAGTGGCCAATTCTCTCCACCACCGCCCCGCCCCGCCCCGCCCGGCAACTTGAGTGGCCAGTGTTAAACACCACTGTTTTCTTCTGAAGCTCAAGCATACACGGTCCTGGATAAAGCACAAGTTATGTTTAAGGGATGGACAACATTTGCCACTTTTACTTTCTCTGAAATTCTTTTTCCCCCAGAAAAAAAAATATTTCCATCAAATTTATGAAGAAAACTAAGCATTCTGGAAAGTTCTCATGAAAACCAAAATGAATGAAATTTTGAATCATTAGCACTAGATGAAGTCAATGAATAGCAGAAGTCAATGTATAGCAGAGGACCATGTTGTACCTGCCTGCCATGTAAGTTATTCAAAAAGCCTGTCAAGGTAATAAAAGAGTATTCATTCATCACAAGAAGCAAGACAGAATACTTGGGGATTCAAAGTCTGATTTGAAAGAGCTAAGCACTGAGGTTACAGGTGGGCAACTCTCTTGGTTTCACTTTCCCTTACATTTGATTTATATGTATATATAGATATATATTTCCTTCAATTGAATTTTTGAAGTAAGCTGCATATCTTGGAATGTTTCTGTGGGGAGGGTGACCAAAAATCAAATTTTCACCCATCCCAGGCCATGAGATTTGGCACTCGGCCTGCAGACTCCTTGACCTCATATCTTTTAGGATACTAGTGGTATCCTAATCTTTTAATACTCTGTTAAAGGATTAGATAGTAGGATTGCCAGGTTGTATGTCGGACAGGGATCTTATTGCTGTGATATTTAAATGATCCTTAATAAAGAAAGCCTACCATAAAGTTCCATCAGGAAGTACTGCAACACGTTTTCCTCTGTCACTCTGTCAATTCAACTTTTAGCTGATGCAGCCCCCACATGGCTATTTAGTTGCCAGTGGAAATTGGTGAGGGACAGCAACAGGCATTGTCTGTGGTCTCCTGGAAGTCCTCAATAGGTCCTGGAATGGTGTCATTGGTGCGCATCCACCTAATGGAATGAAGTGGGATGTTTCCCTATCTCCACTCCCCCATTTCTACTGGCAGGTAAATAGCCTTGTAAATAGCTGTATCAGCTAAAAGATTGCAGGATGAGGGAAGAGAGGTGCCATACCTCCCCCAATGGAACTTTACAAGCTTTCCTGGTTGAGGGTCAGCAAAATGTTAAAGCTTCTGTTCAACTTGGCAACCCTATTAGCATGGATGGTCATGGACAGGTCCTTAAAAGAGCTAAATGTCTGAAGAGACACATGGATTCTAACCATGGTCAGTAGGGGGCATTTCAAACCCATCATCCAAGCATGGGCTCATATTTAGTACGTGGAAATTTTGCCTGGACAATTTGATGGAATTCTAAATAAACCGTTATGAGTTTCATTTTTTGAAAAAAAACAGTGCCTTCACACAAATCAGCAATGCTGTGTTTTATCAAAATCTGTCAGTATGTGTGGTATTCTTGTGTCAACTCTACACAATAATGTTGATGTGACTAAAAATATCCCAATTAGCAGCTATTATAACTATATAATGAGCCCACAGTCATTACTAGGGGTCAGGCAGACATTTTTTCTTTTCAGTTTGACTCATAAGCAAGCTCCAGTGAATAGCACATGTGACAGAGAATCTACAAATTGCTGCACCTTCTGTTAAGGCAACAGCTACATGATGGTATTACAAATAAAAACCGTCAATTCTCCAGAGGCAAAGATCTGTGCAGGGCTGTGGACTGTATACTTCCTATTTGTCTCTGAAAGCTTAACCCACTGATAAAGAAATACTAGTTGTGCATGTGGCTTTCAACCTGATTTCAAAAATGTTCCTGTCACTGTTTATAATCCTGACTGCCTTTAATTTGAAATAACATTTGTTTACTGGAAGCTGCCTGCCTGAAAATGACCTTATGCATTGTTAACCTGCATAGGAAGAAAAAGAGGGTATATCTGAACTCATTCTCTTCCTGGGAATTGTTTGACTTTAATTATAATCTGCTATAACTAGCTATTCTGCCTCCATGATATGGATAGCTTTCTCCAGGGACCCTCAAACTCCTTTAAGAAAATTGCTGCTACTTCTCTTATGTTTAAGTCTGGAGCTCATCAGCTTCTGAAACCTGGCAGGTGCCAGTTTAGTGTGGTTTTCTGAGACAGTAGTTTTCTACACTTTCAGAATTCTTAACCACACTTACTTGTCTTCTGGAGAATGCCTAATGTAGGGGTGAACAATTACTTTGTACATTATGCAAATCAGTTATGCATATCATTCTAGTTTTTATTTTAATTAAGCAAATTTAATACATTAATTCTTATGTATAGTTTCTACGACTATGTTTCAGCCTTGGTGGTGGTGGTGGTGGTAGTGGTTTTATGTTTTCTTTTCTAATTTATGCTACCCCTCAGGTGAACCTGTCATGGAGTTTTCCTGGGAAGATTTTTTTTCCATGGAAGTTTGACATTGTCTTCCTCTGAGGATGTGAGAGTATCACTTGCCAAGGTTCATCCAGTGGTTTTCCGTGGCCTAGCAGGTGTTCAAATCCTCATACCCCAAAGTCCTAGTTCAACACTCAAACCATTATATTGTGCTGGCTGTTTTTATCCTAGGTGCCATATTTAAGATATGCAGATGACACCATACTAGTATGTTACTGAGGTTATCTGGCCCCAGCCCAAGGTCTACAATTTCATATTGGTTATGGTTAATATTTCCATATGGCACTCCATAGAATGAACTCCACGTGTCTGATCGGGTCACGGAAAGCCTGTGTAGGCAGGCATGGCCGCATGGTTTTAGTTATGCATGTTAGGTCTAGGCCCGTAAACAACTATCTGTCGCACAGCCAGTAGTGCCCCCCAGACTCAGCCGATCATTAAGCAAATGCAAGGGCTCTCAGCCCCGAACTGCTTCCTCTATACAAACGTTAAGCGCTCCTCATCTACATACTGTTCTAACAATTGGCAGTGCTGGCCAAATCTCATCAATTCTGATTTTGACCTTTCGGAGGCTTTGTCTCCACTAAAAACCCTATTGTTCTTCTTGGGGGAGGGCTAGCCTCCAGGTACAATGTTCCCTATAAAAACCCTGTTTGAGCTCCTTGTTGGAATGCTCGTGCCTTGCATCCCGAACTGCTGCCGCTCTGTTCAGCAAGCCTCCCCTCAGCCTCCACATGCTGGGAAACCACGAACCCAAGCCTCAATCTCTATCTTCTCTTTTACTGGACTGCAGGATCAGGTGGAGTATCACCCCAGAAACCCTCTGAAAACCCCTATCAATTTTCCTCACTTTCTGCTTCTATAGTTCTTGGATGAGTGCGTGAGTGCATGTGTCGTTGTTTGCTTAATTAAGGAAAATTTAATAAAATCTTTTAATTGAACAACTTGCCTAGTTCTTGTCGCGGCCTGACCCCGTAAACATAGGGTTAAAGATCTCGCTACGTTACCCTGCCTCTCGTATTGCTAGCTTGTGCTCCTTGCTAATTCCCCCAACTTAGTAATATTTGGAGTGCACTTAGGTGTCCCTCCCGGGACCCCCCGAAATTAGGGTAACAAGTAGTAGAAAATAGTAACAAAAAAGGTTTGGAACAATTATTTAAGAAAGTCAAAGGAGACAGTGCAAAAGCAGGTTTACAGTTGAGCATTAAGAAAACAAAAATAATGATCACATATGATTTACATACCTTTCAAGTAGATAATAAAGGCATTGAAATTGTTCAAGATTTTCTTTACATTGGCTCAGTCATTAATCAGAAAGGAGACTGCAGTCAAGAAACAGAAGAGAAAGACTTGGAAGGACAGCTATGAAGGAACTAGACAAGATCTTGAAGTGTCAAGATGTATAATTGAATACTAAAGTTAGGATTGTCCATGTCATCATATTTCCAGTTTCTATGTATGACTGTGAAAGCTGGACAATGAAGAAAGCTGATAGGAAGAAAGTCAACTCATTTGAAATGTGGTGCTGGAGGACAGTTCTATGAGTACCGTGAATTGCTAAAAAGACAAATGAATGTGTCCTAGAGCAAATCAACCGTGAATTCTCCCTAGAAGCCAAGATGACTAAACTAAAACTGTTGAACTTTGGCCATATCATAAGAAGACATAAAATCATAGAACCATAGAGTTGGAAGAAATGACAATGGCCATCGAGTCCAACCCCCTGCCATGTAGGAACACACACTCAAAGCACCTCCAGCAAATGGTCATCCAGCCTCTGTTTAAAAGCCTCCAAAGAAGGTGACCCCACCACACTCCACTGAGGCAGCATGTTCCACTGTTGCACTTCTCTTACTATGAGGAAGTTCTTCCTGATGTTTAGATGAAATCTCTTTTCCTGAATTTTGAACCCATTGCTCCATGTTCTAGTTTCTAGTCTCAAGCTTGCTCCATCTTTAATATGACATCCCTTCAAATATTTAAACATGGCTATCATGTCAACTCTTAAACTTTCTTTCATCAAGCAAAATATACCTAGCTTCCTAAGCTACTCCTCATAGGGCATGGTTTCCAGACCCTTTACCATTGTGGTTGCCCTCCTCTGGACACATTCCAGTTTGTCAATATCCTTCTTGAATTGGGGTGCCCAGAACTTGACCCAATAGTCTAAGTGAGGTCTAACCAAAACAGAATAGAATAGTATTATTACTTCCCTTGATCTCAACACTATACTATTGATGCAGCCCAGAATTGCATTGGCTTTTTTAGCTGCTGCATCACACTGCTGACTCATGTTCATCTTGTGGTTGACTAAGACTCCTAGATCTCTGTCACATGTATTGTTTTCAAGCCATGTATCACCCATCATACATCTATTCATTTCATTCTTTCTTCCTAAGTAGTACCTTACTTTTGTCCCTGTTAAAATTCATTTTGTTAGCTTTGGTCCAGCTCTCTAATCTGTCAAGGTAATTTTGAATTCTATCTCATCCTCTGGTGTATTAATTTGGTGTCATCTGAAAATTTGATAAGTATGCGCTCTACTCATTCATCGAAGTCACTGATAAAGATGTTGAATAGCACTGCTCAGGACAGATCCCTGTGGCACCCCACTAGTCACTTCTTTCCAGGATGAAGAGGAGCCGTTGTGAGAAAGTATGTTAAGGTACTTTATAATTTTTTATGTTAGAGGACATGACTCACTAGAAAAAGATAATAATGCTTTTTCAAGGTGGGAGGAAGTTGGAGAAGAGAAGCCCACATTACGATGGATGGTCTCAATCAAGGAAGACACATCCCTGAATCTTCAAGACTTGAGAAGAGGAGCTGTTCATAGGGTGACTTTGAGGGTTCTCATTCATAGGATCACCTAGAAGTTGAGGTTGCCTTGACATGAGTTAACAACAAGCCATTGTTATTATACCCATTGTTCTGTGACAGCCAGTGCAGAGTATATTTAAAGTGCGGAATCTGAACAAGTTCAAGTATCTTCCTAATAATGGAATTTACCATGTGATCTTGAATTATCACTGTTGTTCTGAAAACATGCCTTCTAGGATTGTGGTGATGATTAATAGAAAGAGGAGAATGGTCTAAAATGGCCAAATACATTCCTCTTGCACAGGGGTGGGCAATTATTTTTTCCATGGGGCCACATAAGAAACTAAAAATATTGTGGAGGTCCGGGCCAAAAGGCTGAACTCAATTCTGCATAATATTAATTGTATTTCTTTATAAAAAGCAGTAAATAGCATTGTTTTGACAAGCTGGTACGAGTATATGTTAGTTAAACAATGAAAAAGTGAGGTTGCCTTACAAAAAAATGTAATTTATTAAATAAAATTTCCCAAAACAATGGTAAACAAAATGAACATTTTTCACTATTTGTGACTCATATTAGTGAAAATTTCCAGTCACATTCACTCAAACACATTTTGAGTTTCATTTACTGTTGGAAAGAGGTTCTTAGCATTCTCAAGACACCACAATATTGTCTTTGTACTCCAAATATTAAGCAAGATACATCATATTGAACTGTCACTAAACATCACTGAACTGTGATTCTGAGAAAAAGACTTCCAAAGAAAGTGTCCTAGTTCACTGCTAGTTGGTGCCTTTACATGCCAACATTTGTAGTCTAATCACCTCATTTGGTGTTTTTAAGTTCTCTTTTCTTGTTCAGTGAGAGAAATCTAGTCTCTGTTGGGTTTTAACAAGTGCATCGAAGTCAGGTTGAATGTCTGAGGTGGAGATGCGAAGCACAGCTGACAGATGATCATCAGTGAGAGAGGATCTATACCTGGATTTCGTGAACTTCATCATTGAAAATGTTTGTTCACATATGTATGTAGAGCCAAAGAGAACCAACATCTTCTGAGCATGTCTCCTCATGTTTGGAAAGTTCTCCTCCTTGAGAGAAGAGTAGAAATCTAGCAGAGATCCTGACTTAAAGTGCTCTGCCAGTACTGCATCAGACTGCAGGTCGATGAGTTCCAGCTGAACATCACTGGGTGCATTATCCACACTGCAGGTAAAGGGACAGGAAATCATGTGCATTTCATCTTTGATTTTTCTGAGATCTTCAAATCGCCTTGAAAACTCACCATGCAATGCTCCCAACATGGATGAGTACCTGCGGTGGTGATCAGCTGGTGGTGTGACCTCTTTCAGGGTTTGCATGTGAGTGAGAGTGTTGCTCTCCAGTTGGCTTGAAAGAAACTGTATCTTCGTCATGAAAGCCTTCACCAGGCTGTGCATTTCATGAACAAAAAGGCCCTTGCCTTGCAGTTTGGTGTTCAGTTCATTCATCAGTGCAGTCACATCAACAGAAAATGCAAAATCTGCCATCCAGTCCTCATCTGAGAGCTCTGGGAAGTCTTTGCCTTTCTTCTCACAAAACTCTCGAATCTCTGCTTTCAGGTCCCAGACTCTTTTTAGCACTTTGCCCAGGCTGAGCCATCTGGTAGCTGTGTGGTAGCTGATGTCACGATGCTCAGTCTCATGCTCCTCCAAAAGTGCGACAAACTGTCTGTGGTTCAATGCTCTTGCCCTGATGAAGTTTACTATTTTAGTAACATCATCAATGACATGGTCAATTTTTAGCACTCATTTGCATAACACATGTTGGTGTATAATACAATGCAAAAATACCAGTTTCTGATCCATGTCGATTTCAGTCACTTTAACTTGCATACGTTTCAAAAGTCTGACATTTTTTCCGGTAAGATTTGGACAACCGTCCGTTGTGACGCCTGTCAGTCTGTCCCATTTCAGTCCCAGCGTGTCCATGCACTCATTTACCTCCGTGAACAGATCGCTCCCTGTCATCGTTCCTTTCATCGACCGCATTGCTGCCAGCTCCTCCGTAATCTTGAAGTCCGGTGTTATCCCACGGACGAATACGAGTAACTGGGCTGTGTCGCAGACATCACAGCTCTCGTCCAAAGCCAAGGAGAAAAAGACTTGCTCAAATGCCGCTTTTTTTTTCAGGGCATATTAGTGCTGCAGAGTCCACCAAGCACTCTTTGACAGACTCCCCCTCCGAGAACGGCTTACTGTATTTAGCGATTTTGTGGGATATCACAAAGCTGCTCTGGGTTGCTGCATGCCTGGCTGCGTGAAGTTTGGTAAAACAGCTTAGCTAGCAAAGCTTCCGAAGTCCGCGCCCTTTCAGCGTCAGTCAAGTTTTTATATTTCTCAGCGTGTTACATCTCATAATGCCGACTCAAATTGTAGTCCTTAAACACGGCGATCTGCTCTCTGCAAACTAAACACCCGGCTTTACCTCTGACTTCGGTAAATAAATACTTAGCAGTCCAATTCTTTTTGAAAACCCTGCATTCAGCATCTACCTTTCTTTTTTTAGCGGACATTTTGAGGGCTGAAGTCCTCTTGTGACAAGGATCCAATCATGTGCACGTCTGTCATTATGCACGTGAATAAAAAAAACAACTTCAAAATGCAGCTTTAGACCATGCATGAGGTAAAGTTAGAAAGTATGTTTATTTTGTAATTTCCAATTAGCCTTACATGGGCCGGTCAGAGCCAATCAAAGGGCCGTATGTGGCCCGGGGGCCTTACAATGCCCAGGTTTGCTCTTGTAGTACCACCATGAACAGTAATGACATTTTTTCTGTGCATTTAAGTATTCTCGTTAGATCATTATTTTTGGGGGAAGTGGGACAGTCATCATTTTTATTGATGGCAAAAAGTTACAGATCCATGAAAATACTCTGAGAATGACTGCTATTGACTCTCAGAGGAAAATGTGGAGGAAAGTAACTGTTGCAAACAAAAAAAGAAAGTCATTTCAGGAGAAAAGCAAGTATCTTACAGGAAAAAGGTAAGATATCTTTACCTTCCTACAGATTATACAGATCATACAGATCAAATATTTTAGTATAGTTAAAAACTAATCTAATTAATTCTTTGTCCTATTTAATTTTTCATCACAATGCAAGTGCGAATGAGCACATTTATGCTAGCTGGTCTGTTAGTGATCACTTTGGTAATTTTAATAACCAGTTCAGTCACATGTTAGCAACTTTTGGTGGTCTGGCAGCCACATAAATCCCCCTTACAGGCAACATTCACCTGCCTCAACCCCCCTAAAAAACAATAACACCCACTATACTTTTTTGGCAGAACTGCCTCCAAATAGTCTTTAGTGGACATGAGGGGCTTGTGCCTGTTTGGGTAGTTTCTGGGCCTTTTTAAACATCAAATCCATTTTATGAAAATGTACAATCTATGAAAATATCAGTAACATATGTGTAACTTGCCTCACTGTCAAACTACCCTGAGAAGCAATGGAAGGCTTGTTTCCTGCAAAACCAACAGAATAGCGACTGCATGTTTTGACCTATATATTGGCTTCTACAAAAGCTAAAGACTTGCTTTTAAAAAAAGATAGCTTGAAATTCAGGCCATATGGACAAAAGCTCTCATGCCTAGCATCCAGGTAAAATCCAGACATCCAGATAATACATCAACACTACCCTCAGCCTAATTTCCAGTTGCAAAACTTTAGGTCTCTGGCAAGACTGTTCTATCCTTTATGAATGAAAAAGAAGAGAGAGGCCATTTCCACATGGGGTATTTAAAACGGTGCAGTGCGTCCTCCAAGGAGGATGTTTGCACCTTGGAGTGGACTGGGTTCAGACTACTTACCATAGATCCACACTTCAGTCCACTCCAGAACGACCCCAAGTGGTCCTCCAGTGTACTTTTGAAAGACCTGATTTTTCCGGTCTTTCAAAAGCACGGAGCACGCCACTGTGAGCCTGCTCCCTTGTGCAGATTCGCAGGCTTGCACCAATGCGAGTCTGCGATCTGCTGAGGGCAGGCTTTAGGCTGGTGAGCTTCACCGGTTGGTCGAGACCCATGACCAACCGGAAGCTACCATTTTGGATGCTGGAGCAGTGCGGATTGACGACCACGTGCTTCTCCTCCTCACCCGGACTGGACTGGACCACCAGAAGATCCTCTAAATAGCGGCGCAGGGCGATTCCCTCACCCCATGCGGAAATGGCCAGAGAGAAAGAATAAGGATTGGCATAAAGAGAGAGAGAGGGAGTGAGAGAAAGAAAGAAAGATCTGGAGTGGCATCATACATACACTTTTGGTTCTGCTTTTATCCTGTGCTGGCTTCTGCCCCATCTATCAACAACATGCTGCCCTGACAGCTTGCTTGTGAGACAATGACCCCTTAAAAAAGGATGATGACCCCGCTATAAGTAATGCAGAAAATTCTGGTGCATACTGATGTGGGCTGCATACCAGGCCTTCTGGAACCTACTGTCACTGTCTATGAGTTCAGAGCACACCTGGAATAGAATAATCTCTCTCCTGCCAATGGAAATATTAGATCAGACTTATTTTTTTAAAAAAATGTTGTGTACTGAGGAATCCCTAGAATTACCACTTGTATGCCATTCCAAAGGTGTGTGTATGTGTGATATTTTTCATTTGTGGATGTAAAGATAATGACAAATTCACACTTTCATCTCAGGGCACAAAGAAGCAGTTTGGCCAGTGAAGGCAACAATTTGGGTAGTGACCAAAGCATCACAGATGGTGTTCTGTTCACATATGGGGTCTTTTCAGCTATTCATTCTAGTTGCAATTCCTGCACTCTCAGAAAACCATCCAAGTAAGGTGACTGTGTGTTCCAGTGTTTGAAGTATTGTCCTCTCTCTGTCAAAGAACAGCTCTATTTTTGAAGGTGTCCTCTATTTGAAGGATTGTCCAGCCCAAGTTTAGCCTGAATATGGAAAAGGTTGGGCAGCAGCCTTGAAGTTAAAATCTGGGCAATAGACTGAGCTGACAGACAGGCTGTTGAGATGGAAAGAACATTAGAAAATCTTTGAATAATTCTAGAAAAAACATGCTTTTCAAATGTTGAGAAACTGTTAAAAAAGAACCTTGGATGGAAGAGAATCTTTGCACTTTAAAACATATTCTCTGCAAAATTCACATGTTGTTTTCAGAGTAAACATCTTCGTGTGTGTGTGCATGTGTGCGTGCGTGTGTGCGTGCGTGCAGGAAATAGCATTTTGTGCACAGAAAATAATCTTTGTTGTTAATTTTGCAAGGCAGTCCCAAACTTAAAGGCACTTAAATCCTACAAATTATTTCTTAATTTTCCTTGTTGCACATAAACTGGCATGCACAAATTTTAAGCAATCCTGCATTTCCTCTATATTATTATTACTATTCCATCTTGCCCCCAGCCTGGCACCATCTCTCAATTACCTTGCTTCTAACTTTTGCAGATGCTCCTGAACTGTAATTCCCAGCAGTCCTAGCCAGCATAGCCAATGGTGTTGGGTGGGGGTGAGAAGACTAGAATCTAGAGCATCTGAAGGGCCACATATTCCGTAGTTGTGATTTAAACTATAGCAATTATTGCTAAGCAGAACCTAGTAGTATGGGACCAGAAATCCAGGAGACAAGAGTTCAAATCCCACTGAGCCAGGTAAAACCACTGGATGACCTTGTGCAAGTAACAGTCTCTCAGCCTCAGAGGAAAGCAATAGCCAAGTTCCTCTGAATACATCTTGCCAACAAAATCCTATTACAGGGTTATTATATGTCACCGTTTCTAGGGAGAGTTCAGGTTTGCTCTGCTCTAAGATCCATGTATTTATCTTTTCAGCAGTTGACAGTATCTGCAGAACTCTTCTCCACTACCACATTTCCAATGAGCTTTCTGTTCTGCTCTTTTCCCTTTTGGCTTTGGTTATTGTAACTGCTGCTTCCTGTGGCAGATTTTGAAATGGCTAAGACCTTGCTAATATACCTCTCTTCATCTTTAGTGAACTCCCTAGATTACGCATATATGATCTGATTCACTCAACAAGACAATATATGTAGCCACTAAGTGTTTATATACATACAATAATATATATTTTAGCAAGTGTTACCTGATTTCTGGGGGTCCCGTGAGGGACACCTAGGTGCGCTCCAACTTGCAAAGCTGGGAATTAGTCAAAAGAGCACAAGCTAGCAATACGAGAGGCAGGGCAACGGAGTGAGATCTTTTCCCAATGTCTATGGGGTCAGGCCGAGTGAAGGAGCAAACAGAAGTAAAATATAATTGTTGTTTTTATTAAAAAACAAGTGTATGCAACACACTCACACAGAGAACTATAGAAATAAAAGGTTGGAGTGGGATAGGGGGATTTTTAGAGGAGGTTTTTGGTATGGGTAATACTACGCCTGTCCTGAAGCCCAGGTAGTCTGAAGCAGGAGTTCGTGGATATGAAGTTTCTCAGCGCGTGGAGCTGAGGGGAAGGCTCACCAAGCAAAGCGGCAGCAAGTCGGGATGGAAGCTGGGAGCAATCTGAGGAAGCTCTCAAAGTCAGGGGTTTTTATAGGGGAAAATGTGGCCATAGGCTAGTCCGTACTTGGGGAAAACAATGAGTTTCGGGCTGGAGACAAAGCCTCCAAAAGGTCAGAATTTTACATGATTGAGTTAAGTCTGAATAGTCAATAGAGTAGCCAGTACGCAAACGCGGAGCGCTTGACAGTTGAGTATTCGGCTCGTCAAGCTGCCTGCTCGGGGCAGGGAGTTCTTTGTAAATAGCATGCATGCATAATATGGCACTTGCCTTGAGGTCTCCTGAAGCGGCCGGTCGGCTATTTCTGGCCTGCCCGTATTTGTGTGGAATATTACAGTGATTAGCGGCCATGCCTGTATGCGAGCTTGTCCGGGGGCCCCGCAAGCATGTGGAGGACATAGGGGTATAGTAGATCAAATTGTTGATATCAAAATGATATCTAATATCCCACAAGTCTGGGCTAGAAACTGCGGTAACGCAAGCACATATTGTATCAATGATTCTATGGTCATTTCAGCTGTGCTCTTCAAATGCTCCTTACTCCTACTTTATTAGTGTTGAGCCAAAACCTGTGCTCTAACTTCTTGAAAGTAGTTTTTCTTTTTTCTTTTTTTTAAAAATATCTTCAGCCCTCTCTCAGGGCATTTCAGAATATCTGTGGCTGGTGCCTGAGCATCCTTTTGTGCTCTGAAGAAACTAAGAGCATTGTGATTTTCTTCTTTCGTATTATACATCTCTTCATCATGCTGCAGCTTCCCCAGCTGCCCACGTTTTTTTGTTCTCAAAAATCCCCATGTGATTACTTAGCAAAGGACATCTTCCCCCTGGTTATAACTGGTTGGCAGGAAGTGGGAGAGTTTCCACACCTATAGTGAGATGAATGCACAATGGAAGACAAAGACGTCTCATGCACCCTTCAGACACTTTGTAATAAAGTGAAGGAGGAGGAGCAGGAAGAGGAAGAGGGGAGGAAGCCACAAGAATTTCACCAACATCTCCTTTTACCTCCTCGCGTCAGTAATTTTTAAGGCCTTTTCTGCACCCTACCTTATCCTTTTATGCTCCAGTGGTGATCCTGACAGCAGCCCCGCAGGGGAGGGAGCACGATGGCAGTGCTCCCGTCAGCATGGGACTCGCTCTTTGTGGAAGGAAGTATGATGGATGTGCTGCTTCCTTCCATAGCACAGCAGGGTACTTTCCCAGGCTGTGCTGGGGCAGGAAGTGCCACCATTGAGCTTTCTGCCCTTCTGCAGGAGAGGTAAGTGCAGGATGGTTGTGCAATTGTGTGTCATTGACAGGAAAAACCTGTAAATGGTTTAATCTGCAATCTCAGCACCTGGGGATGGGAGAGGAACAGGATCGTGATGACATCATGCAGAAGCATCATCGTGGTCCCGTTCCTTTCCTGTCCCCATGCCAGGATGGGAGGACACTGTGGAAAGGGCCTAACAAACTGAATGAGAATTCTAAAGAAATAGAAAAGAACATTTCAGTACTGCTTTGCATATTATATATTATAATGCTGTCTCTTTTTAGTCTTCTAAGTTCTACTGTAATCAGAGCAAAGCAGTTAATGCATCCTCACAATCGTCTGCAGAAAGAGAAAAGAAAGCTAAGACAGAGCCAGAGAAAGTCTGCCATAATAGTTGCCTGGCAGTAGTATTTGAAGGTTAATTATCTTCCCAAAGAGTAACTATTAATCCTTTCTTTTCTTTTTTTATTCTAAGACACCATAATATCCCATAACTCCTGATTTTCATATTTTTAAGGCAGCAAAACTAAAGATACAAAAAGATCTAGTATTAGTAATGTAAAAGAATATATTTGTGACAGTGTATAATAGGGGCTTTGCCATCAAAGACTGCAATATCAGAATACAAAAGAAAAAGGTAAATATTTTGTAGGATGTATCATCATAAGCATTTGTTTTATTTGGACTATAGCTGCCTCACGTTGGAAACAAAAATCTTAAAAAAGCAATCTCAGTCTCTCAGAATTCTGTTATCATGCTAAAGTACGCCAATGGAGTAGATTAAAATTCTTGATGTGAACTATTATAATTTACAGGAGGTATCAGGCAGATCATTTTCTTTCAGAGATCAGTTCTTAGGCAGGCTAGGGAGTATAATGGCCAATGCTTCTGTTGCATTATAAATATATACATACATATATACGTACAGGTGCTCATTCTTTTTTCAGTACAATTGCTCGAAATCTTTTTGGTTTAAAAACAATTTAATATTTAATTAAAGAAGCACAGCTCACTACTGACCTCATCAAAGCCTTTGCCACAGTTGGAAGTTTAATGATTGAATCCTCAACATGTCTACTCAGAAGTAGGTCCCTTTGAGTTTAATTGCTCCTATGTAAATGTATATAGGAAAGCTCAAAACATTTCTGTGCTACTTTTTCCAAGCTCAAGATGTTTACTAAAGGTGTTAGAGCACCTTAGAAAACATCAAAGCAAACAGAAAACCACAACAGAACAAAAATGTACAGACTAGCTTGGAAAACTCAGTGCCTATACTCTGCTTTAACAAAGGCCATTTCCGCACTACACTGTTACAGTGCTATTATTGCACTTTCAACATCCTATGGAATCCTAGGGTTCACAGTTTAAGGAGGGGCATTTAGAATTCTCAGCCAGAGAACTCTTTGGCCTCAGTAAACTACAAACCCCAGAATTCCACAGGATGATGAAAGTGAAATAATAGCACTAGTGCAGTGTAGTGCAGAAATGGCTAAAGTCAGGTATCCAGAATCTGTGAGCTATGGTCAGCAGAAAGCCAAGTTTCAGTATGAGAAACAATAGCAAGAGATAAAGAAGGTGTGCAGTTCAAGGTCAAGAACATCACTGAATGGAGTAAAAAGTTCAGGGGTTATCTGTAGTTGTAATGGACACATTAAGAAATGAGAACCAGCATGGTGTAGTGGTTTGAGGATTGGACAATAAGCCTGGAGACTAGGGTTTGACTCCCCACTCAGCCATGGAAACCCATTGGATGATCTTGGGTGGGTCACACACTCTCAGTCCTAGAAAACCCCATGATGGGTTTATTTTAGGGTCACCATTATTTGGTAACGACTTTGAAGGCACACAAGAATAACAACATTAAGTAATCCAGGAGTCATTCAGAAATCCAGGAATCATATATTCATCAGGAAAAAAAGGACCATACCTAGAGCTGAGAGCCAGGAACAGTGCTGCTCTCTCCAATGACCTGGTGTTCTTATCTGCTTTTTATAGACAGAGATGTCAGGCCAGTGCCCAGATCTCCAACAACAGAATCCCTCCACTGTGCTTTTCCTCGATTGCAGCCTTATATTGCATCACTGGGACTGGGCACGGAGTTGTTACCCTGTTTACTGGGGGTCCCAGGAGGGACACCTAAATAACCTTACAATTACTAAAGATGGGGAAATTAGTCAAGAGCACTGGTTGGCACTACGAGAGGCAGGGTAACGCAGCAGGATCTTGTAACCCAATGTTTACGGGGTTAGGCCAAGTCAAGAAGCAAACCATGTTGAAAATTATGAATGACCTTTATTAAATACAGGCACACAATGTAAGCAACACACGCACACAGATAACTAAGGAAAATAAAGATTTGAGTTGGATAGCGGGATTTTTGAGAGGGATAGTTGATTCGGGTGATACAGAACCTGTTCCTGGAGTTTGGACAGAAGATAGAGAGCGATGCTGGGGTGCGATGTAGCTCAGCATGTGGGGCTGAGGGGAAGCTCGCCAGGCAAAGCGGCAGCAAGACGGTCTGGAACTTGGGAGTGATCCGAGGAAGGTCTCGGAGTCAAGGGTTTTTATAGAGGGAAATGTGACTGCAGGGTATGCCATACTTGGGGGAAACAATGCGTTTTAGGAGTGGGACAAAGCTTTGGAAAGGTCAGAATTTATATCATGACTGAGTTAAGTCTGAATTGACAAAGATTTAGCCAGTATGCAAATGCTCAGTGCTTGGCAGTTGAGTATTCAGCTTGCCAGGGTGCCTGCTCGGGGCAGGGAGTCCTTTGTAAACAGCGTGCATACATAATGAAGGTGTTTGCAGTGAGGTCTCCTAAAGCAAGTGTTAACAAGGTTCTGTCATGCCTGGTGATAGCACCAGATATCTTTTGATATCAAACTTATTTGGCCTTCACTTGACCTTTCTCTGCCACCCTGCTCCACGTGTTTGCAAGGGCCACAGGACAAGCACGTAAGCAGGCGCGGCCTCTAATGGTTGGACATTCCAATCCCCATTTAGGCAGGCAGATTAATGCCTCTCTGTTGCTTCAGGGACTATCTTCTTGCAGACACACCTTGCTTAAGCGCAACTACACAAAGACGCTCAGCTGAGAGCCGGCACTTTCTTTATGCTGAGCCATTTGCATACTGGCTATACCATTGTCATCCAGCGCTAAGCTCATCATGTAAAACCTGACCTCTTCCAGTGCTTTTGTCCTGCTCCAAATTTCCTTTGTTCTCACCGAGCATGGCATGGCCTGTAGGCACAATCCACCCTACAAAAAGTCCCCAATTCCGAGTCCTCCTCAGAACACTCCAGACTGCTATCCTGCCTTGCTGTCGGTTTGTCCAGCGAGTCTCCCCCTCAGTGAACCACGCTGAGCTTTCTTCCCTACAACTCTCCGTTTTCTCCAGGACTACAAGAAAAGGTGTCGTATCAACCCATTCCCCCTGAAAACCCTCATTTCTAATTTCTAGATAGCTGTGTGCTTGTGGTGTCTTTTCTGTTGTTTGCCCTTTAATAAAACTATTATTTTTACTAAATTAAAAAACTTGTCTGACTGCTCTACTGACCTGATGCTGTAGACATAGGGTTAAAGATCGCAGCTAAAGTTACCCTGCCTCTCGTTAGCTTGAGATAGTGCTCGAGTTAATTTCCCCATCTTGTGTTTTTGCTTGGTTATTTGGACGTCCCTCCCGGGACCCCCACAATACAGGGTAACACAAGGATCTGGCTATTTCTGTCCTGCTTGTGTGGAGAATGGACAGCAATTAGTGGTCGCGCCTAGCCTGTGCTTGTTCGGGGGGCTCACAAATGTGTGGAGAGGGGTGGTAGAAGAGAGTCAAATTATTGATATCAAAATGACATCTATATACTACCTCCAAGGAGGTCTAACCTGCAGTAACAGAGTCCTCTTCTTCATCCTACTCCGATCCTGAATTAACCTGTTGAACAGGAGGAGGGCTTAGATGGTCTTCTGGCATCTGCTGAGTTTCTCCAACTGGTAAGTCTGCTTCTGCTTCTCCTCCTCATCCTTCTTCTCCCTCCTCAGAACTCTCAAGTGATAAAGAGTGTGTGTCTGCAGTGGAGCAAGACCCTGATTAAGGAACAAAGCCACCAATGGCTTAGAGAAACAAACTAAAGGTTTTATCATAGGAACTCCAATCTGAGATAGGAAAGTTACTCAAGGTACTATTCTAGTCTAGCTGCATTCTAGGGAAGAGCTGGGAAGAGACCTATAGGGAGAGAAGAGATGGAGAAAATGTCCCCAATATCCCTGACAGTATAAGTTTACATCACAGAGGGGTCAGGAAGGAGGCCACTGTGGGAGTCACCCAAACTAACTAGTTGTATAACTACTGCCCACTCTTGATTTTCCAGTGCTAAATGTTGTTGCACTTCTAAGTCCCTTTCCATGCTCTAGCTTTTCATGAAGTCGTCTGGTGGGGATGGGGAGCTTGATGGGAATGCCCCTCCTCCTCCTCACCAGCTGGCTCCCTGTGGAAGGGAGTGTGAAGGCCACGCCTCTTCCTTCTTCAGTGCAGCTGGGTACTTTCCCAAGCTGCACTGGGGTAGGAAGTGCAGCCATCATGCTTTTGTGGCTTCTGCAGGACAGGTAAGTGCAGGGTGGTGGCACATTCATATGTCATTGACGGGTGTAACGAACCTGATGGGGGGGTCTTGACAACAGAGCCTCCTTGGCAACTGAGAGTGTTTAAGCTGATTGGCTAGTGAAATGGAACCTTGGATAGCCCAGGGGAAGGGCTGGTGGAAAGAGGAAAATAATGGATTTTAACTGTCTGGAGTGGTTTTGAAGAAGTGTGTGATTTGTGGTGTGTTTGGAGAGGTTGGAGATTTGAAGAGCTCTGTGGGAGAGAGAACTGAGAAACTGGGTGTATGAGAGACAGTGAATGAATTGAAAGAGAAAGAGAGAGAGAGAAGAATGGTGTGCTGTTTATAAACATTTAGATAGAAGACACACTTAAAGCAACAATGTTACAATTAATATTTAAAGTTCTGTGTTCCTTAAAATAGTATCATGGAGTCTTATTTTGAATCCTGAGATATACACGCTACCAATAATATCCTCTTGATCTTAGTGCTAACAGTGCCACAGTCTTGGAAAATATAAATCACTGCTGATCCTTACGTCTGGGAGAAGGGCAGATTTAGGGAAGGCAGTAAAGAGGGAGAGTCCTGAAAGGAAGAAGCCAAGGGGGAAAAAGAGTGAGGAAGGGACTGAGTTCTCAGAGAGGGAGAACTGAGGCAGACCCATTTGTCCTGGCCCTGGCTTGATTCAGAGATCTCTCTGGCTGTTCAGTTCTGATTACAAAGAGGTGTCAGGCTGGGCAGGCCTTGAGTGCGAGGCTTGGGTGAGCCTTTCACACTCAGCACTGACGGGCATGTGTATGTTTTTTCCCCACGCGTTACAACAGGGAAAACCCATCAACTATTTAATCCGTGATCACACCACCTGGGGATGGGAGAAGGATGGGACTGCGATAATGTCATGCAGAAGTGCCTTCATGGTCCTGTCCTTCTTCTGTCCCCATTGCAATATGGGAGAGTACTTCAGAAAGGGCCTAACATCAAGGTGGTGAGATGACAGCCTGACCAAAAAACCCCACACATTTTTCAATCCCTTCCAAAGGCTTTTTTTGGGGGAGGAAGGAAGGAAGGTATTACATACTTCAGGATCAGGGATGTGATTCAGCAGCCTCAGAACCAGGGATGTAAACCAGACTCTGCTTCTAGATGGAACAGGGAGCCAAAAGAAACACAATGTTAAACCTGATTAGAAGTCAGAGATGTGTGTGTGTGGGGTACCGGTGGTAGTAAAGGAAGTGGTAGCTAGACAAAGCCAAGTGCAAGAAGGGCTTTAAAGGTCAACACCAGGATCTTGAATTAAACCCAGTAGCAGCCTGGTAGGCAATGCAATTGCTACAATATTCTGTTCTTCTCAGAGCTGGCCTAATGTATTTTACTATCTGAGTTAGAACTGCAAAATGACACATCCTCTTCTCAAGGAATACAGTACCCAAGACCAGCTGACCTATATTGGCAGCTGAGGCCGAATATCCCGCACATGCTTCCAATAATGACAAAAGAGGTGATTTAAGAATGTGCCCCCTTCCAGAACACCATCAAGCTGCATCCATGTCAGACCACTCAGTAATAGGCCCAGCTTTTTCTGAACTTATCCTTCTCAATGATTAAATTTTGAACTTGAGTCCAATAATGAGAAAATTTTAGATATCTACAGCATATGGAGACCTATTTATTTTGTCAGGTATTTTATCTGGTTGACCAGTTAGAATATTTTGTCTGCTGTCTTCCTTTAAAAATTGATTTAATTTGCAATTTGAATTTCAGTACAAGTCAGCTATTTGACTTGATACAAAGACCCCCCCCCCGTAACTTGCTAAATGCTGATTTTTATTTTACTTTTCCTAGTTATTTTTTCTGTTACTTTTTAGTTTTTCCCTTTTTGGAAAAAAAAATGGTTAAGGAAATAAGAAAATACCCTAATCGTTGGGGAAAAGAACTGTAAAATTTTAAAATCTTAAAAAGGGCACAGAAAAAAGCAACACAAGAAAAACTAACAATATTTCTAGTCATTATTTTGCAAAAGAAACATCATTGTGCCTTTATTACCCTCCAAAGGAACATATTATAGGAAATGTTGTTAATGGTAACTGCCATGGTCTGCTTGGAAACTAGAGAGGTTCCATTCCAACTGTGGGGCTGGTGTAAAATCCCACCCAGTCATGGAAAGGACAGCACAAACACTCTCTTCCCATGCTTCTCACTCTCAAGAAATGGTAAGGCAGTTTGATAGTGGCTCCACCAGCAGATCACTTATCCCACCTATAACTGCATGTAGGATTCTTCATTCTGGTTGCATTTACGCATGACTAAACCCTGCTGAATATACAAGGTCTTGTTTCATAGCAAACATGCACAGAATTGTCTTGTTAAGTTTGAGATTATTTAAATGTTTTGCTTCATATTGTTTTCTGTATTTTAGAGCATTATTCACATTCAGCATCACCAGTTGGGAAGGAGGGTTTTATTATTAAGAACAACAAGCAAATATTTAGGAGCAGAAATGCTGCATAAAATAGCAGCTGTTAAAAGCATATAATTCCTAAGTGGTTTGTCTTTCTGCGTATATATGTGTGCACACTTCTTTATGTTTTATTTTTGGTCCTTGATACAGCAGCAAACTGCTGGTGCTGCAGATCCATTAGAGTGCTTTTCTTCTTTCACAAGCACGTTGAACAAAATAAAATAAAATGAAACTTGGAAATAAAACCACATGTGTATAGAACTGAAAGAGAAATGCATTGTTCAAGTGTTTTTGTCATACTTTCTTCACCCAGGTAAGATTAGATTGGAATTGGTGTGTTAGAAGTAGAAGGTGAGTGTTTCATGGCAACAGTAAAATATCCTACAATTCACATAGAAAATGAGCGAGGAGGGAAAAATCAATGCTATACCTCAGTGCAGAAAAGACATTCCTGGTTATGAGACAACCACAGTCAGCAATTACAGGGATCAGCCTCATGCTACATTGATGGAATTAGGACAGCTAAAAGCCAAAGCCACAACCCTGAACCCTTGAATGCACATATTTGGACATTTGTTGTTTATAATAAATAAATGCATAAACCATGTAGTAATTTGTAATCGGAAGCAGAAAGTAATATTAAAATATGTTACAGAATAAGTGATTACAGTGCATTTAGCAAGCTGGTGCTGAATTTAGGGAGCAAATCACAATGTCAATTTTCTTTAAAATAAACATTTTCAGGAGTGTTGGAGGCCCTCAGAAAAGGGCCATCTGCAGTCCTGGGGTTATGCTTTGCCCACATTTGTGCTAAAACTATTGTTTATTTTTTTGATAACTAGGAGAAATAATATATATTAGAAAAAGAACAAAAGTACACAAATAAGTGCACATATCAATCATGTTGTAAAATGGATTTGATGTATATACAGTAAAGCACATTATAGACTAAAAGCCATTTTAAAAATATTCAGAAGTACAGCATATTCGGTGTAACATTAAAAAAAGTAGCAATAGTGAATTCATCAGCAACATTGTATCCATGGAAGATAATAGGATCAAGAGAGTAATTTTTTCCTGGGGTACAATCGAAATCTTTAGAGCAGGCACAAACTATCTGTGATCTGTAGAGTTGCTCTTACCTTCCCTGCCTGCTTCAGTGGCCTATGACCACTGAATTCCTCTTCTTCAAAGATCTTTATTGCTTTTTTCTTACCTCTGTTATCAGTGAGGAAGAACATTCTGCATCAGAATTCCTAGTATGTACACATGTCTCTGAATACTTGTGTACATGCAGTTATGTGTGGCCCATGTCTCTGATGTAACACATGTGGCCCGTGGGGCTGGAAAGGGTTTTCAGCCCTCATTTAGAGTATTTCCCTTGGAAGTTATTTAAAAAGCCAACTCAGGTTGACAATATAATTGCACACTCACAGATTTTTATTTATATTACTTACAAAATGATACCTTTACACTCACAAAGCAGGACTTTGCAGAACAATATTCTACTAATATCTGCACCCCTCTGGTTCTTTACATTAACTGCTGTGAAAATCTCCTGACTTCCATAAGAGACAAGACATATATTCTTCTTTTTCTAGATACTTTTCTTAAATGTAGTTGGTTATTTGAGGCAGTGACCTTGAGCTTAGCAACACAAGATTATATGGAACTATGCCATTTCCACATAAACACAATGCAGATAGATACAGTGCAAATTTTCAGTCATGGTGATGAAAACAAATGCACATCTGCATTTAATTCAGATTCAAATGTAAGTTGTATCAGAGGGGCTTTTGTTGTTGTTTCTTGTTTAGTGTTTGACCAAGATTCTGGGAGACAAAGGTTTGATTTCTGACTCGCCTCAGTAAACCATTGAGAGACCTTGGGCAAGTCACATTCTCTCAGGCTTAGAGGAATCCAATGACAGACATCTCCCAAATAAGTCTTGCCAAGAATATTCTGAGGAATTCCCATAATTCAGACCTGATTTGAAGACACACCACAGTGAACTAGTTTGGGAGCTACAAGAGAAGCCAAAAGAGGCACAAATGAGGTAGGGATGGTAGACTGTGAGTCAGTAGACTGGCCTGGATCTCTTCAGGATGCAAGTAGGTGAACATATTTGCATTTTTCATAATCCTTTGTTGTTCTCGTTTGCTGTTGTTCCCACTCAAAGGAACAATGCTGAAGGTGGCTATCAATATTATTAAAAATAAAATGAACACTTAAGCCACTAACATTTTTGCTACTAGAGAAATTGAAACCATTAAACCTAGTGGACCATACACAGCTAGTATAACCTTTATTATCTCCTTCCTTCCTTCCTTCCTTCCTTCCTTCCTTCCTTCCTTCCTTCCTTCCTTCCTTCCCTCCCTTCCGTAATACAGGTGATTATATAACCAAATCTTTGGTAGCTTTTTGATTACTTGATAAACTTCCATCTAGTAGTCTCTATCTCATAACATTTCACTGACATGGAAGTCATCCTGCCAAGGGATGTTATTCTTCACCACTTTTGTTCTTCAGTGAAACAATGAGTGAAGGACAATATGGACTTCTGACTTTTGCTAAAATCTATTGTTCTATTTAGTTTGTGGGAACTTGGCTGATCAGGAGCATTTTTGTAGAGAAACCTTGACTTGAAAGTTACAAGCTAAATCTTTTCAGTCAGTCTTAACTAAAGTAGACTCACTGAGATAATTGTTCAATGGTGAGTCAAACCATAGGTTAATCAAACTAATTCACTAAGTCTACTTTAATCAGGACTAAAATAGGATTTAGGCACTGGTTTCCCCATATTGTTGAGCATCATAAACTAAATTTATTTACAGAAGTTTAATGAAAAGTGGTTTGGGGAGTAAAACAAGGTAGAAGAGAATGTGTCTTGAGACAGTTCTGATGGAAGAAAAGACATTTTTGAGGGAGAGATCTGCCCTCAGAAGTGACTCCAGCAGTAATTACTTGTTGAGGTGAAGCTCTGGTTGAAGAAATATTCCCCAGGACAGAAGGGAGAATGTGGGATCAACCAAATAGTAATTGGCATGGGTCTGAATGGGGTGGGGGAGCATGCCTAGCTGCTGGAGCCAACCCATTTTTTAAGCAGATGTTAAGACTGACTACCCTGTTTCTTAAACTTCTTTGTTGTTATGACTTGGACTAATTAAGGAAGCTACTTTGCCTGCAGAGGTGCAAAGAAACTCCGTGAGTCATCTGAGTCATTTTAAACAGAATTGAGTATATTGGGGAGGAGGGGAAGGGGAAAGAAATGAACTACAGAATCAAATTTTAAACAAGCTGCACCAATAATTTCTATGGCAGGAGTAAAGGGGTAACCAGCGCTACTCACTTTTAAATGAGTATCTGAAGTTTGAAAAGACAAATGAAGGGACAATTGAAAAAGAATTATATTTTTCTTACCACAAAAACATGGCTAAACTGCAACTCAGTTGAAATTAGATAAGACTTCAGCAGATATAAACTAATTGAGGAGGAAGAGTTGTGAACTGACTGAGCTTAAACAGTGAACTGCTACCAAGTGGTGTCCAAAAGTATAATTAGTGTTAAAAGGTTTTTTGGTTTTTTGTTTTTTTTTGGAGGAAATATTATCATCCAGCATCCAGTGGACAAATAATTTTTAAAAATTAAATTGAAGAGGAAATGCTTCTGGACTGAGTAAACTTAATCTGGTTACAGCTACCATCTGGTGGTCAAAAGTATAATTGTAATTAATAAGTTTGTTTCTTGGGAAACAATTCTGCGCAGTGAATAAATAATTTTTAAATTAAAAGCTTTTTTAAAAAAGTAAAATATGACAACTTGGATTTTCAGAGCCACAACATCTATAAGAGTAACTGAAGCAAGGAGATCATCAGTGGAGATACCAGCTGAAAAGGCAACTTCAGAAGAAATGGCTATAATGATGAATTAACTGAAACAGATGAGGAAGGACATGATGAAACAATCTGAGAATCAAGGAAAAATAATCACGGGCTAAAATAAGAGTTAAAACAGGAAATACATCATGAGATCAAGAGAGAAGTTAAAGAGATTAAGGAATGAATAGGGAAATTGATGCAAGAAGTCAAGATAGTAAACAACAACATGGAAAAACTGGAATTAAAGGCAAAAGCAATGGATTAAGAGAAAGAATAACAACAGGATAACTTGGCCCCACTTGAGATGAGGAAGAAAGAATATTGTTTAAGATTCAGAGTGATTCTAGAGGATTCTCAAGAAAATTTAGACCACAATTAAATGATGCTTTGGCAAATTTTTTAGAGAAAGGGAAAGAGGAATTAAAGTTTGAATTGGACAGAGTTTTTAGAATAAATTCTAAGTTGGAGGGCAATAAATTTGCCTGGGGTTGTTATTATTTTATCAAAAAGACTATGAGAGATTTAATTATGCAGAAATATTGTGAGACTAAAGAGAAGATAGAAAGTGGACAGAAGAGATATAATAGTTTTCAAAGAGATCCCATCAAGAATATTTATGACTTCTTGGTGGACAAGTTAACACAGAAGAAGATTACGTTTCGATGGGAAAAGTTGGAAGGTCTGAGCTTTAATTTTCTAAGCTAAACTTTTCAAGGCCAGACATTTTTTTTCTTTTTCATAATCAAGTATGCCAACAGTTGATTCATCCATTACTAAGAAATTTAATAGGTTAATCAGATAAACTTTATGTCAAAGTTCTATTAGGGCATAGATGCTCTGGTGTAATTTTGCTGGTTCCCAAGTTTCTGTCAGTAGTAATGAAGATAAGACGGAATGAAAGTCCTTCATATGGTCAGGAGATTTAGAATGTCCACAATCCATATGATTACTTTTTTCTGCTTATGCTATGCTAAAGTTCTTGCTAGTTTTATTTAACACTGTAAAATTTATATTCTGTTCTGGTTGTACTGATAGGTCTCTGGACTGCAGTAAACTAAACTTTTCAAGGCCAAACATTTTGTCTGGATTCAGTGCAGAAAGCAAGAGATTTTCTTAGGAAATTTGGGGGCGGGGAGGAAGAAGTTCAAGAGAAAGAGAAGAAAGATGTTCTGTCACCAAAGGAACAGAGACAAAGTAAAGAGCAATGTCACCTTCTCAGAAAAAGACAGAACTTTGGATAAAAGTATTAAGATTTCCCAAGATAAATTACAAAAGATGTGTTTTGATTTGGTTGATAACTTGAAACCAGTTGACTTATGGAGATATAAAAATGGAGATATAAAAATGGAGAATAAAAGGATTATACATGTTTTCCTGAAAGACATAGGTCTTTTTCCAGAATTGATATGATCTGGATCTCAAAAACATTGATTAATGGGGAGAAAAAGTTGTGATATTATCACAAACTTTATTGTATTGGTTTTTAAAAGAACAAGGAGAAATATTGGAAATTGAATGAGTCACTTTTGCAAAATGAAATGGTTGTGGAGAAATGGAAGAAAAAATTAAAGATTTTTTTGAGGACAAATTTTGGGAAAGGAATTGACATTTGAATGGGCTGGGTTCAAATAAAGCATTTATGAGAGGTTGTTCAGTGCAACAGGACATGCCTTCAGCAGTGGGGGGAGGCTTTGCTCACCTAAAAGGAAAAAAAAATGTTCATTTTAAACACAAGCCTTGCAAGCTTGGGCAGAGGAATGCAAGGGAATAGGAGGAGAGAAATTATGGGGGCAAACACGTGTCTTGCGAATAATCAAATTCATGAAGGTCAAATCCACAAATGTGGAGGGAGGTCTGTATAAGCTTTAACTGAAGTTTGAGATGGAAGATGAACAAATAAAGGAGTGTGTGATAAAACAGGCTATAGACTTTGGTTATAATATGCAGATAGAGCTATGGGAAAAGATGTGGTCAACAGGTCTGAAATGCACTTTGTGCAAAGATCTTAAAAAAAGCTTTTATAAGATGATGTACCATTGGTATTTGACACCAGAGAAATTACACCACAGAAATTATCTAAGATGTCCAAAAAAACTTCAAATGTATGTTGGAAACGCAATAAGCAGGGGGAGTCTTTCTATCAAATATGGTAGACTTGTGAAAAAGCTAAAAACAGTTGGGTCCAAATACATAGTATAGTGCAAAAGATTCTAAAGAGAAATATTCAATTAAAACCTGATTTCGTAACCCATGGAGGATGGTGGGGGGCACACAAAAGCCCTTATTGATTACATGTAGCCCACGACTCTCACAGTTCCGATCCCTAATGAACAAAATACTTTACAGCAAGGTTGGAAATAATGCAGCCCTCCAGATTTTGGATTCCCACTCCCATTATCTCTGACCATGGATTATGTTGGCTAGAGCTTGCAGTTCAACAACATCTGGAGGGTTTCTCAATTCCCAGCCCTGTTATACTGGTAAAGTAACTCCCTCTTTACAGTCCCAGTTCCTAGACTATCCTCCTCATTTGCAATGGGATCCATGCATTCTACTCAAAAGTGTAAGATTTAGCAACCTTTATATGCCTGTACTCATTGAATGCTAGTTGGCAAACTTCCTGCTTGTTTGCTTTCATAGACCCACTCTATATCTTGCTAACCTCCAGCTATTTCTCTCTCTCCCTCATTACACCTTGCATCTGATTTGATTATGAACAAGAAATTAGTACTTGGTCATACCAACTACTTTCTATGGTATTTTACAGAGAAGACTAAGCTTGTTTCTTTTATCTCTTAGATAGTGTCTGCATGTAGGTGAGCATGTTGCTGGCCGCTGTTCAGCTTATAACCTGCCGCTTTGTTTACTCTGTTTGAGAGATCCACTATTATCTTTCACGTTTTCCCTGAAGAAGTAAGTAACTGAATTTTATGCAGTTTAGTCCCATTTGTGTGGGTACAGAGTTGCAGCCTAAATCATACAACCCAATAAAACATTGTGGCTTCAGCCTATTAATTGCCTAGTCCTTATCTCAGTGAGAGTTTCTCTCAGTCTCAAGGGCATCTTTCTCCATCTTCCTTTCTGAGCGAATGCCATCTCATATTCAGGCTTTGGGCTTCTCATTTCAGTGCGTGATGTAACAATAAGCAGAGCTGCCTTTAAATCCTTCTGCTTTGACTCCATTTGACTTTATGTTTGTCTCTCAGAGAATAATGCCCAGGGCCTGCAAACTGCAGCTATCACATACTTTCAAAATGACAGGACAATTAAAATAATTTCTGTGGCAAAAATTGCATCAAAGATCTTCCTAGGTTTCTGTCTAACTCTTCTCCTCAGTTCACATTTTCCACCTATGGTGACTGATTCAGGGGATGTAGACTCCACTTGGCAGAATAGCCTCATTTAGGATGTTCTCTGAAACTGATGTCTCTTGGCTCCCTCCTCTTTCTCCTCCTTCCTCTTTTTTCTTGAGTAGAATAATGAGCCACTTTTTCACCATGACTCAGAGTATGCCTGTTAAAACAGCTGGGGGGGAAATGAAGATGGTGCGACAAACAGCAAATTGCTGGATTACTACAGACCATGGGAATGAGAAAACAGATCTGCTTGAAGGAGGAAAGCGGTAGGAGCTCTTCCCTTTTTAAAGAGGCTGGCCCAGTGACAGTGAATCTGATTGTACATATAGTAATTTGGAGACCACACAGAGAACAACAATTTGTGCTTGGACGCCATGCCATGCCATCCCATGGACTTTAGTGCACATCTGCCTCAGAAGTGTGCAACACATGGAAGAATTTGCGGACTATGTAATGCTAGGTTGGTGCTTTATCCTTATTTCCCATTAGTCTTCACAGTAAGAGAGTTGCATTTTAAGAAAGAAAGAAAAGAAAGAAAGGGAGGGAGGGAGAGGCAGCATTGAACCAAATATTCTTTGGCAGTTTTCTTCTCAAGTCCTTTTGAAGGGATTTAGATATGATTCATGGTCTTTAGAGCATCCATCAGCATTTTCATGATCTCCAGTTTCTCCATTGCCTCTCTGCTCCCTTTCTTGGTTAGTTTACCTGATGATGATGGCGATGGTGCTGCTGCTGGTGCTGCTGGTGACAATGATAATGATGATAATTTTATGCATTTATGTACCACTTTTCTCTCAGTAATGAGACTTAAATGGGCTAACAACATATTTTAAAACAGTACAGACTAAAATTATACAAAAGCTTCAATAGCTAAAATTATACAAAAGCTTCAATAACATTTTTAAAATTAAGTAATTAGTAAAGTGAAAAAGATTAAACATTTAAAACATTAAAAATCATTGAAAGACAATGTGAAAACCTCAAAAACAGAAGCATAGTATGAAAAGCCCACTCCAGTCAGTTTCTAAAAGCCTGATGGCATAAAGGGTGTAGGAAAGAAGATGTTGCTGCTACCTTGGTCCTCTGCTTCACTAGTGGGATTCTGCTCTTTGCAAGACTAAGGCCCTGACTCAGCAGGTACTGCTCACCATTCAGCACAGCTGCTTTGCCTGTCTGGGATGTAAAGGCAGGACTCTTGTGGGGATGGGTCTGCCACCGTTGTGGAGGGGTGACACCAAAGCAGGGGTTGCCCCTTTGAGGGAGCCATTTTAGGAGTACACAAGAATGAGGGCCTGTTCTTCTACCTGACAGAGAGCAAGAGTTGTTATCTGCTTTTGCCATCTGCTTTTTTTGTGTATTGTATTGGTTGCTTTAACAGCAACTGCTTTCTCTGCCCAATGAAGGTGTTTTTCAGAGGAGGGAGGTGGGGACAGATTCAGAGAACAACCATTGGAGTCATATAGGACAGAAGGAGATATGGAGGGAGGTGGTAATTAAAATTATCTCAGAAGAGGGGAGAATAACTGGGTTGTTACCCTGATTTCTGGGGTCCCGTGAGGGACACCTCAGTGTGCTCCAAATAATGGGGAATGGGAGTTAGCTAGAGCACAAGCCAAAGCAATGCAAGAGGCAGTGTAACCTAGCAAGATCTTTTACCCAATGTTTATGGGGTCAGGCCGAGTCAATAATCAAGCAAAAGGAAATAATAATTGTTTTTCTTTATTTTAAAATGCAGTCAATACGTATGTATGCAATCACTCACACAGACCTAGTGAAAGAAAGGTAGGAGTTGGATAGAGGATTTTAAGAGGAATTTTTCAGGGGAAATACTACACCTGATCCTGTAGCCCGGGTAGTCAGAAGAAAAGTCAGTTGGAGCAGAGATTCTCAGCACATGGAAGCTGAGGGGAAGGCTCGGCGAACGGAGTGTCAGCAAGGCGGGATGGAAGCCAGGAGTGATCTGAAGAAGCGCTCAAAATCAGGGGGACTTATAGGGGAAAATGTGCCTGTTGGCTAGTCCATTCCCGGGGAAAACAATGGGTTTCGTGTTGGAGACAAAGCCTCCGAAAGGTCAGTACTTAAGATGATTGAATTATGACAGAGTTGTCAATAGTGCAGACAGTATGCAAACGAGGAGTGCTTGACAGTTGGCTATTCGGCTCGTCAAGCTGCCTGCTTGGGGCAGAGACTCTCTTGTATGCTGCGTGCATACATAATGTGTTTTCAAAGTGTACTAGCCTGGAGGTCTCCTGAAGTGGCATTCTGGCAATTACTGGCCTGCCTGGATTTATCTTGTATTGTTCAGCTATTTTGACTGTGGTCGTGTGCGTGCTTGTCCGGGGGCCTCGCAAACACGTGGAGAGAAGTGGTTTGGGATAGTCAATTTCTTGATATCAATTGATATTTAATAAGCCACAGACCCGGACTATAAACTACAGTAACAGGGTGCTCATTTTCCCCAAACTGTGTCCCTGCTCAAATAGCATGAATAGCTTGGTGACAGTCCTCTTGGGTTAAAAATTCTGCCTAAGAAGTCCCCTGGTTTTCCAGGGAGCTGGAAGTGATGAAGCAAGTGATATGGGGATGAGAGTGACATTGGTGGAAGACTTAGGCTATTTCCACACTACACTGTCCTAGTGTTGCTATTTCACTTTCAACATCCTGTTGAATTTTGGGGTTTGTAGTTTACTGAGGCCAAAGAGCTCTCTGGCTGAGAATTCTAAATTCCTCTCCCTAAACTGCAAACCCCAGGATTTCATAGGATGTTGAAAGTGGAATAATAGCACTATAACAGTGTAGGGAGGAAACGGCCTTAGTGTGAGTCTGACTAAACATGGGTTAGAGCCTATTTGATGGCCTGCTCTGTGGTAGTGTGGGCAGCCAAGGAGTTATTTTTGCTGCTGCCAATACATCTTCAAGAAGCATCCAGCAGAGCTCTTTCAAGTGGTCAGAGGCCTGCTGTGAAGAGTTTGCACAACACTTTCCAGACACAGTCTCTCAGATCCACTTTGACTTGGATTTATACAGTGCCAGAGAATGTAACCTTGGCTCCTGCTTGGCCAGTGTTATTGGATTCTTTTCCATTTGTGCAGCCTAAGGATGTGAACAAGATCCTTGGAGAGCCACTATGTGTATATTAGACCCTTGCCCTTCCTCGCTCATTAAATAGGCCAAATGGAGACTGGCTGAGTTGGTGAAGGGGGCAGTTAATGCCTCCTTCAAACAAAGCAGAATTCCAACCTGTCTAAAGGAGACAGTGCTGAGGCCTTTGTTTTTTTTTAAAAAATCCCTGTATCCCTCTATAATAGATAATTATTGGACAGTGTCTAATATACCATTTTGGGACAAGGCATAGGAGTGTGTGGTGGCATCCCAGCTGTAGGGATTCTTGGATGAAACAGATTAAGTATATCTATTTCAATCTGTTTTGAAGTAACTGGGCAGCAGGAGTGTATCCCTGTTGTTTCTGCTCGACCTCTCAGCAGATTTCAGTACCATGGATCATGGTGTCCTTCTGGATTGGGAGTAGGAGCGTTTTACAGTGGCTCTGTTCCTTCCTGGATTGGTGAACCCAGAAGGCGGTGTGGGGATACTCCTGCTCAACTCCCTAGCCATTGGCCTGTGAGGTTCCTCAGGGTTCCATTTTGTCTCCTACGCTGTTCAGTGTATACATGAAACCACTGGGAGATGTTTGTCTGGAGTTTTGGGAGGCAGTGCCATCAGATGACACCCAACTCTACTGCTCTTTTCTGGCCCAGTTCAAGGAGGCTGTCTTGGTTTTAAACCAGTGCTTATCATCAGTAATGGATGAGATGAGGGTGAACAAATTGTAACTTAATCCAGACAAGAGAGAAGTGTTCCTTGTCAGTTGAAAGACAGCTCAGGGAATATTAATTCAGCTTGTGTTAGATGGAGTTACACTCTCCCTGAAAACACAAGTTTACAGTTTGGGTGTACTCCTGGACTCAACTCTGAACTTAGAGACTGAGGTTTCTGTGGTGGTTATGAGTGCTTTTGCACATTTAAAGCTTATGTGCCAACTGTGCCATTCCTTGATCTGACACCTGATCTGACCATGATGGTACATGTCTTAGTTATATTCTGTTTAGACTGCTGTAGTATGGTCTACATGGAGCTACCTTAGAAGAGTGTTCAGGAACTTCAGCTAGTTCAAAGAGCTGCAACAAATTACAGGAGCCATACTATTCCCCTGTTAAAACAACTCCAATAGCTTCAAATTTATTTCTGGGCACAATTCAAAGTGCTGGTTATGACCTATGAAGCTGTATATGTCCCAGGTCCAGGCTATTTGGCAGACAGTATTTTCCTGTATAAGCACGCTTGGACTCTGAGATTATCAGGAAAGGTCCTTCTCTCAGTTGTACCATCTTCACAAGCATGGTTGGTAGAGAGGTAAGAGAGGGCCTTCTCAGTGACTACCCCTAGACTTTGGAACTATCTTCTTAGAGAGGCCAAATTGGCTGCCTCCCTGCTGTCCTTCTGTTAGCAGACAAAACCCTTTTTACTCTGATAGGAATTTAAAAGGGAAGTTTTTAAAGAACAAGCTAGGGGATGCTGTTTTGCTTTAAACTGCTTTAGTTTGCTTTAAATATACTGTTTTTAATAGGTTTTTAAAATATTTTTAAATGTATTTTATTTTTTTAACTAGAGGTTTGAAACGTTCTAATATTGTGACTAGTTCAATTCTATTTTATTGTCTGCATTTTGTGTTTTTAACTGAATTGCTCTTTTAAACTGTTAGCCACCTTCAGTTCCAATTCTGGGAGGAAAGCCAGGATACTAGTACCAATACTAATACTAATGATGGTGGTGGTGGTGGTGGTTGTGGTGGTGATGATGATGATTTAATTTGATGATGAAATGCTGCTGCTGATTAATAACAACAACAACAACAACAATAATAATATTTTATTCATTTTTGTCCCACTTTTGTCCCAGAAATGGGACTCAAGTTTGCAATATTAAAACAATACAAATTAAAAGCACAAAACATTCATAAAAGGATAAACAAGATTTAAAAAATAAACAATTTATAAAGTTAAAGCTTACAAGTTCAAAATATTAAAATACATCAAAGGACTATACTAACCTTAAAACCAGAACTGTAAAACATTATAAGTCCAAGCCTAGTCAATTTGTAAAAGCCTGATGGCATAAAATGTTTTCATCTGCTGTTGGAAGGAGAGGAAGGAGAGGGCCATCCTGCCTTCCCTAGAGATGAAGTCCCAAAGTCTGGGAGCAACCACTGGGAAGGCCCTCACCCTTTTCCTCACCAAACTCACCTAAGAAGATGGTGGGACAGAGAGAAGGAGCTCTCCAGAAGGTCTTAGAGCTGTAATGGGCTCATAAAGGGAGATATAGTCCTTCAAATAGCCTCAATCCAAGCTGAATAGGGCTTTATAGGTTACCACCAGCACTTTGAATTGTTCCAAGAATCAAGCCAGCAGCCAATGGAACTCTGGCAACAATCTTCCATGTACTGGGATCATCCATGTTCTGTTGTGTTGGAAACAACTCAGGATTCCATGGCCTCCATGGCAACCACAGGTGTGTCCAGGTGTTGTTTTGTTTTGTTTTTGATGTAGCCCTTCAGTATGGCATACTGTTGATCTGGTCTTCTGTGCTGAGTAGAATCATTGTGATCTGAATGTAAAAGAATTTTTTATACTTCCACTGTAAAGTTGTATCACTACATGGTAGAGTTTAGAATTATCAAGTCACTTTAGAAGTGGAGGTTCACTTGGATTAACCTACTTTAGGAAATTAATAGGTCTGAATGGCCCTCTGGAGGCTCCTGGGGATTTCTTCATCACTATAAGAGGTAATTCTGTTGAATACCTGGTTGGTTTCTGGGATGGGGAAAGGTACCAGATGATTGACACAATGGTGGTTGAGCTTCCTGCGTTGCTTTGAACAGCAAATGAGCTCCTTGATTTGCTGAGGTATCTGAGTATCTACCATGTCACTATGACAAATTGTTGCTATGTGTCTTGAAGTTGTTTTTAACTGATGGCAACCCTAAAGTGAAACTATCATGGAAGCTTCCTGACAAGATTTGTTCAGAGTGGGGTTGCCATTGTCTCCCACTGAGGCTGAGAGAGTGTAACTTGCCCAAGGTCACACAGTGGGTTTCCAGCTTGATCTGGGATTGAATCATGGTTTCTTGGAGTCCCAGTCTAACATTCAAACCACTATGCTATGTTGGCCCACCACAGTGGCAAATATGTAGCATCAAAGAATGTATGCAACCATTCAGTGATCAATGACACATTTTCACATCATTAGAAACCAGGGTCACTAAATATAGTGGCTTTCTGTTATTTCTCTAAAGAAATTTTAGTCTCAGAATGTATTCACAGCAAAAAGAGTTGCTATATTTTGCATTACATTATTAGAAACTGCTTGCCTTTGTGAAATATTTCAGGTTTGACACATAAATTAAGTGCTGAGTAAAAATTAATAGATCAGAAAGATCAACAATAGTTGTTCTAGTGCTAGTGCCAGGCTTGTGTGGTCCAAGGTATTTTAGAACCCTATCTTAAATACAGTGGGAGTTTCTGCTAGGCTTCATTCTAGATGTCTGTTTCTTAAAATCATCATCATCAACATCACCACCACCACCACCACCACCACCACCACCATACCTTTCCTGGAAGACTGTCTTTGGCTTGTCTTGGCCCCCAAAGGAGTCTTATACACATGTTTATTTTGCCACATACATAATATCTAGAAAGGGCTAAAAAAAACAAATCTAATCTGGCCCAAACCAACTGAGCATTCATGAAAACTTCATCTAAAGGAACCACTTACTTGCTTCCTGTTATGGCTACCCCTACTTGTTAGTTTATCTCACGAGACCAGTGCAGAAAGGTGTAACTTAAGGGTAGGAAATTAGAAATCAATATGCTTTTCTTCTTGTTTCTGACAGATTTAAGATGCACACAAGGACAAACTCTCTCCCTGTTCCCAAGGTTAATATGAGGTTGCAAATGTCTCATGTTGTTAATAAAGAAGTTATGACCCAGAAGGCATTACATTAAATATAATCCTCGTATTTCTATGTTATTTCCAAAACTGGAAACATCAACCCTGCTAGTAGAAGTACATCTATAATCGTAGCTGAGCAAACCAATCCAGACACTTCATACTCCTTAACAGTCACTGAGACAGTGGCTACACAACAATCTCCCCTCTTCCCCCTTTCAGTTTTCAGCAATTCAACAAAGTGTACATCAGGTAGGTAGGAGGAACACTTTTCTCTAACCCTTGTTTTGGATGTGTTGTTGTGGAGTTGTCCATTCTAATGGGTGGTAATAACAATAAAGTGACATGCTAAGGTGGGGGGGCAGAAAGCAAAGGAAAGCAACTAACAGAACTATTGTGGGCACCTGATAAAATGGCTGCCTTTGTTTTGCTGTTGAGCAAGATAAATTTGGAAGTGTAAAAGAGGAAACAGAAGGCCATTAACCATCCTGTACAGTCTCATCCCCCCAGGGGATTATTGACCTAAAGGCTGAAGGTGTTATCTGTAACAAGCAGCTGAGGAAACACAGAACTAAAAGACATGTCACACTCACTGTGGTTCCCTGTTAATCCTTCTCCTCTCATTATGTGTGGGACAAGTTGACTTTTTTTTCTGATAGGAATAGCTCTTCAGAGTACGATGTGAGGTTTCCTGTGATTCTGGCCTTGTTTGAATGGATTTGCTTCAGTTAGTACTTTGGCTTCAGTTTGAAATAATAGATGTGACTAGGATGAACATCTGTGCTGTTGTTGTTTTGATTCCTAAAAATAAAATAATATTCCCAAAGAGAAAATAATATTCATAACTTCTGATAAATTGTAACAGAACCCTGTACCTCAGTGCAGGGTTCTCTGCAAGCTTGCTGTCAGCATTTTGGCAATCATTAATTGTGTGTCTTCTGTATTGAGGTAGGTCTTCTCTTCCCACCAAGAATCATTCCTAGAATAATGCTGTGAATGAGCAGAGTATAGATATACAACGAGAGACACTTCTCAACCAGATACAACAAAATTTAAAATCCACAGGCAGTGATACCTTTTTGGGACCAACTTCAAAGCATATAATACATAATGTAAGCTTTCAAGAGTTCACTGCTCCATCAGGTAATACAACTTTTTGAAGGTTCACTTCTTCATCAGGTAAAGATGCCAAAAATTATACAGGAGAAAAGTAGTGATGATGTTGGAGTCACAGGCCTACAGAAAAGTATTCAGCTCAAGAGAAGTTACTTTTCTGTTAAGAATAAAGTTGACATTTTGTTACCTTTTTCTTACAGCGCTTTGTTCTTGGGACAATAAGGGGAGTTGTCACTTCCTGCAAAGAAATCCCTAAAAGCCGTCTTACCTGACATCTCAGACAGAATGTAGGCCTGTGATTCTAGCATCATATTGTGGTTGGAGCTTTATGTAAGCTTGTCACATGCACATGCATGACTTGACTAGACTTCCAAGACATATGCCTGTGGCTTTGATGATCCCCCAAACCCACTTCCAAGCTTCTGTAAGGATAGAAGCATGTGATATATGTTCTTAATCCTATAAGATAGCATGTGAATGTTTTGACTGAATGTGTGTGCATGCAGCTGTCTAAATGTATTGTTTGCATGCCCGGTTTATGAACCATATCTGCCAGTTGTTCCCTATATGTGCTTGTTGAACCTTGGCTCAAGGTTTACAGCAAAGTTTGGTTATTCAGGTCTTGTGGTACCAGCCTTGAATCCTTCCCAGTTCTTCCTTTCTCATTTTTTTTTTAATAAGAAGACCATATATCTTGTCTGTTTCTTGGCAGCAAGCCCAGTAGAGCTTGGTAGAGAGAAGGGTTGTACTGTGAGCCATGGTTTTGTGGATGCAGCTGACTTTTAAAAAAATTACAAATTGGGCAATATTTACCATAAATGAAGCAACCAACTGGTGTTGGATTGCATGTGTTACCAAGCATGCATGGAAGGGAGAAAGAATAAACATTGTGACTCTTTCGTAGAATCATAGAATTGTCAGGTTAAAAGGGAACATGAGTGCCATCTAGTCCAACCTTTTGGTAGTGAAGAAATCCAGAGCTAAAGCACTGCTGAACGGCCATTCAACCTGTGTTTATCAACTCAAGTGAAGGAGAGTTTACTGCTTTGTATTCTGCTGTTCTATATCAGCTCTTACTGTCACTGAGTTCTTTCTAATTCTTAGTTGGAATCACCTTTCTTATAACTTGAGTTCATTACTTCAACTCCTGTTTTCTGGAGCAGCAGAAAACAAGCTAACACTATCTTGTATGTGGCAGCCCTTCAAATATTTGAAAGTGCCTATCTTACTACTTCAGAGTCTTCTCTTCGCCAGTCTAAACATACCCCAAACATTCCTCACTGGACTTGATTTACCGTCTAGGTTGTTCTCTTTGTGTTCCAGCTTGTCAATATCCTTAAACTGTGGTTCCCAGAAATAGACACAGTACTCCAGATGAGGTCTGACCAAAGCAGGGTACAGTGAAGCGTGGAGCTATTATATCCCTTGACCTTGACACTATAGCTCTGTTGATGCAACTTTGTTCTTAGAAGGCATTCTTGGATTTCAGTCCTCATGATCTCTGGCTATTGGCTACTCTGGCTAGATCTGATGAGGTTTGTAGACCAATGATATCTGGGAGGCCACACACACACACACACCACTTCTGAATTGTCTGCACAAATCCAGTTATCGTTTGCAACAGAAATGCTGCATGGCATTAGCACACAGTAAAAAAAACAAGACAAAAAAAGCAAACCACTTTTTAAAACAATGGTCTTGCCTTGAGTCCCCCCACCTTACCCCCATACCCTGAGAAGAGGGTCCAAGCCTTGAGATCAGAGAATATTACTTCCAATCTAGATTTTACAAAGTCGGGTACTGTAAGCTTTGAGACTGGATATATGAGTCTATCAGTTTTGGTTCACAGAATCCTGTAGATATGTACAGCAGTCAGTATTTGCCTGATGTAGAATGGTTCTTATATGCTCATCTTGAAATTGCAATGTAGTATCTAAAAACTAACTGTATTGCCTGGACTGGCAAGGTTCTAGTTGATGGTAAATGGAAAGCATTAGACAAAATTGGTATATGATAATGTACTGTAAAGTTAAACAAGGAATCTTTGATACGTAGCGAAGACGCTGCTATAACCACTCTATTCTTTATTGTTGCTCTGTGTGATTGTTGGAAGGTTATAAGCTAAATCACTGTTTTCCTGAATTTCAATTTCCTTACTTTGATCACACTAACCACTCAATTAAGTTTTTCTTATCCAGTAATTGGGTGCTGGATGGGTTTTATTCTGTTGCTTAATAGCATGCCAATTAAGGAAGAGAATGGTGTTCCAGCCCTTAGTTTTCTTTTTCTATGTACCTTAATTAAGCTAGATTCAGCAAATGTGTGGGAGTCTAGATAAGTACTGCATGTTCTTTGGCAATCAGCAATTTACAACTGTATTAGAGGTGGCCTAAAAGATGCCTGAGAAGTCCTAGTACTTGCTCACCTCACAGCAGTTACTGCGCTTTGAAGTGTAAGGTATAGACATTAGGCAGTAGACAGATGGTGTGAAACAGCAAACTGGCATAAGAGCATGGATTAAACGATGGGTATGTTTTGCCTCAGTTCATTTGGGAGAATGAGAGAACAGATCTGGAAGCAAACAGATGAACTCAAGGCCATCAGGGGCCTAATCAAGATACCACAACATGGATTACTTTCTCCTTAATCATTTAACCATACTACTGAGAAGAAAGCTTTGCTCTCTTGTGACAGGAATATGGAGCACAACCCAATCTACTGAGAGCAGAACATGTGCATGCATGAGAGGTTCATTTGAGAGACATGTCTCCCATAGGAATGTACGTGGAGATCTGCTGGATCATACTAAAAGCATATCTAATCCAGAATACCAGAGATTACTTTTAAAAGCAATTTGTTGTTGTTTTTCTGTGCCTTCAAGTCATTTCTGATTTATGGTGACCCTAAGGGAACCTGTCATGGGATTTTCTGGGCAAGACTTGTTCAGAGTAGGTTTGTCCTTGCCTTCCTCCGAGGCTAAGAGAGTGTGACTTGCTCAAAGACACCCAGTGGGTTTCCCATGACCAAGCAGGAATTTAAATCCTGCTCTCCAGAGTCCTAGTCCAACACCCAAATACATCACACTAGCTCTCTCTCTCTCTCTCTCTCTCTCTCCTTTTAAAAATACCTACAGTGAATAGTAGCAATATTCAAATGCCGTGAATTACTATTACAGCTACAGGTTTTCTAAGTGGGTATTTGCATTCCCATTTCTCAAGAATACCTACAATCTTGCTGTCTAAATTACTTCTGAAAAATCTGAATGATAGAAGCTGCTGTCTTGAGTGCAAAACACATCCTGTTGTTGCCTCAAGAGCGCTGACAGCAGCACTATGAAGCATAGCATAAGCCAGGATTTGAACTATGTCATATTCCTTGTCCAGCACTGAGTGAGGCCACAGCTTTATAACTAAAATTTATTCCACTATGGAAGAGAAGTTATTCCACAGTAGGTTATGATCAAAAGGTAATGTAGATATATCTTTCTCACTGTGAAAGGACCTTGATCACAGTAGCCAGTTGTGAGTAGTAGTTTCTAAGCTCTGGTACCATTCAGCATCATATTTTCATAGTGTTCCTCAACCAGATGTTTTTGGGAAATGAACCAGCAACTCAGAAGGGCAATGATCTCCAGCAATTCATAAGGATTCTGTCTCTGAACATAAGCAAAGCATACAGCCACCATGATTGATCACCACTGACAGATCTCTCTTGCATTATTCTTAAAGCCACCCAAGCTCATTTTAATGCCACCTAAGCTGATGGCCAGTGGCTTAAACATCCTAAAGGTACTAGATCTCATCTGATTTTGGAAGCTAAGCAGAGTCAGCCATATTTAGTACTTAGATGAGAGACCACCAAGAAATACCAGGTGCTCTAGGCTGTATTTCAGAGGAAGGAACTGGCAAAATCACTCCAGGTATTCTTTATCTAAGAAAACCCTATGACATTTGTGGGCTTGCCATAAGTTGAAAGGCAACATGACGGCATATTCATGCATACACAAGCTCATGACCATGACAATATTCTATGGTAGTGAATTCCAAAGTGAACTATACTCTGTGTGAAGTAGTACTTCCTTTTGCCTCTCCCAGTTCTCCTTTCAAGCACCTGAGATATCCCCAAAATTATGCTGGATTAACTTGTGGGTTTCAGAGTCAACAATGACCCTTTGAATTCTGTTTGCAAAATAAATGGCAGTGCAGTTGACGACAACAGCTTAATATGGGAGAAAACCTTTTCTATGGCTGCTTTCATCCTCTGGAACTCTCTTCTGCAGAAGGCTAGGCTGGCCCCTTCTCTGCTTTCCCTTTGCCAACAGGCAAAGACAAAGCAGGAAAATAAAAACACAAAAGGAAAAAAAATAACCACATTAGTCATAAGTTTCTATAAAGGCTGACAAAATGGACAGATAGAAGTCTGTTTGTAAATTTCATATATCCATCATTCTTTCAAATGTTGCAAGGCATTATTAGATTTTCTATCTGTTGGATCACAGGTGAAGAAAAGTCATCTGTCTAGTAAAGAAGTATCAATCTTTTAGCAGTCAAAAGGGTGCAAAAGATCCACTTCCATTGGTTGTTTGCTAATTTCCAAAAAAACAGGTAAATAATTCAAAAGATTATGCACATCCTGAAAATCAAGTTATTTTCTGAAACCAAATTTACTCATTTGATTATTTCCTCCCAAAACATTGCTAATACAGGACATCTCCAAAACGTAAGTGTTAAGGAAGCATTAGCAATATTACAGCTCCAGTAATTTGATTTAGAAATCCCTTTCTTCAATAAATGTTTTGCTGACCAACATATCCAAGAGAGTAATTTCTTCTGTGTAAGATGTTAGTCAGAGATCTGTAGCCGTACTAGTTATAGGTGTTAAAACCAGAACTGGATATTCAAATTCTCTATTCCATTATTACTGTAAACCTTGCACATCATATTTATTTATAGATAACAGAAATTTATATATGTAAATTGTAGGTTTGGTTACTCAGCTGACCTCAGTTAACATCTCTAATATTAAGGGAACCTCACATGCACTTAAAGCTGCACGCCCAAATCTGTAACAAATTATAACAAATGTTTCAGATGTAGATATTGCCATTTAGCTGATAGATGTAGTTTAAACAGATCTTACAAAACTGAAAAGGGCAAAAATTCATCATCAGCATGAGGTATATGACTTAAGGTAATAATTCCATTATCAGTCCACACTTTCCATAAAAATGGTTCCTTATGAATTTTGAAATCTGGATTCCTCCATAAAGTCAATTTGACATCAGCATATGGGTCAAATTGCAATTGATAAGACAATATTTGTTGCATTGTTTTTTTTTTAGCTCCAAATGTGTCTCTGAGTTCTTGGGAAAGGCATTGGCATTTCTTCTTCTTGAGACTGGAACAAAAGAAATCTTTCCCAGGTGGGGTTTATGTACCTTTACAGGGTAAGCCTTCTAGAAGCTACAAGATGATGCTCACAGATTCAGGACAGATGAACTCCTTCCAAGACTGTGAAAGGGGAATGATTCCTGCTCTCAGATAGAGTTTTTTATCAGTACCAGGGCTAGCACAATCATCCTCGTTCCATCTTAATTTATCTTTCAGTTTAAGCCTTCTTTACTAAGTAATTCAAAACTCAAGCAGAGCACAGTGAAACTATGAAAAATACGATTTAAATCAAGCTAGCACGTATATATGCAATTATAAGAGATGTGTATGACAGAAGAAAAGCCCACATTTTAAACTTCTTGCTGATCATCTGCAAACCCAACTCACTACAAGTGGTAAAGTTCATGTTGAGAATGTGAGACATAGTAATGTATCTCACAAGCAGAGTAATTACAAACAGAAGGTCAGCAATGACTAATTCCATCCTCACTCCCAAAGGATCTAACAGAGAAATAAAGTAGGCCTAGTCTATTTTGTTAAAGTGTACAGTGTAGGTACGCCTACAACTACTCAAGGCTTCATAACATCTCATAGTGAGAGGCTGTACTCTTCAAACATGGAGGAAGGGGGCAAACTGCAGATTGAAAAACTGAGGATGAGCCGAGTAAGATTAACTGCAGTGTAACTGATGTGGGATGAAAAAGAGTGCAACTAAGACGAACAAAGTGAAAATGACATGAGTATTCACCTAAACTGTTAGATGAACATGAGCACTAGCAGCTACTGAATATAGGCATGCTAAGGTTGCTACCTCTAAGATAGCTGACTACATGATTCAGTGTTTATGTAGACAATTAGTAATACTACTAATTCTAAAGACAGTGTTACTATTGGATTGCCAGATGACAAGGAAAAAGAATCTGGCTTGGCCTGTGGTAACATTTGTACTAGAAATCATCAGGTAAAACTCATCATACATAGAGCAGAGATGTAATTCTTCATTAATGTTATGGTGTGATCAGGGACAACATCTGCTAACAGAATGACACAGACAATGATGTAGGAAAGAGAATAGTCACAACTTTATTGGATACAGATACAGATAGGGTTGGTGCACAAATGAGTATGTATCTGGGCATCGATCAACCCGCCTGTTGACTAATGAGCCCAAGTCTCTGGCTCAGAGCCAGAGACTACTGAACAACAAAAGGACCCAACCTAGTTGTATCCCTCCTTTCACCAGGAGGTGCTCGATGCATGTCCACCTGAGCACCACCATGCACTCCGTGAGTTCTGAGTGGCACCCCCAACCTACCAATGCCAAGTGGTACTTGGTACCAACTGCCCCGGATCCAATACTCATGCAACCGCCTTACAAATTGTGACATGGATATAGCTGATCCACAGAGAAATGCCTCACAACACAAATGGCTACCTTGAAAAGAGGGTGGGAGGACAGGTGGGACTCTGTCAAGAGAAGACTGGCCGGCTTCTTGGAAAGACATGACTTAAATACCTGAGTGAAGTCTACAGGCTTGACTCAGGCCCAGCTTCAGCAACCAATGAATTCAAAGCAGCTGCTTTGAATTCATTGGTTGCCACCTTTGGGGCCTTTCCTAAGGCTACACATAACAACATGGCCCTGGAAATGGCCTTCCCCACCTCACTAAGCAAGCCAGGAGGAAGCTGATCACAGCCCACTCCCCAATCCGCAATGGTGCTGCTAGATAAGTTGCACAGCGTACTTCTCAAAGGAATGAACAAGTAATTCTAGCAATTTTCTTCCTGCTGTGAGAGTCTTTGAAAATCACGTAGGTTTCAAAGATTATTTGCAATTCAAGAATTAGTGTGCCCAAACTTTGCACATGTTTCTTTTACACAGAAACAGAAACAGCTGTTTCCTGAAAAGAAAATGCTGTTTTCTATGCAAATCAAATATGTGCAATTTTGTGCAGAATATCTCTGCAATTATATATTTTGCTCTGTGGGAAACAGCTTTTTCTGTGCAAAAAATAATATTTCTGCTTAGAAATAAAGTTTTCTGCACAGAAAACTCTGTAATTGTGGATTTAATCTGCATAAAATTTGCACATGGTTAATTTGCATGCAAAACTACATTTTCTACATAGGAAACAGCTTTTTCTGTGCAGAAAATAATGTTTCTGTATGAGAAATGCTGTTTCCTGCATAGGAAATAGTGCTTTCTGTGGAAAATAACCATATGTGAATTTTGTATAGAATAAGTCATTTACTGCAAAGATTCTTATCAGTCCAATTTTTTTTTTGTCAGAGTTTCTTGACACTGGAAAAACATATTTTTCAACCATTTTTAAATATTTTCCAATTTTCTTTCCATCTGTGTCATGAAGAAATATGCTATCAAGTAGCAATATCTATAGTTCCCTGAAAGGTAGAGCCTCAGCAGAGCAATAGGAGGCTGCAATTTTTGTTTGCTGTGTTACTTTTTGATACCCTATGCCAATAGGTATGTTATCTGGAAGATTCAGGGAACTGTAGCCTCAAAAGTAACTTTTGTAAGCCCTGGTTTTAGACAGGTGCCCATGGTTATTTGAAGATGCACGTATACCTAAGGAGGACCTGGGACCTGAAAGATCCGTGGTTGAGTCCCCACTGAGCCATGAAAACTCATTGGGTGACTCTGGACTTACTTATCTTCGTGGTTCAAACTAGTGGCTGATAAAAATCAGACATCCCAAGCTGTCTGCATTTTACTTTAGTTACTTCTGAATAACAGAAATCCAGCATGGCTAACAGCTGCTCGCTGTCAGCTCTTGCAACTTTCCCATGGCTTCCTCTCATTTATTGTTTGAGGTGACAGATATTGTGGTGAGAGTAGTTGATCCCACTGAGGTGGAAGCTGTCTGATGGATTTCCATGGAGGAATGAAGAGCTTTCATATGCAAAGAAAAATGTTCAGAGGTAAGGCCAGGCTTTGGAGAATAGTAGAGGCTTGTATCCTACCTCATCCCCCATGAGGTTGCTCTGTTGACAGGGCTTTGCTTTTGTTTGCCTCTGCCAGAGCTAATATGATAACAGAAGGCAGGGCTAATGCCTTGTTTCCCATGCAGCCCTAACAATTAAGAGATTGCAAGTGTATTCTTCTAGGGCAACACATGTTATCCATCCCACCAGTTTTCCCAAAGCACAGGCTGGCACTTGCTTCCAAAGGCATGTTTCAAATTATTGAAATAAGCAATCAGTTTTAGCTTTACAGCTTTGATGGAGAAGCCATGTTGGTTAAGGAGAAGAGGCTGGGTATGTTAGAACAAAACTGCATAGCTGGCTTAATTAACTCATAGGGAATTCAGTAGTAGGTAACTCATGTCAAAGTCAGTTCTGTGGACCTGAACACAGATCTTCTTTTCTTCCTTCCTTATTTTAGCTAAGTCACAAAGCACAAGGGGATTCAGGACATTGATCTGAAACTTCCTAATGCCTTATACCTGCATTCTGTGCTGTGGGTTCTTGTTCTTAGCCACATGAACACTGCATATCTGTTGTGTTTTGTATAGATGTAAATTTCATTCTTATCGGTAACATTTTTCTCCTTGCTGCAAGGACATCATGAAAACTACACAGTTTTTGAAGACTCTTAGCAGTTTGGAACTCTTTCTGGTATTTTCTGTGCAGGAGACATGTTTTCTGTGTGCAAAACAGTTTTTTTTCCTGCACAGAAATGGCCATATTCAGTGTGAAAAACCCCATGTATATTTCCCATGTAGAATTAGATCCTGAAATGTCACAATTCTAGCCAATCTAGGATTACCCTCACTAGGGTTTCTGGAAACTGAAGAGATCTGTTTTTCAACCATTTTTGTTTATATCTCTAATGTTTTGTCATGTGCACATGGTTTTTTTCATGTGAACACTATATGATTGCTATGTGTTTGACCAACTGACAATGGAACATATCCCTTGTGCCAAAGATTGGCACTTTCTAAGAATCTATGGGTCAACTTTGGCCCACCAGATCCTGTTGCAGGCTATACTTTGTGCTGCTGTGGAGGAAAAGCATTTCTGGCTGCCTCCACAGCAGCACAAAGTATAGCCTGCAACAGGATCTGGTGTGCCAAAGTTGACCCGTATATTCTCAGAAAGTGCCAATCTGTTTATATCTCTAATGTTTTGTCATGTGCACATGGTTTTTTTTTCGTGTGAACACCATATGATTGCTATGAAGAAGAAAAAACTCCTTCTTGAAAACATTACTCTGAAATGTACACATTTCTCTCCTAAAACAATGTATCGTCCTGCTGATATCAGCAGCAGTGGCAAGGCAGCAAGGGCATGTCTGAATATCTGAAGAGCATGTCTGAATGGAGCAGTTGGATCCTGGACTAAGCATTGCCCATCTTTGCTTCAAACTCTTAAGTCTTCAATCTCTTAAATACCAGGATCTGCCTTTTACTGTAGGTCCAAGAAGGAGTGTGCACACAGGAGGACAAGATGGGTGAGCATTGTCCTGTCACTTGGTTCCATTGTATACAGTTTACTTGTCTTCTCAAAGTCCCAGCCCAGCTGAGATGCTTATTTTGCCCTCAGCTGCTCTGAGTTCCATATCTTGGTTGTTACCCCAAAATGTGGGTGACTGAGAGATCCACCCACAATGTGAGTACCTCTGTGTAGAGATGGGGAATTATTAGCTCAAATTAGGAGGCCTGGAAGAGCGGGATAACCTAGCAAATCTTTCCACCTATGTTTATCAGGACTTCTGAGGAGAAAAACAAGCCAGAGATTAAAAAAAAAGAGTTAATTGTGTTTTATTAGAGGAGTTAATCACACACACAAGGTCCAAACAGTCACACAATCACAGAAGGCTAACTGAAGGAAAAGGGAGGAAAATTTTAGATAGTGAGATTTCAGGGCATAGTGGGTGATATTTACCGACCTAGAAGAGCGGGAAAGAAGCAGCAATGTGGTTTAGACTCGCGTCTAAGAATGGTACACACTCAAAAATCAGAGTAGCAGAGAGGTGTCCAGCAATTGGTGTACCGTGAGTTGACCGGCCAAAATTACGGGTTTATATACTTGAATTCTGCCTGCAGGGCATGGGTGTGAATGGCTGTCCAGCACAGTAAACAATAGAGGGAGTTTGCAGAGTAGACAATGAGGTCTGGAATGGGTTAATGGTCTCAGTGTTAGGTGACAAAGGACTAATGGTTGTCTTTATAGCTTGTTGTTTATTGGACAAGTTTTAGAACAAAGGAAAGGTTGCTTGGTCAGAGGAAAAGGAGTTAAGACAATCAGCGGTCTGTTGGGAATATCCCAGTTGTATTGTCCAAGAGGCAGAGTTGTAAAGGCTATCTGCAAGCCTATTATCCCTGGAGTTTCCTGGTGATTTCTTGACTATGACCTGGCTTCACCTAGAGGTGTTTTCTGATTTAATTTGCAGTGTTCATGTTTGGTCAGTCTTTTCATCATAGCAGGGCACATTTTATATCAATGCCACTTAATATATTTGTCAATTAAATCATATTTTGCCAATTGAACCATATAAAGGTATGGGGGGGTGGCCTGGTGACAGGTAACTCCTCAATAAAACAGAATGTCTTGTTTTCTTTGATACTGTAATATATGATAAGTATTTGGGGTATTTATTTGGGTTCCACACTGCCCCTGAATGAGTCTTCTTTGTGAGTGTCTGACGTGTTTATTTTGAAGTTGAACTCTTGCAGCGAAAAGCCTCTGGATCAGCAGTTTATCTTCACCGTGCAATTATTACCTTTGTTCTCCTCTTGGTTGGACCATAGTCTGTCTTTCTGTGTTTCTTTAACATGCATTAACCACCAGGACATACATTCATTCCTAGCACATATGGACATTCATCTTCACTCAGTCCCATAGGACTCAATCAGCTTTTTGTAATATAGTATGATTTTCAGCCTCTACTGATGTAGGCTAATTTCCTGCTTTTCATACAATAATTCCAAGGCTGCCTTGTTGTAGCTTAACCTCGTGGCTTAACCTTTTGTGCTGTGTCAAGCACAGAATACTTGAAACACTAGCTAGCATCATATAACCCAAAGTAAGTCAAATTACAGACCACAAAGAATATATCTCAGGGTATTGTAATTGTTACACTGATGACATAAATAATGGTAGTAGAAGTGTCAATCTAAAGAAGAGAAATAAACAAATTCAATAAATGTCTATGAAAATGCTAACAAATCTGTTTCTGTTGGTAACCCTGCAAAATGAGAGTGTCAAGTAATTCCACGGTACAGCACATGCTTTGCATACAGAAAACACCAGGTTCAATCCCATGCATCTCCAGGTACAGCTGTGAAAGGCTTCTGACTGAAAACCTGCAATGCTGTTGCTAGTTATTGTAGACAGTATCAAACCTGATGGACTGATCTAGCTAACTTGATATGTGGCAGCTTCCCATGGATACAGCATTATTTTATTTACTGTTTGCCACTTTTTCTACTTATGTCCTCCCACCCCCTGCCGCAAACTTCATTCTCTCCCTCTCCCTTGGCATCGTAACAGACACTTTCCTAGTATTTAGTATGACTATAAAGCTATGTCTGGGCTATCTCATTTCTGACTACAGGTGTGGTTCATATGATGGAATGTTTTCCAAGAAAGAGAGAGAGAGCGAGAGCAAGAGGAAAAGAGAGAGAGAGCTATACATAGAAAACTGCCATTCAAATTCTCTTCCTTGATAACCAGTTTTCTAAGTTTGGGAACTTACTACTCTCTCCTTTCCCAGCCCCAGCATTGTTTCACAGCACAGTGGTATAACTAAGATCCAGTTTACTATTTCAGTGAGAATTAAGACTTTAGAATAGTGTTTTATCAGTGAGCTTTTCCCATTTTTCCAAAGGCTTCCATCTCTTGGGTTTCTTACCTTGCATCCCATCTTAGGAGGAAAGTGGGGTAATTAATTAATTAATTCATTAACCTTTCAGCTAGGGATGGGTGAATTGATTGGTTTTCACCACATTCCCATGCCCCTTTTATACATCTCAAGTTCCTTTTATCAGTTATTTGCAGAACTTTGAAAACATTGGTAAGTTCTAATGAAAACCAAATGAAATTGTCAACCATCTAGACCAGGGCTTTCGAAATGGTGTGCCGTGACATGTTAGTGTATCACCTGAAGTGTGTAGGTGTGTCACCTACAATCTTGGAAATGTATGTTATTTATAAATCATATCTTTTTAAAAATATATGAAACACTTTCATGAGATATGTTGTGTCCTCATACATTTTATTATTACAATTTATGTATGTGTCTGTATCTCTTATAAGGGGTTAGTTTGACCTCTGATTTGCTAGTAAAACTGAATTACTGTATTGCGAAATGGTGCATGTCTAAAAAAGTGTGTCACCAACATGAAAGATTTGGAAAGCTTTGCTCTAGACTCTCCAAATTCATTTGGTACCACCATGACCACATGATGAACTTTCTGTTGTACTTGCATAGTGAAAAGCCTGTTAGAAGAAGGATGACAACCCTAATCAACCACCCAAATCCTAACAGGATTTAAAGCCACTGTTTAAAGAGCTAAACATTCAAAGCCCTCTGTCAGTTCTCACCCTAGAATCTTTTCTTTGTTTATCAGACCAATGATCAATAAAAAATCTGTCTGAATATGAGCTGTGAATACATATAAGTTTGTGTTCCCCTCTTTTTTCTTGCTTCTTTTCTTTCTTTCTCTTGTGTTGAATTTATGTACACTATTATGGCTGTATAGGTTTTCACATCCTGGTCCACTTTTACTTCTTCTGTATAGTTTATAAAACTTAATTTAAAAAAGAATCTTTAAGATTCCAAGTTCTTCTCTCGGAATGTATGAAGAAGTTTGTGGATATATGAAAGTTTCTATCAGACAAACAGTAACATGCACACGTATCCTTCCTTTAAACTTCCACCATGCCTGTTCTGGCTGCAAATTTTTTACTTCAGGTACTGCAATCCTCAGAGGTTGGCAACCTGTTTGGGGCACCTTGATGATCTCCCTTTTCTGCCACCTTTGGACCAATCTTTAAATCTGAGTAAGTAGGGGACAACTTGGAATAGGGAACTAATAATTTTTCAAAAGTTGTTGGAGTGCAGTTGCCAGGACTTTTCACCATTGGATGTGCTGGCCCAGGTCCAATGGGAGTTGCAGCCCAGCAACATGTAAACCAGCCACATATATGTTGAATATAATTTCCTGGCAGTACAAGCCACAATTAGCTGTATAGAACTACTAGCATATATACCTGGCGTTGCCTGGGGTTTTTTCTCTCTCATAGGTAATACTTGTAAGAAATGCCTTAGTAATTACCCTACCTCAATGTAGGCAGTTGAAACACACAGATTTGAGATCCTGTGTTTCTAATTCCCCAGACTGTCTTCTCCAATACCTGTAACTTTTTCCCATATTCCCCAATCCAATCTGTATTTAGAGCTATTAACATACACAGGTTGGGTTCCTGAGCGAATACACTGTTCTCTTCTCTGCTGGAAGGCCTTATCTCTGTAGCAACCAGGCTATTTGAGACAGAGACACAGTTGACTGAGGCCCAAGAGCTCTCTGGCTGAGAATTCTAAAATGCCCTCCCTAAACTGCAAACCCCAGGATTCCATAGAGTCTTCTTAGGCAGCCAATCATATGAGCTCTTTGCCTGACACAGCCAATCATATGAGGTCTTCTTTGTCTGCCTTTTACAGACAAACAAACTTTGACTTTTATATATTAATAGATCATCAAGGATTGCAAATGTTACAGGCACAGTCTCCTAAACTTTGGGTGCTTTCTTCCTAAGTATTCAAATACAAACACTACCCCCTCACTATTGTTGGACAAAGACAAGAATAGGCACTAATAGGAAGTAAGCAAGAAGCAAAATGGGTAAGAATGAGCAGCGTTAATGCTGTAGCCTACTTCTGAAACAGAAATGGGAAGCATAAATCTCTTAAGGATGGAACCACAAACCAAACCAAAGGGCTCCCACAGTGATGAACAGCAAGTTGGCTTTTTATAAAGAAATAGGTTAAAACTCTTAAAATGACATCCTTCTTCTTAGTTTCCAAATCTTGAAGGGAGAGGATTTCAGTGCTTTCATTTCTGCTGTTTATTGTGTGTGATGAAATACTTCCTAGCCGTGTCCTTGATTGGATTAAAATTGTTAATGCCTCCCTCACCATGTGCAGCCCTCGCTGCCTGGAGGGAGGAGTTTGATGCTGTCCCCGGATGAGGCCACCAATGGGCAGATGGTGTGGGCAGTGCCAGACTGCACCGTCTAGTGGGGGGTGGGGCATAGGTCTATTTATTTCCAGCTCATCCCATATGTGGTCTCTTTTGATCTTTGGCATGACCCATCCTTCCCATCCTCATTGCAGCGTGCCTTAGTCAGGTCACTTTGGGGCTGGGTAGGAATTTTTTCTCTCCATTTATGGGAGGTTTTTCACCAACCCCACACTGCTTCAATTGGAACTGCGAAAATTGGCTGGGGTATAGTTGCTAATTAGGCATTCCTCTGGCAGGTAAGGGGCAAAGTGACAACTCTGGTGGCCGCCTTGGGCACCCACTTTGGGTATAGCAAGAGCCTTCGAATCAGCCACTTGAGTCATGCAATCTCAAGGGCGGTGAAGATGGCATCCCCTTGAGGCTAGCCCAGGGAATTGACTCCTGCCTGAAGGATCCTGCAACTTCAGTGGGAGTACTCTCTGGGTACCCCTCACCCTGTAGAGCAACCAGCAAGCAATCTGTAACAACTGGGTTGCTCTAAGGGCTCAGGCAGTTTGCCCGAGGGAAGTCTGAGGGGGTGGACAGCAGTTTATCATCTGACCTTGACTGGACCTACGCTCCTCTTGCTTCTTCCTCCAGGTCCTTGATGAATAAATAAATAAATTCAATAAAGTTGGCCCTAGTTAACCCAAGTTTGTATGTCTGGACTCTTTATTCCAGAGTTTGGACATCAATGAGTTTTGCTTGGGCCACTGACAGTTGATATTTAAAAAAGTTCGAGATCCTGTAGCTTGGTGCTGGCAAATGATCCTTTGGCTGATATGACAATGCTTGGAGATTATAGGCCTCCATTTAAGTGACAATTCTGTACTGTGGATGGATGGACAGAAGCCCCTAGGATGCTTGATCAGATGTTGGCATTTCTGCAATGGCTGCCCCAAAGGCTGCTAATTAAGGCAAAGGAAGACAGACATTTCTGTCTCCATTTGGCACTAGATAAAATACCTTATTAGCATTTCTTGTTGGCTCCAAAAGTACAGTGTCATAGGACATCCTAGGATGAGTCAATCTGCTACTGAGCAGGATTTAGTTAGCATAGTCATGTCTGTGCTGTTCACTGGGTCCTGTGGTGAAATTGTTGGTTGCTCCAGGTCCTTCTGGAGTTTTGTCAAAGTCTTTGGTTTACAGGACTGGTATTGCTGGCTGCTATATCTTGTCTGAGGTGCATTTGTCTTGCACTTATCTTTTGTATTTTTATGTCATTCTGTTACCCTGTATGTTGGGGGTCCCGGGAGGGGTGCCCAAATAACCAAATAAAAACACAAGTTGTGGAAATTAAACTCGAGCACTCTCTCAGCTAAACGAGAGGCAGGGTAACTTTAGCAAGGATCTTTAACCCTATGTCTACGGCTTCAGGTCAGAGAGCAGGCAGGCAAGTTTAAAAGTAACAAAAATAACAGTTTTATTGAGAGATAAACAGCAAACAAGACAACACGCACACTGACTAACTTGGAAACAGAAATAGAGAGCTTGGAGATGGATAATAAGACACCTGGTCTCCTAGTTCTGGAGAGAAAGATGGGGTTCCGGGGGAGAAAGCTCAGCGTGGCTGGCTGAGAGGAGCTCCTTAGACAAACCGGCAGCAAGGCTAGATGGAAGTCCAGGGTGATCCGAGGAAGTCCCAAAAGTGGGGACTTTTTGTAGGGTGGATTTTACCTACAGGCTATGCTATGCTTGGTGAGAACAAAGGAAATTTGGAGCTGGACAAAGGAGTTGGAAAAGGTCAAATTCTGCATGATTAGCTTAGCTCTTAATGACAATAGCGTGGCTGGTACATTGATGGCCCGACATAAAGAAATGGCTTGGCTCTTGGCTGTGTGGCTTTATGTGGATATGTGCCGAGCAGAGCCAGTTTGCAGGGAGATTTTTCCCTAAAGCAACGGAGAGGTTTAAGGTGCCTGCCTGAAAAAGGTTTGGAATGTACAACCATTAACAGCCGCGCCCCAGACGTGCTTGTCTGGAGGACCTCTGCAAACACAGGGAGTAAGGTGGCAGAGAAAGGTCAAGCAAAGGCCGAATTATTTGATATCAAAAGGATATCTAGTGCTCTCACCCGACATATCATAACTGGAGTAACAATCCTTCCAGTACAAAGTGCAGGAAGTGTACGTTCTCTCCCTCTCTTTCTCTTTCTCTTTTACAACCACAACAATCATGTGAGGTCAGTTAAGATGACAGAAAGTGATAGTGACTCTTTGTAGCAGTCCAATACTAGCCACTACACAAACCTGAACCGTGTTGGAGAGATTATCAACACTGGTGACTAAGTTATTAAATGCCCAGTGGTGTGCATAGTGATGCTATATCAGTCCTAAAACAAACAAAACTCAAGATGAAACTTGGCTTTGGCACAGTCAAGTGGTCTTTAACAGAATGTGGAAGAGTTACTTTGAGGAACTACAACTTCCAGCAGTTCCTGATTATGCTGCTGCTGCTGCTGCTGTTCTTCCTCCTTCTCCTCTCCCCTTCCTGTCATCTTCGTCTCTTCAAGATGCTTTGTGCAAAATATTAGAGTTAAAGTAGTGTTATTATTTACCATGGTGTTGTAATGAACGTTGTCACTATGACAGTCTGTGCAGCTATGCTTCCAAATAAAGCTTTAAAATGCAAGTGGCTATGTTGATGCATATCAACAAACCAGTTTAAACATTTCCTGCCTCTACCAGGAACACTTTTCTTTTCTTTTTTTTTTGGTAAAACGTATGGGTCTTAAATGTCCGTTAAAAACCAGGATGCCCAAATACTTTGCATTATGAAAGATATGTTGTTGTATGTCTTCAAGTTGTTTCTGACTTATGGCAACCCTAAGGTGAACCTATCATGGAGTTTTCTTGGCAAGATTTGTTCAGAGGGGGTTTGCATTCTGAGAGAATGTGACTTGCCCAAGGTCACCCAGTGGGTTTCCATGGCCAAGTGGCAGTTCAAATCCTGGTCTCCAGAATCATAGTCCAACATCCAAACCTACTATGCTACACTGGCCCTCACAAGAGATATTGCTCTCAATAATGTGTTGTTGCTGATAAAAACCTGTTTTCTTCCCCTATTAGGTTTTCAGCAGTGCTCTAAGAGCTCAGAGAAGTGAGAAGGGGTACAACTGGCAGTGGCAGATAAACTCATCCCTAGGCCCTCCTTCCTTTACCCCAGGAATCCTGGCTCTAATGCAACTTGATCACCTCATCCTTTTCCATCCCAATGTCAGAGTCAGGGACCTCAGGACTGCTTTTAAGGTGAAGAAACTGAATGTTGGCAAACAATTAGTTATTTATGTTGTCTACTTGCAGGGGAGGGAAAATGATTTATTCCATTCATTGTCATTCAAACATCCTTAAACTTGAAGATGCTTACATGCACAACGTGTACTTAGAGGTCCTCTCCATGTGTCCAATGTTGCCTACTTCTAAGTAAGTATGCATAAGATAGAGTGGCATGCAGCCTTTATTATTATTGGGAGGGCTCATCAGTAAAGGGTATCTTAATATTTCTCTCTATTTGTTCATTTAGTATACTTCTGATTGATAAATCCTGGGGAGGCTCAATTCTTATAGGCATCTTGCTTGCTCAATTTTTTTTGAAAGGGACGTGTTCAGCCCCATCCACACCCAGTCTTGGGGGGCCCAAGCTCCAATGACTCCCCTGTTATGTGGTCCATGCCATCATTGTTTCTGTAAGCTGCTTGTTTTAGAAGGAATAAAGCTCAAAACAAAATCAAACAATGTTTCAAATGAAGCCTTTAAGAGTCTTCAGAAGACCAAGTATTTTTTTCATAAGAATATTGCACATCCCTGATATGAAGCTGCTAGCAATTTGTTGAGTACATGTTTGAAGTGGGCTTCAGCAAATTTTGTATCTGGGATAAGCATGAGAATGAGAAAGGTTGTCCTAAACTGAAAAGAAATGTTGAAACAGGCTAATTTAGAGGTACAGGACAGGCTGAGCATCATTAATGGTGCTGTCCTCTAACAGAGGGGACTGGCTAAGACACTCAGGAGAAATGGTTGGGGAGCTGCTCCTGTAGCACCAAAAGTTCTTGCCACCTGAGCCAGTTGTTTCACTTTGTCTAATGGCAGAGCCAGCTGGTAGTACACTATTTTGGAATTGCTACTCTAATCCAGGATTTTAGCAGTACTCAGGGTTCTTGAATGTCATTTTTCAAAATGAAAAACTAGATCTCCTGGCAGGTGGGCTATCATGACAGATGCATTTGTGAATTATAAACAAACACAGACCCCCCCCAACCTTATTGACATCTCCTTCTTTGGGGGAAAAATCAATTTTCCATTCTTAAACTGGGGCATTTAATTATCATCAGTATTGATTTTAAAGTATCTCAAATGGAATCAGACATTGCTTTGAAAAATACAAAGCGGCAGCAAAACTGCTTGCAGTAAATCTCTGATGCAGCAAAGATGTTTCCGACAAGGTGGATTTTTGTACTAGTTTTTCTTTTGTTTTTTTCCCCTACCCTCAAGTGAAACAAAATGCCCTACGTCTGAGAACAATCATTGGACAGCATACGTTATCAGAATGGACACATAGCTTTAAACTAAATCTCCACCATCTGTTGTGGCTTGTAATTACAGATGCAGCAAAAAACACAAACTCCTTCTGAATCATAAAAGAGTTGTGAGAGATGCAATTTAAAAGCCTTGGTGGGCTTGTCCATTACAGTGATGGATTTATGTGAGATCTTCTGAAACAACAGAATACCCTGGGGTTTTCTAAGCTTATGTCTTGGTTCTCCTAGCCTAGTCCGAACTATATAATTGTGCCATCAGCATCTTTTGCACTGCAACTAGAACTTTGACTTAAGCTATCTCTAAAGCAAGGCATAGCATTATACATTTAATGCAGGGCAGAATGCAAAAACAGCTGGTCATTTTATTAACATGATCTGATGCAGGTGGCCTTCCAAATGTTCTTAAAGTACAACTCTATCACCCTTGATTATTGGCCATCCTGGCTGAGACTGGTGACATTTGGAATCTGACAGCAAGTGGATGTTAACCAGTTTCCCATGCCTGGTCTGCTTTTGTTTGTTTGTTTATTTATGAGCAATGCCTATGACTGGTGAACAGGTCAGTTCACAGCACTGTTAACATGAAATAGACAACTTTTAAACTGAATGTGTGTTTCAGTCTAGACTTTCCAAAACAGCTGAAGCTAAGATGTGTGTGTGTTAACTGAAAGCATACTTCACTTATGTGTTACATGACTAAAATCTACCCCCCCCCCCGAATGGTAGCTTCATGTTTTTGCATGAGACATTCTTGGTTCAAAGCTTTTTTTGCTGTCTGGGGCAGAAACCTAAGTGTTGCCTTTCTGCAGAACTTGGAAACATTGTTAACAATGCTAATATGCTGTTTTGTTTTGTTTTTTAAGGACTCCGTATTGGTAGTAAAAAGTACTGTGTCATATTACTTGTTAATAGTACACTAGCAACACTTCCTTTTTAAAAATCATTTTGTTTCTTTTTAAAAATGTCCTACAAATTTACTCTTATGATACCTCTGGAAAGTACTGAAGTAATGGGTAAACATAATTTGTTATTTAAAAAATTTAAGCATTCATGTGCTTGACCTTATGGTACTTATATTTTAATTTTAATTTTTTTCAAAAATTAAAACTTGGAACTTAAAACTAGCATTGCTGGCCACTGCTACAAAAAAGTAGTGATAGCAAAATAGCAATGTTTTAGTTCCCCCACCCCACAGTTGTTATTCTGGGAAGGCTAGGGGAATTTTTTTTTCAAACTTGAATCTGTATTCCCCACAAGTGCTTCAATAAAAATACGTGAAATAAGTAATGCTGTGGATCTATAACAGCCCAAATGCCAATGAGATTCTTGGTTGCATCAATAGGAGTATGGTTTCTAGATCAAAGGAGGTAATGGTACCACTGTACTCTGCTTTGGTTAGATTTCACTTGGAATACTATGTCCAGTTCTGAGCACCTCAATTCAAGAAGGATATCGACAAGCTGGAGCATGTCCAGAGAAGGGTGACCAAAATGATGAATGATCTAGGAGCTATGCCCTATGACGATCATCTCAGGGAGCTGGGTGTGTTTAGTCTGCAGAAGAGAAGGTTAAGAGGGGACATGATAGCCATGTTTTAATATTTGAAGGGATATCATGTCAAAGAGGGGGCAGGCTTGTTTTCTGCTGCTCCAGAGTCTAGGACAAGAAGCAATGGATTCAAGCTGCAGGAAAGGAGATTCCACTTGAACCTCAGGAAGAACTTCCAGATGGTCAGAGCTGTCCAGCAGTGGGATATGGTACCTCAGAGTGTGGTGGAGTCTCCTTCTTTGGTGGCTTTTAAGCAGAGGCTGGACGACCATCTGTTGGGAGTGCTCTAATGTGTGTTCCTGCATGGCAGGGGGTTGGACCGGATGGCCCCTGGAGTATCTTCCAACTCTATGATTCTAGGCTTCTATGAAATCAGCTGCCTTAGTGAGATACCTCAAGATATGACTGGTCCTGCTGGAGAACATGTAAATCTACTACATCTTTCCCCTGGGAGTTTTCAAAGTGTTAGTCTCTTGATACGTAAAAAGAAGGAAGGGATGGGGAGGAAAAAAAGTATGGCAGCATCTTTAAGATTCCTTTTTTTAAGAAAAGAAATTTCATGAGCTCTCATAGATATAAACTCACTTCTTTGGATGCAGTGCTGAGGGGCTAAGTGACCTGGTCACACCTAACGCTAAGAAGTGGCAGAATTATCAACTTCTGGAGATTGATGGGATAGAAAAAAAGTGAGAACTGTGAATCTGCTAAAGGTGCAGTTGCTTGGTGTGTGGACACATGAACATCACAGAAAAAGCATAATTTAAAATATATGGATATATTTAGTAATTCTCAATCTAAATTTTAGAAATCACCATTTGGGTCCATATTAAACAAAAACATTCAAATTTCACACATAGGAAACAAAAGAAAACAAAATGCCCAAACAGATTTCAGTTGCAATCTTGCACACAAGTCCATGGGAATAAATCTATTGAATAGCATGGGACTCCCAAGCAAATCTGTATAGAACTGATTGCATACTATCACTTAAAAATATCGCTTAAAACCATAGAGGGAAAGTGAATTGGAGTTTAATCTTTTCTTATACATATCTACACAGATGTATCTAATTGAATGCATTGAGGTTTATTCATAGGTATATATGATTTCAGCCTTAGCAATTCTTACAATGTTCCTTTGGGACTTAGATAAGGTCAGAAGAACAGAATATGCAGTTATTTCCAGAAACATCTTCAAAGTTCAGCAGCAGTGAGGTGATTAATCACAGTGGATGGAAAAAATAGGCATTTGTATTTTTAGTCCTTTTTCTCTAGGGACCATTCTTTGTCTTGGCACAACATGGGAACTGAAAAACCAAAAGCCAGACAGAAACTCTGTACAGAGCTTTTACTGAAGAGATGTATATCAGCAAAAAATATGGCATTCTAGACCCCTGACTTTGGCTATACCATTGAGGCACATCAGTTATAAAAGGTGTCTGGAGAGGGTTTAAACTGGGCTAAATTAGAATTAACTGGTGGAAAATCTCACTTACAAAGAAGTGCGCAGATAACAGAAAAATCCAAGAAAGTGAATATTGGAGTTCTGCTGTGCAACATCACAGAAGGATCTCAGACACAACATAACTGAGAAGAAACCGTCTTTGATCTAGGTACAGGACTGTGAGTGCCAATGTAGCAGTCGTGCCAACAGAAGTGTAGTGTTTGGGAGCGGAGGAGACAAATAACAAATTCTGCTTCTCAAATGAAAATTTTCTTCAGTTTCCAAATTTCTTCCTTTTCCATAACATAAAACTTCAGTTGAGCATTTAGAAACACAGTTTACATGTCCTAAGAAAAGGGGAAGGCAAAGACACCAAGGGATTACAAACAAAGCAAAAAGAAGAGTTCTAAGTGTGAACAATTTTCAATGTCTCACTCTTTGCAGTGAGATTTTGGAACTGAAGGAAAATTTCATCTGAAGAGGAAGCATTCTTATGTTGTGGGAGAGAACCAACATTTTCTCTCTTAGTAGCTACACCCCTGGTTGCATTTTTTTTTTCTTCAGATAAGTTTAATTATGAAACTGTGCTATTCTAGAGTCTTCTATCCTGGTATAGGTATAGGATAGAAATTATTTTTCTAGCATAAAATAAGGCTAAAGGATGAAAATGTACTAATCTCGATTTTGCTACCTTGGGAAAGGGCAGCATTATATTCCTAAACCCTATCCAAAATAATACAGGAATTGTATTTTCAGTAGCAATTCCATATCCAAAGAGTGTTTGGTACTAGAGTACTATTTATATTTTAAAACCAGCATTTTTAACCAGCTCTGGCTGATATTAAGGCTTCAAGGAAAGAACTTACTGTATATAGTTTTCCCCCCAGTATGGAACAGAATGAAGGACAAGTTAATGAGCATTTGCTTTATTCATAAACATGGATTGAAAATGATACCCTTGAGTGATTTTTAGAAAGGGTTAAGAGTTAGACACATTGCCCTCGAAATGCCGAAGAGTGAGATTTTGATTCCACAAATGATCCTCCAGCTTTCTTTTATGGACATATGTAAATTACCGTGTAAATCATTAATATCCAATTTCAGAAAGGCATGATGCAGGCAGTGTAAATGAAAATACAAAGCTACCAGCAATATATTAATTTTATAGTGTCTAAAATGGAGTCTAGTGCAGTGCTTTGCCTAAAGGAGCTGGCTCTCCTTTATCTGTTGAGATTAGTCCTTATGAAAGAAAAACAAGAAACCCTAATGGTATCTGGCACATTTCAGATCAAAGCAATTTGTTTATTCTGGAGACCAAGAAAGTTCCCTGATCGTAGTCTAAGTGAAAACATAGCCTGAGGAGCAAATAGCAAAAATGCTGGCTGTATCTCCTGTCACTTTGCATTCCCTTGGAATAGTCTTGTCACTTAAACAAATCCTTTCCTTTTACACTGGAAAATCAGTTCACAGTATTGTTGGACAGAGAACAGAATGAAACACAAAAGGAGATTTGGGTTTTAACAATTTTTCAGAGGAACAGTGCTCTTCTTTGTTAGGGATAGGGGAGGAATCTTTTCCGTTTGTTTTTGATGAGAATTTTCCAAGTTGTACCCCCCGAGAACGAAAGATAGATGCAAGCACAATCTGTGATCTGAACTTCATCTGTTTTTGAGCTTGTGATGTAATAATTCAAGCCACCAAAAATGCATTTGAAAAGTGCATAATTTGAAAAATGCATACAAAGATGCTTCAATCCATGGATGGGAATCATGATGTCCTCAAGATTTTGTTGGATGGCAGATCCCACCAACCCTTGATTGCATAAATTGATGATGAGTAGCTCTGGGACTCGCAGTGGGATCTGGATGGCTGTATTATTCTTGTCATTAAATGTACACAAAAGCAAACAATTTTTTTCTGGTAGAAAAAAAAAGTTCAACTCAGAACATGCTTTGAGGGGGAAATTAGGGAACTGTGACTGAGTATTACAGGTTTTCACATCTCAAGACATCTGAGTGCTGCTAATGAACAGGGTTAGCTTTTTCCTCTCTTTGAGGAAACTGCCCATTGGTGTGCATTACAGGCATGTAATTCTTTACTGATACCATTCTCAAAGGAAGCAACAAATAATTTTAGCAATTTTCTTCCCACTGCAAGACATGTTTGAAACCTGTGCAGTTTTTGAAGATTATTCTTGGTTCAGCAGTTATCAAGCACAAAATTTGCATATGTTTTTTTCCCCCCTACAGAAAGAAGTGGCTAGAATCCTTTTGGGCAGTTGCAAATGCATTACCTAGAGTTATGTACCTTGTGTCTGTTTTATATTCACAATCCCTACATAATCCCTAGTTTAGGGGATCCATAGGGACCACAAGTGACTTCCAATCCATACTTAGTGGACAGCATAATACTGGAATTGATGGGAGTCTGATCTCCTGTCAACTGGAAAACAACTGGTTGACATTCCTCCCCCCTCCCCAACAAACAGTCTCCAGCGTGAGGGAAAATCACCATTTAACGCCATAACTATTTTGCTTACAGATTTGGTAACTACACAATAGGATTCTGGCCAGCATTTGCTGACCAGGAAACAGAGCCAAAGTCTCTCTCTACCTGTAAGTTGCCTCTCCTAAGCCCCTCTCCCCAAAGCACTTTTATTCCAAGCAAGATCATTTCTGTTTTTGGAGCCTGGATGCTTGGAAACTTGGCTGGGCTCTATTTATATACAGTGAAGCCTTGTCAGACATCAGTTCACTTAGGACGTCCAGTCCCTGGCAGTCTGACATCCAAGCCTCTGATTGGCCGAGCATGCCAAAATGTGAGCATGCCAAAACCTCCTACTTTCTCCCACTTCCTCACCAGCATTAGGAGGAAGCAAAGTACGAAGATGGCAGGTGCTGTCCCTTGCCTTTGCTGCCTGCTACAGGACTGCAAATGGGGGCCCAGGTAAGAATGGGGAGCTAATGCTAATCTATGTATGTATGTATGTATGTATGCATGCATCTCATATCTTACTTTTTAAAAGCACCCACTAGCCAAAGGTTTGTGGGCAACATGTAAAACAATGCAAGATAGAAAAAAACAGCATTATGAAAATAGTAAAATAGCACAAGATCAAACTAAAGTAAAACCAGCAGCAATGGATTAAAACCAAATGTGAAAAAACTGTAGTAAGGATATAATAGTTCAAAGATCTAAAAGCATTGAAACAAATGCCTGGGATTCTTTTTAAAATGTCATCATTACTTAGTATCAAAAGGAATATTATACCAGTGCCAGACACATCACTCTGAGGAAGAAATTTCATAAATGGGAGGCTACCATAGAAAAGGTTTCCCATTTTGTAGCCACCCTCTCCTATTTAATTTTATTGGGGTGCCTTGAGGAGGACCCTGGATGATGATGATCCCAGTGTGTGTAGATAAGTTACTCTTTCAGATAACTATTTCTCAATCTTTTTAGGACCTTAAAATTTGAAACCAGTCCACTGAATGGGGCCCAGAAACAGATTGACAGCTGGTGAAAATAGCAAGGTACCCTTGCAGATACTGTTATCTACCTGGAATCTCATAGTGAAAGAGGATATTAAATAAGAGTAAATATATCATAATTGGACCTTAAGCTTGTTTAAGGTTCTAGCAGGTCTACACAGATATAGTACACCTTGACCCAGGAATAGTACACTCCTTCTATCTGGGATGGTTGTCTTCTTCCAAAGACCACACAGGTTCAATGCTTCAGCTTCAACAGTAAGCTAGGAAGGGGACACCCTGCTCAACAGCCAGATCAGCTAAATCAACCCTGGTGAAAGATGTTGCAGCCAGATCACCCTCATACTGAATAACTAATTCTATTTTCTATCCAATTTCTTTGTGAGCATTACAGTAAACAAACGAGACTGATTCTGCCCACCAAAAATTCTGGAGAGCCACTACCAGTCACTGGAGACAACGTTGGAATAAATGAACTAATGGTATGTCTAAATGTATAATAATTTTCTTATTCATAATTTCCTAATTTTGAATTTATTTCATTTTGGGAGTCAATAATTTACAATAGTTTGAAACTTACTTAATGATTTGAAAGCCAGAGAAGGAAATCTTCAAGGCCACTTGTAAATCATGAATCATTAGCTAGCATATGCAAAGTTTTCTTCTCAGCTAGTCACATCTTGGCCCAAAGACTGACAAACTGAATCAAAATCACATGAACCAGGTTATCATGATATCAGAACAAATTGAGTGTGAGAGTCCATGAAGATTCCATCTGTCTTTAGGGGAACAATCATGTAGTTTTATACGTGTAACCTCTTGTGATATTATATTATGTGGAAGCCAGCCCACATCACCAGAATATGCAGTAGAGCAGAAAAGAATACTGTAGTTAGTAGTAATTGAATATCCACTGAGGAATCAATAACCTCTTAATTGTGTAGTAAATCCAGACTCAGTCTGCAGTGCCTATGCTTTATATCAAGACTCTTTGTGCAAAAGTATCTCAGTCATTGGGATACTCTGGTCAGGTTCCACCTCTGTCACTCTTTCATTCCTGTGACTTTGATTTGGTGCAACAGGGGCCCTTTCTCACTGCACAATGGTAGTACTTTAGTAGTAGTACTTGAGTCCACTTTAACAACCCAAGCTGCATGCTACGGCATCTTGTGGTGTGTACATTGGTGAGGCACTAGAGTTCTCTTGCTGAGAATTCTAAATTCTAAATGTCAACACCCAGAATTGGATAGGATGGAACCATGGCAATTATAGTGGAATCATAATGCTATAATTGTACAATGTGAAAGAGTCCCAGGTTCTCTTTACTTTGTGCAGCATGCCATTCTTTGTTCTCCCTCCATTAACAATGTGTTCCTCAATAGCTAGGATCACAACTTCAGTAAAAGTTGTGGTAAATCATGGAACACTACCACTAGTCTTTCTTGTCTCTTATTTTCATTGTTTGAGGATACTACTATTATACCTGGTTATCTCTTCCCTTCCCCTTAGTGACAATAGAACAGGAACTAAGGGTCACCAAAGTTCTTTACAGTTTTGATGCTGAACATTTCATTGGATATGTTCAGAAACTTAGAATTATATGTCATTCACCAAATAGGTGCTACCCATATTATAACAACTGGAGTTTGATAATTAATGCCATTTGATAAAATGGTATTTAATTAGATTCAACTGGCTAGTCAGTTATGGAATGGCACTTTGTAGTTGATGGTATTTCCCTGATAATTAATGGTGTTTCTCAATATAACTGATCATTTGGTATATTTCACAGCTGAGAACTTACAAAGCTTCACCTTTGACACCTGTTTTGATCAGAAGAAGTAAAAAGGGTTATCAGATCTACAGCCCTCAAATTTGAAGGCAACTGTTTGAAATTTGCAATCAAAATATATGTAGAAAAACATTTTTTTTTCTTAAAATACTTTGGGCAGAATTTTATATCAGCCACTTTAAGTTACCCTTCCTGGCCTGAGTCCACTCCCAACTTGACAGAATTGTCATTGATCCGCACTCCAATCCCCTGAAGCATGGATCTCTTTCTCCCATACAGCTGATGCCTAGTAAAGGAGGTTTGGGGGGGGGGTTATAACTGTGGCAGTAATGTCACAATCATGACCAAGAAGTGATTGTGAAAATGAAACAGTTACCTACATTTACTTATCTGTAACTGTTTTGTATTCACATTTGCTCCTTAGCCAATATTGACACTATTGCCACTATTTTAAAACCATACTGATATCAGTAGGACATATTTAAGCAGAGATTGAACTCTCCTACTGAATGTTAGTGGGAATCAATAGTGTATACAGTCATCCTTTCACTTTCATTAGAGTTAGGGGCATAGGACCCCCGCCAGAGTGGAAAAACCATGAATAACTCTAGGTCCTTCCAAACCCTATTTAACACACAAAAAAAGTATGATCACAATATTCAACCCACCATAGATTCCTCTGAGGCATCAGGGTTCTTTCACAAGGCAGAAGTGTGGGGGCTGCTGAGGCCTACTGCCACCTCCACTGCTGCCCCATGATTTTTAATGGGGACTTATAAACCTCATTCACAGTTTCTTGGTCTCATGAGGCTTGCAGTCCCTATTAAAAATGACATAGGGAGGCAGCAGAGGTGACAGCAAATAAGCTGTGAATAATCAAATCTGAAAAAGTGAAACCCACAAATGTGGAGGGCTGACTGTAATTTATACTTATATGCTGCCCTTCCTTGAAAGTGGTCAAGGCAATTTATCTGGGTATCCTCCCCCGCTGCTTATAACCTCCTCTCACAATCTTATGAGATTGGTTAGGCTGAGAGAACAACTAGTACGTTTTCTGGTAAAGCAGGGGTTTGAATGCATACAATCCCTCCAGTCTAATACTTTTGTTAAATCACACAACACTGGCTATCTCATTATGTGAGTTACCTTGGCCCCAAGGTGTGTTTTTCCCCAAATTTCTACTGTGTGATTATCTAATTTAATTATGTCCATTGTTGAACTGAACACTTCTGCCTGACATTTCTACATTCTTAGCCACTTTGCTGTCAACCGCTAAAGCAGGCCTGGAGCAGGATGAATAAAGGCTAGATTATAGTTACATAACAGTAATACTAATGCCAGCAAGAATATATATCAATATTCAGACCCAGAGTTGGAAGTTCAGCCAGCAGCACAGAAGACAATCATGTGATGATCATTTATCTTTCTTGGAACAAAACAGTCCCTTCTTGCTCAGCTACCCGTCCTTTCTGCTACATTCTCAGTGCCGACTTCAGAAGTCATCAGTTCACCATTCAGCTTTGTGCTTACAGCAAAAGAAAACCACAGGGCATTGATCAGCTGTGGCGGGCACAAAATGAAATCTCAATAATGGAACCATGCAAGGGAAATGACCTTGTTTGTCTTGTTCATTTCTCCCATTTGGACTCACTTAAGGGGGATGGAAATCCAATTTGTTTTGCCTGATTGTATGCAAACAGGGCCAGAAAAAGCCCATGATGGTGATGACTATCAGGGGAATCAACCAGAGACTTTCTGAATTTTGTTGGTGAGGAAACAGAAATTGTAATAGACTTCTACAGATAAGCAATTGATGCTCAAAATCTTTGACAAAGGACCCAAGTCCTTCATATGAAACTTGTTCTTCATTTTACAGTAAACTAGACCTTTTCCACATATTACATTTCTACTTCTTCCCACCCAACTTTACAGCAGTTGCCATCTTGGTGTTATTCTTTAACATTATTAAGTATTCCTACTCACAAGCAATTTGTCCTACATTGATGTTTCTGCTGAGGGAAGTCAGTCTCAAAACATTGAAGATCACTGGGGAATAATCCAAGTATGGAGCATGGAAATTTGTCTACATTTTTCAGAATCTCTTTGGCATTCTTGTGCATCTCAGTTCCATACCAAGTTTTGAGATATTTTTTTTCCATACAGAAATTTGTGCTTAAATTGGTACTGATCCCCCTCGACTAAAGCATGCATGTGCAATGTTATTCAAATACATACATTTTCATTAGTATGCAGGTTAAAAATGAAAGCATAGTTTTATGTGTCCTTTTCTTTGCCAAAACACATCTCAAGCCTCAAAGATGTACTGGTTTCTGAGAAATGATACACTTTGTCACACTGCCGGTCTCAGGACATGCAACATGGTTATTTTCCTAGGGAAAGGGGAGCCCAGCATATTTTTTTTCTTCGCCTCTAATTTCAATGGTACACCCAGTTCATGTTGGCCCTAGCTGGGGATATAGCTTGGTGGTTGGGAGAGGCGGAGGCATTGCCATTTTAAAAAATTTCCCATCATTCTCCAGATTTCTAACATTGTAGTAACTTAAAACTTTAGCTGAGCATTTAGCAATACCGTTGAGTTATCGTAAGAAAAAGGGTAGGCAAAGTTATAGGCCATTTCCGCACGATGATGCTTTCCCTCGCCTTCTCGCCGCAGTCCCGGGTCCAGAAGGGACTATGTCAGCAACGCTCCCCTCTGTACTCGCTCGGTTCATGAGGAAGAGAATGCAATGGTGCCATGTCTTCCTTCCACAGTGCAGCTGGGCTTTTTCCATTGCTGTGCTATGTAAGGAAGCATTACCAATGTGCTTCTGCATGGCCAGAAGTGATGGGAGCACCAGACACGAAATGGATTTTTTCTGTTTTGTGAAAACTGCGCGAGCATGACGCTCTGTGATAGGATGGTAGTGGGACGGTGATGACGTCATGTGGAAGCACAACCCGCCGACTGCCATCTTGTGGCAGAAATGAGACAGTGACGTCATGTGGAAAGGGCTATAGAGGGAACATGAACACAGGAAATGTAAGTGTTCTAGCCATGAATGATTTTCAATGTCTCTTCAATGGTAGTAATTTGAAGATTAAAGAAAAATTTCATTTGGGGAAAGCAGAATTTTTATTTGGGGGGGGGGTTAATGCCGTCATTTTGGCCTCCCTATAGCTATTCCCTTTGCCCTAGCCTAAAACATGTTCTGGTCTGATACATTCCTATCCTTCCCCTGCAAGGCTAATAAAGGCAAACAATGTATCTTTTAGGAAAGCTATTGGTACCCATCACTGATGTTTTGTCACTGAGCTTCCTAATATTGATTGAGATCACTGGATCCTCTAGACCTGTTGTTGTTGCTGCTGTTGTGTACCTTCAAGTCATTTCCAACTTGTGGTGATCCTAAGGTGAACCTATCTTAGGGTTTTCTTGACAAGATTTGTTCATAGGGGATTTGCCTTTGTCTCCTTCTGAGGCTGAGAGAGTATGATGCACCCAAGATCATCCAGAGGGTTTCCATGGCTCAGCAGAGATTTAAACCATGGTCTCCACCAGAGTCATAGCACAACACTCAAACTACTACACCAAACTGGCTGTCTAGCTCAGTACTCTCTATTTTAACAGGGTGCTGCTTTTCAAGGACTAAAGTCTTATAACAGGTAATACCAGGAGATGTACCTGGAACTTTCTGAGACAAAGCATACTTTCTACTACTGAGGTATAGGCCCTTTCATCTTGATAAACTTCTGAGCAACTCCAGGGTTTTCTATCACAGTTGGAGCAAAACATTGCACTCTCTAATTGATATAGATTAGTAAAAGCTCAACCTCTGTCTCCCCAGTCACATAAACACAAAAGGTCCAAAGGCTGCATGTACAACCAACTTCCTTTGGTATCCAAGAGACTGAGATAGAAAAATCTGACAAGCATTCCTGGGATAAACATTCAGTAACAACAAGCTAAATAGCTAACAATTCATTGCCCTTGCATGATATGCCAGTTCAGCCATTTGAAGGAGCCAAACCCAAGTTTGCAGTAGGTAAATAATTTGAAAGTCACCAGATTAATGAGGCATTTTGCTAAAAACAAAAGAGAGAAAATATTGTAATACTTGATTACAATAAAACACTAAATATTGAGGCCATATGTCTACTTTTGCTAGATATGGCTGCTGAGATTTGCAGTTCAACAGCTTCCAGAGGTCTGCATTATTCTCACCCCAGAAAAAGAGTGAGGCTGCCTTTCGTTATGTTATGATCATAATGAAACATAGCTATGTCTTATTTATGACAAAAAGGAATTAATTCATTCCCAGCTCTGGTCCAATATGTCCATTGAATTATTTGAATGAAATATTCCCATGTGAGAATGAGAGAGGGAATTTCATTTTACAATAATTGAAAGCTGATATTTGCAAAACATGGGAAAGTATTTTATGTGATGATTAGCAAGCAGAGATATATGAAATATAGCATCCATCTTTTTTAAAAAAAAAACAACCCAAATGGATGCCAAAGATTGAAATGTGGGACAGAAGAAACACAGAAATTTCTGATCTAATTGTCAAATTGAACATTGATTGAGATTATATATGATTATTTAATATGGATTGATGATATTGAATAACTGAAAAATTATCTAATTTATGGATTTGTTTGATTTTACATTAGACATGCAAAGTAAGAGACCTAAAATGAGGTGGGGGAAGGACTCATGCCAGTATCTTTGTCCAAGGGCTTTTCTGCACTACACTGTTATAATGCTATTATTCCACTTTCAAAATCCTGTGGAATTCTGAGGTTTGTAGTTTACTGAGAATTCTGGCTGAGAATTCTAAATGCCTCTCCCTAACCTGCAAACCCCAAATTTCCACAGGATGTTGGAAGTGGACTAATAGCACTATTACAGCGTAGTGCAGAAAGACCATAGAAATGCTCTGAATATCCAATATCATTTTTCAGAGAGGCATAAATCAAGAAGAGCGGTTGCCTGACACTGGTGAGAAGGAAGTCCCTGCCTCTTAGAGAACTGGGCCCCCATAGCTTTGTTCTCATGAAAATCTTGTGTCGCTTTTGATGACACCACAAATGTGACAAACATGTACTGAACAAAGACTTTTAGCTAATGATGCTCATGCTGATTCTCACATTATTAATACTTTCACTTCTTATAAGTTCTTTCCCATGTGTATGAATCTTTTTGTTCACTATCCTTTATTGCCAATAAGTGTTCACCAAAGCTTTCACTGTGTGTAGAATACTAAATAATTGTTCCAGCCATCAATCAAAGCAAACACAGACAGGAATAATCAGCATCATCACAACATCTTCATGATGCATCAAGGAAGAATTTTCAGCTCTTGCTTCCCCACACAGGGGTAGTGAAGGGCTGGCCGCAGCATCCTATGCATCATGCTAATGCGATGTGACATTTGCTTAAAGCCGAGGCTTTTCCTGTTAATGAGTTTCAGAGTTCATGCAGCAAAGTCATTGTTACTGTTCGAAGGAAGGAAAGAATTTGTGTGTGGCAGCAGGTAAAAAAAACAAAAAACAAAAAAGGAAAATTAAAAGCCACAGTAAGGCAAAGCACAGATTTAAATGTTATTTACTAGTGTTCATCCATGCCAAAGGATCTGTTTTGAAAAAAGAACAAATATGATGTCTAAAATAATGGTGAGAGCTGGTACAAGGGGAGGGGCTTTCGATAGTGTTTTGCTCTTTTGGCTGATTTTGTTTTCCCATTTTCAGTAGATCTGGTAACTGTTTATGATTTGTTGCATATAACAATAACAGCAATTCCACACTAACCCATATTGCAAGTAGCGTACAATAGAATACCATTAACTCAGGGCTGGCCCTACCATTAGGCAGAAGGGGGTGGCTTGTTGAGACAATAGGTTTTGAATGTCATGAAAGGGACATGGTTCTATTTACTATTATTTTCCCTACTAGAAGGGGGAGAGGTGCTTGTGAGATTTTCTGCCTCATTTGCCCAAATAACTTGTCTGACTCTGGGTTCTAAGCACCTTGAGTTTGCTAGATGCTTGGCACCACTTGCTATTCTACCTCAGGAGAGGAAGTATCTTAGGTCAGCCCTGATGTTAACAAAGGACAATAGTGAGAAGGTATATTTTCAGTTTCAAAGCACTGGTGTTGGCCAGTTTGAATGAATGACTCTCCTGGTTACAGGTGTTACCCTGATTTCTGGGGGTCCCGTGAGGGATACCTAAGTGCGCTCCAAATTATACAAGTTGGGGAAATTAGCAAAGAGCACAAGCTAGCACTACGAGAAGCAGGGCAACGTAGCAAGATCTTTTACCCAATGTCTACGGGGTCAGACTGAGTCAAGAAGCAAACAGAAGTAAAATAATAATTGTTGATTAAAATACAATCAAACAAGTATATGCAACACACTCACACAGATAACTATAGAAATAAAGGTTGGAGTGGGATAGAGGGATTTTTAGAGGAGGTTTTTGGTATGGGTAATACTACACCTGTCCTGAAGCGTGGGCAGTCTGAAGCAGAAGTCCATAGATATGAAGTTTCTCAGTATGTGGGACTGAGGGGAAGGCTCGCCAAGCAAAGCGGCAGCAAGGTGGGATGGAAGTCGGGAGTGATCTGAGGAAGCTCTCAAAGACAGGGGTTCTTATAGGGGAAAATGTGGCCATAGGCTAGTCCGTACTTGGGGAAAATAATGAGTTTCGGGCTGGAGTCAAAGCCTCTGAAAGGTCAGAATTTTACATGATTGAGTTAAGTTTGAATTGTCAATAGAGTAGCCAGTATGCAAATGCGGAGTGCTCAACAGATGAGTATTCAGCTCGTCAATCTGCCTGCTCGGGGCAGGGAGTTCTTTGTAAGTAGCGTGCATACATAATGTGGTACTTGCCTTGAGGTCTCCTGAAGCAGTGGGACGGCTATTTCTGGCCTGCCTGTATTGTTTGGAATATTACAGCGATTAGCAGCTGTGCCTGTGTACGAGCTTGTCCAGGGGGCCCTGCAAGCACGTGGAGAACAGAGGGTTATAGTAGGCCAAATTGTTGATATCAAAATGATATCTAATATCCCACAAGTCTGGGCCAGAAACTGCGGTAACACAGGGCTGCTACTTTGGGACTGTTACATTTTGAGTGAAAATGCATGGTTTTTAGCCCTAAATTCACCCCCTACCATCCCATCCACCTGCGGTCTGAAACAGTGTAGGCCAGCAAGAGATATATAATATTGGACTTCTCACAGTCTTTTTCCTGAAGCTATGCAAGTGCAGCTCTACCACCCTTTTATCATGCAATTAAAACTTTCACCAGCATTGCTGATTTCTCCCAACTTCTTCTTTTTTTCATTTGCCAGGGCATGATCCAATGGAAATTAAATTTAGAACAGAAACCGTTTAATGTTAGTTCTCTCATTCATAGTTTGCTTCTGTGATGAATGGGTAGGCCTGTACTTCCAGCACAGCAAGAAAGGACAAGATGCAAGACCGCCTTTGTCTAATATTAGTGGTAGCACCACAACCACAGCTTATTCATGGGTATGTGAGACAATGGCTCTTTCTGCATGATGATGGCATCCTGGCATGGTGATGTGAGAGGAGCAGGACAGCGATGATGCTTCCGCATAATGTTGCCACAGTCCTGCCCTTCTTGCATCACCAGCCAGAGTGATCATGGGCTATATCATTGACGGAAAAACTCCATCAATAACCCTGTTTGCTTGAGCCTTCCATTGCAGCCAGCCATGCAGAAGGGGTGAAAGCACGATCTACATGCTTCCTCCCCTATTGCAGCATGGGAAGAAGGCTGTCTGCAGTCCGGAAGGGTGCCGGAAGGCAGCCAGTTGCATGTGGAGAGGAGCGTTGGGAACATGGTCCCATCCTGGTAGAGGCACTGTCAGGATTGTGACAGGATGATGGGCAAGAGTGTTGTTATGCGAAAAAGGCCAGTGTTTGAAAACTCAAGAAGAAGGGCAGAATCCTTTAAATTCCTAGGCTAACATGGCCAGTAGATGTGGCAGGAATGGAAAACTTTGCCTTCCTGGAACCTGCTGTTGAAAATGTCCCCATCCTTGTCCCCCCAAAACCAGAAATTACTAACACTTTGCTACTTGTTTTTTAAAAAGCATGGGAAAAGGAAAGACAATAAATCAAATCTGTGTTTTAATCTGATACATTAATGAAGCAGACAAACAGAGAAAAGTTCAGAAACAGTTGTTTTTAAAATGAACAGGCAAATTAGTAGCTACCTAAACTTATCAGAAGCTGCCAGATAACTCACAAATGAACTTTTGGGGAAGGACACTATAGACCTTCGTGGTATATAATATTAATCTTAACTCTTTCTTCTTCACGTAAAGACAAATAAAATTTCCTTTACAGACAAGGATGGCAGCTCTTGCTGCACAAAGACAAAGGAATCCCCCCCCCTGAAATGGGTAGCAGGGTACCACAGAGGGCAGGAAAATCAAACTGATGAGTCCATGGTCTTGAATGAGCTTGCCATCCAGGTAATTTCTGTGATGCTGAGTCATCCTAGATAATGCATTAAAAGGATGCAGACCAAGGTCTATAGTTGTCTTGCTGTTTAGATATATTTTCAGAAAGGGGTGAGGCAGAATACTGATATTACCCCTCAAAAGGTATTATCTCATATGCTTTGCATGCAGTCGTTTTAATTAACTTTTGTATTTTGGTGCAACATTGTATCAGGAAGACACTAGGTATTAGTGGAGCCCTCTGTTGGCTATTATTACTCAGCTAATGGAGCAGATTATAGCTAATCTGGAATTTCAGGTTACAAAGCACTAGTTTGAAAGGAAGCCTGAGCAGACTTTAAAAAAAAAAAAAGCCAGCAGCTCTGCTGTTGTCCCTGCTAACCTAAACCATTCTTCCTTTTCCATAATAACTTGTAGGCCACCAAATACCATCAGAGGCTATAACACTCAGTTTTCCTTGCAAAGCTCTGCCAAGTTTTCAGAACATAGAACTGCTGTCTTGGCAGCAGATCCACGATCTGACAGATGACTCAAAGGAGGAAAATATGCAAAGCAAGCCCCCAGTGACAAATGCATGAAATTTTAAGCAAAGCATTTCCAAAATATTCAAGTCTGCCACACGGCTGTTCTTATGAGCTCTGCATGACTTTTTTTCCCTATATTTGCATTTTTTCAATTTGAGATGGGGGAAAAAGCCCACACAAATACATTCCATTTGCAGCATATAAAGGCAAAATATACTATTTTCACTGTTCCTAACACCCCCTCACCCACATTCACTTGAGCATGCTGTCTGACTGTTTGTTGCTTGCTGAACTGCAAGATTATGAAGTAGAAGAAATCAAGCTAACAGGCAAAGGAAATCACATAATTTGTGCCAAGCAAATAATGTATCTAATATTAGCCTGATTACAAGGAAACAGCACTTTTTGATGAAACTTGGGAGATGTATAAATATAGATATGGATATACATATAGATATTCATGAAACGTTTCAGAGTTTAGATTTAGAAAATTTAGAAGTAGCTCCATGGAGAACAAACAATGGTTTGATGGAGGAATGATATGTATTTGCAATGCATGGTTGCAATTCAATTATCAGTCCTAGCTACTGTTGTTTGCTGTTGTTATTGTTGCAACTGCTCCAAGTGGTGTCATACTTTGGGGTAGCTCTTCTTCAATTTATTGGGTGAAGGCACAGAGGGGCTTTGCACCTACTGCGTGTTTTTGAACCTCCTGTTGCCTCCACTGCTCTTCCTTGGCCCTTTGGTATTTAACTAATATATCTTTATGCTTGAGAATCTTATCTAGTTCCTTCATTGCTGACCTTCCAAGTCACATCTTCTAATTTCTTGACTACAGTTTCCATTTTGAGTAATGACTAAGCCCAGATGTTGAAAAACTTTATTTTGATGTCTTCATCGTCTTTAAAGTTTTATGAGTCCCAACTACAATAAGTCCATTGAATCAATGGGACTAATCTAAGTATTGATTTTGTAAGTTCCCATTGATTTAATGGGTCTACTGTAGTTGAAACTGATAATTGGATTTTGGCTAGAGTTTCTCCACGACCTGACTTTTCTCCTGCTTGGTCAATGGTGGTGGGTGGGAGTGCCTTCATTCAGATGCACCAGAAGTTCCTGTTCTTAGGATTGTTCACACTATCCATAGTATCATGTATCTTAATTAGCATCCAAGTTGGTTTACCAAAGTGTACTCTGTATGACCTCTTGAGTGCTAGTCTTTTGAAGAAAGTAATTTATAGTACTGAAGCTCCCAGAAATACTTATTTAACATTATTTAACATTAACATTATAGCGATTTTCTTTAAAAAAAATGCTTTGCTTTTCCAGTTCTCAAAATTACCAAATAAGTTAGATTTAAAAAATAAATTTGACTGCTACATGCTGCTGTGGTATCACACACACTCTGCAGCTGTCCACCTTGTTGTCAACTTGACACTCACAACAGAGCACCAGAAGCATCATGAGCCAGCAAGGAAGCCATGTGATATTCCTCTTTCATGATTTAATGAACCCATATCCTATAATTATAAATGTAACTGAAAGTTACAATTATACCTCAGATGGAATGAATCCATTCGTCATTGAGTTACCATTGCAATGTAACTGAGTGGTGCCTTTCTTATCGGAAAAATAATTAATCACAAGTAACTAGAGAAACCAGGTGGTGTATATATTTATTCATTTATTGAATTTATATGCCACTTTTTCTCCCAAGATGAGACCTAAGGTGACTTCCAAAACGTTAAAAAAATTAAAAGCATCATCATCATCATCATGTTTATTTATAACGCCCTTTCCACCAAAGGACAGAACAACGACATACATAATAAGAGATAAGAACATTAAAACAAAAAACTACAATAATACATAATACCTGACATGAAATCCCCAACATCCCCTCAGTAACTACCTTTCTCCTTAAACACAACTCAGTGGCTTAAATGGAGAGTCAAAGAGGAAGATCTTCAACCGTTTAGAAAAACAAGTTAGATCCTCCACCAGTCAGAGGTCCAAAGGAAGACCATTCCACAAATGTGGAGCCAGATCTTGAAAGGCTTGCAGCTTTGACAGAGCTGTATGCATTGGTGGAACAGACATGTGTGCATTGGTGAAACAGACAATAATCCTTTGCCTGCAGATCTTAAATTACTGGATGGAATGTACCACACAAGCTGAGTGGCAAGGTACCACGGGAGGTTAAAAAGCTTTAAATACTAGGACCAAAAGTTTGAAACAGGCCCTGGTCCAAAATGGTAGCTAGTGAAGAGATCTATGGGGAGAAGAAATAGATGAATATTTTGGTAGATTTAAAACAACCCAGACAGCATTGTTCTGAATTAAAACCAGAGGAAGAAGGGAGCAGAAAGGCAAGCCTGCCAGTAAGCTGTTACAATAATCTAGGCATGAGATAACCAAGGCGTGGACAAGCAGATGGGCTGTCTCTATAGTCATTAACCTCTGGATTCTGTGGATGTTCAAAAGATGGAAGTTGCATGCCTTTGCTGTAGCCTTGATAAAGAGATGTAAAGATAGGAAGTCGTCCAGGAGGACTCCAGGGTTCCTGGCAACTGAAACAGGAACCACTGTTCAACCCTGTAAATCCAGTGGGGGACATGAGATAGGGGCTGCTGGGTGATCAGGCTGAAACACCAAGATCTCTGTTTTGTCTATGTTCAGCTTAAGATGGTGAACAGTCATCCATGAAGAAACATGTGACAGTCTGTCATTGACTTCCACACAGTGGCATCAATTGATTTGAAACTGAAGAATCTGAGTGTCATCTGCATAAATATGATACAGAAAACCCCATTCAGAGATGAGAAATCCAAGGGGGAGTGTATCCAGTAAAAAAAGAAGAGGACCCAAAACTGAATAAAAGCAATTAAAATATTAAAGGACATACGTTGTGGTTTGAGTATTGGACTATGACCCTGGAGTCTAAGGTTCAATTCCCCGCTCAGCCATGGAAACCTATTGTGCGACCCTGGGTACATCACACCTGCTCAGCCCCAGAAAACCTAGTTGTAAAGTTATTTCTAACTTATTATTTATAGACTCTTAGAGCAGGCTATAAATGCAATGAATGAATGAATAAATGGAGATATTTTATGCTGATATTTCAGCTGACACAGAATGAGGCAGTAAGATTTTTGGTGAGGAAATGATACCTGTTTTGATAGTACTGGTATCATTTTTCAGTCAGCTTCAAGACACAATTGAAAGTGCTGATCAGTTCTCTGAAAATTTGAATGGCCTGGGCCTGAAATGTGGAAAGGACTGCCTTCTCCGATATGAAGTTATCTGATCTTCTAGATCTGCTACAGAGGCTGTGCTCCACTGTTTCTAAATCTGGGGGATTTCAAGCAGACTTAACCATTTTAAGAAGGACAGTGTAGGATTGCATAAAAGGATAATAAGGTCTCTATGTTAAACCACATTTTGTTCCTTCTCCGACCTATATGCCACAATCTTTCCACTGCCTGCACTTCAACTGAATACCAAGATGCAATCTGACAGATGAAAACAGGCAGGCACCAACATGCAATTATAGAATTAAGTTATAGATCCAAGGCAGTAGAAAATCAAGTTATCAGATTCTACTTGTCTAATGAAACTGATATGTTTTAAAGAAAAAAAAATCAAAGTTGTCAACCAACAGCCACACTCCATCAAAATAGAGATAAGTACTTTAATATTATTGCTGTTCTGTAACTATGACTATGGCCCTTTCCGCACGTGGCGAGGAAAATGCTCCTTGCCACTACTCACCGGCTTTTTGGTGGGTCCGGGCGAGTCCATCGGGACGAGAAGCAGTGTGAGCTCATCGCTCTGCACTGCTCCGGTGTCCAAAATGGTGGCTTCCGGTTGGTGGAGGCTCTCCACCAACTGGAGAAGCTCGCCAGCCTAAAGCCCACCCCTGACAGATCTGCAGGCATGCACTTAGTCTATGAACTCCTCAGCTCTGTTTTCCAAACATCTCATAATTGAGATTCACTGGTGATCTCTGGTTTCCGCTAATAACAGCACTTCTTCAGAAGTCACTTAAACTGTTTATTTTAGAACAAAACAACTAGGGGCTGGAGTCTCTCAGTATTTCCAGGTCTCATGGCAGTAAGTGAAATTTTAGATGATGGCTGTGTTTCCCAGTGTCTTCAGGCAGGGAAACAAATCCCAGGGTAAGTAGCACTGAAGGAGGAAAAAGTTTGATAATTGGCATGAGGTGAATTTAAAGCCTTGACTCCTTTGTCCATATATTCCCAGTTGGCATCAGTACTTGCTGATTCAGTGTGAAGGTGTATGTGCTTCATGCTTGGGCCAGGTATAGGGGTGCAGAGTAGAAAGAGAAAGAGGTGGTGGGTACCTGACAATTGTGTCATATAGAGCATGGTAGGGAACAGGGAGCAATATTTACAAGTTGTGAGCCTTCTTGTTGCACAAACCTTGACAGCAAAATTTGCAGGAATAAAATCATCTCAGGGAGTGACTTCCTTGTGAGCAGAATAATGTAGTGCAGGGCCGGAGAAGAGTTCCTGGACATCATACATGCTATAGGTAAGACTACACAGCCTAGCAGTCCTAGAGGAAAAGGTGACAATAGTTGCTGCAGCTGCCCAAACTGCCACACTCCTAACTGTAAAAATAACCCCTGTTTAGGGTTGCTATATTCCAGATCCTCCAATCTGGGCATCTAAATTTGGATATTATGCAAATAATTCTAATTGTGAAAATTAGGCATATTAAGTGGTGCATTTTTCTTCCATTATATTTCAGCCTTCAGAGAATTTTTTAGTTACAGCTGATCTGAGACAACCAGGAAAGAGTAATGTTTAAAGTGCTGGACTGGTAATAGGGAGGCCGAAATTCAAACCTCTGCTTAGTGATGGAATTTATCATTTGGCCATGGGCAACCACTACCTCTCAGCAAATCTACCTTAGGGATTGTTGTGGAGATTAATAGAGAGAGGAAGACCCTGTAAAGTGGACATGTACATTCCTAGTGCAATACACATAAAAGAACAACACCAGGAATATTAGCATATTGTCATGGGAAAATACTTGTAGTTCTGTTCTCAGCAGGTCACTATTTTTTTGCCATCAGTTTTTCACAGATGGCAAAAAGGTTCAGATCTATGAAAATATCACAGAAGGCACCTGAGGCCTTTTCTGCACTAGACTGTTATAGTGCTATTATTCCACTTTCATGGAATCCAAGGGTTTGCAGTTTAGGGAGGGGCCTCAAAGGCCCCAGGATTCCATAGGATGTTGAAAGTGGAATTATAGCACTATAACAGGCTAGTGTGGAAATGGCCTGAGAGTAACTGCCATCTGATTCACAGGAGAAGATGCAGAGGGGAAATAAGAACAAATGGTAGTAATTGAAGAATGGGAGGGGGGAGGTCTGATTTCCTTTGGAGGAGGAAATATTTTAGTAGAAGTATTTTATACGAACATACTAGTAATATTTTATATTTTAATATAAATTTTAGTATAAGTAGTTAGTGTATATACTTTACTATAATTTGAAACAGTCTACCATAACTTTCTTCACCTATGACTTTTCATAAAAATATACATGCTGAGCAGGTCATCTGTGCTGTACATCCTACATATCAGTTGCTACAAACCTAGAGAATGATCTTCCTCTGAAAATAAGCAATAAAATGTTTTGGCTGCTGCCTTTAAATTGGTTACCACCATGCCAACTATGATTGCCTTCAAAACGTTGCTGTTGTTATGTGTTGTATGCTTTCAAGCCAGTTCTGACTTATGTTGACCCTAGGGTGAACCTATCATGGGATGTTCTTTGCAGAATTTGTTCAGAGGGGGTTTGCCTTCGCCTTCACCTTCTTCTGAGACTGAGAAGGTGTGACTTGCCCAAGGTTACCCAGTAGATTTCCATGGCTGAGCAGGGATTCGAACCCTGGTATCCCAATGTCCTAGTCCAACACTCAAACCACCTCATCATACTGTCTCTCTGCCTTCTCAGCTACCCAATTTAAATAGTTTAAAATGCAGTAAAGGTTAGTGGCTCAAGTAGAGGGGCATCTGTCCTCAGGGTGGGGTATATTCCTCACCAAACTATAGGCAACCAAAATGAATGAGCTTGCTCTTAGATCTTCTGTAATCTTATATCCAGTAGCTCAATATAAAACAACCTTTTCCCCATGTTTTTGTTGTTTCACATTTCAAAATTCATCAGCTAGATCAGTGGAACACTTCAAACATTTTCAGTAAGCATCATTATCTACGTTATATAATTTCCAATTTCTGTGATGTCAAGTACAAGGCATAGTGCATTTTAAATAGGTGCTCTTTCATGTTGGCTGCTACCAAGGTACTAGAAAGAATTTTTACAAATCCATTGCCAAATATATTGTAATATGGAGCCCTTAAAGCACTCTCCCCTCTCATTCTCATATGATTTTATTTTCATTTCTTCAAAGTAAAATATTTGATAAATCCCTCATATCTCTCCTTTATTATTACTCTGATACATCAACTGCTCAGTTTTAGCTCAGTTTCTAACTGGACCATATATTGCTGTCAGTGCTGCAACAGATTGTCACATCTGAAGCTATTGAAATAAGTGTGGATCATCTCTCTCCTCCCACATCCTATTCTGTTCTCTTCACTCTATGAAATGCAAACCAAACTGAGGAGTTCCTACACAGGCAAAATATTTTATGTCACCTGCCCAAGAGCAAGGACAACATTCACATGGGAAGGAACTACAACATTGGCACAGCCCCACAGTTTCTACATCTAAACACTGAAAGGGAAATGTGGTAAAAAACCATGGACCAGAGCACTGATTCTCATGCCATGTGATTCATATGAATCAGCACTTTATTTAATTATGCTATACACATAGCATCTCTTGCTCAGAAGGCTATAACTCAAGCTAGGAAAAGAGATGAGGACAAGCCTAATTTTTAAATTTTTTTTTAAAAGCTGAACATCAGTCCCTTACTGAAGCTTTCACTTTAAAAAGGGCTGAGCGCAAAAACAGCACAGCATGTTCGTAGCCCTTCCCTAAACTCCTTCATTTTCTGCTTCTTATTTGAGGGTGTTAATTCCCTTTCATGTTGAAATAGATGGTACCTCTTTGAAGTCGTGGTTATTTCAAAAATGCTATCTGCACTCTTTTACAATTATGTTTTTAATTCATTACAAGTCCATTACAAATTTAATCACTGGCCTTTCCAGAGCGCTTGCCTTGTGAACGCAATGAATGGGAGGTGCTCTTGAAAGATCCATGATATTAACTAACCTGTCCTCTGACTGACCTCCTCAGGTGTGATTGCTCTCCAAGTGCATGGAGCTCAGTGTTATGTTGAACTTCATCCATCAACTGGGGGAATTTTTCACCTCATGGAAGAATTGAGGTGAAGTTTTTGGAGTGGTGTTATAGGTTGGCTGTGAAGTGTGTGTTTTTCTCTTAAGGTGTAATTACCTCAGTTCCTTCATAGCATCATTCTGCTTTTTTTTTTTAACCCAACAGCTGTGCAAATGGTGCAACACAAGAGCAGCCTGTAGGACTCTCTAAAAGTCTCTCTAAACTCTAAAACTCTCTAAAAGAGAGTTACAAATATGTAACCTGGAGGTAAGCTTTCATGACTGTATTCACTAGTTCAGGGATACGTAGGGACCATGAAAAATCACCCAGTTTCCACTTAACAGACAGTGGCCTCTGTGATTGATGGTGAGGGTGGGTTGTCCCTCTGTTGATCAAGAAGCAGCTGACTGATGGTCCTGCCCCCCCCCCAACATGAGTGACAATGAGGGGGATATGTGTCAGGCATTGTGTTTCTGCCTGTAACATCAGAGATTGCTCATGGGAGAGACCATCAGTCATCTGCTTCCTGATCAACAGGGGAACAGACCTCCACTGTTTGCAGCAGTTGCTGCCCAGGTTAATAGGGATTGGTGGGTTCAGACCTGGAATCAGTGTAGTGATGTAACTACAGTGGTTACACATTTGTAAATACCCATGGGAATTCCAGACATCATTTTAAAATATTCAGAATATGCCTACAAAAACCTCTTACTTGAGTTTTGGGAAACCTTTATCAGAAGAATCTTGGATTGATGCAGTTCTTTACATAGATACTAGGCAATTCTTCTCTATTTTTGCTCTCAAAGGAAGCAATGAGCTATCTAAGCAATTTTCTTCCTGTTTCAAAAGGTGTTCAAAAACTGCAGTTTTCAATTTTGCAATTTGGAACTTATTCTGTATAAAATTCCCATGTGCTGTTTTGCACAGAAAACAGCATTGTATACAAAGGGAACAACATTTTCTAGGCAAAACATATATATTTATGGACAAAAGAATTCTGTGCAGAAAATGCTGTAATTGAGGACTTAATCTGTGCAAAATCATGTGTTTTATCATAAATAACAGCATTTTCTGCATAGGAAATAGCTTATTCTTCACAGAAAATAATATTTCTGCACAGAAATATTATTTTATGCACAGAACATTCTGTTCCATGTTTAGAAAATGCTGCTTTCTGAACAAAAATACCATGTGCAAATGTTGAGAGTAAGTTCTAAACTGCACAGTTTTCAAAGACTTTCTCACAGCAGGGAAAGAAAAATATATAGAATACTCATTGCTCCATAACAAAATCAGCAAAGAATTACATCTTTGTGACTCACTCTCAGTATCACTTTGAGGGCCTCTGACAGAACAAGTCATAAAATGGATGTTGGCACTGGTAGTGGTGGTGATGCAACAGCACCACAAGGAATGGCAGTGTGTACCATTCCTCTTCAGGCAGCAAGAGAGCTTGTGCCATAGCTATTCTTGTCTAGTACTCCCCAACCAGATGATGCATATTTTAATGAGAAAAATAAACTGGTCACTGTGCCCCCACAGTGCTGCTGCTCCCCTTTGTGTCTTGTGGTATTGGTGCCTCTCTGACAGAGAAAGGCTGGATACTGTGAGCTGCTGCTGCTACTTCTTGCCCAAAGGAGAGATACTTTATGCAATCATGAAGATATTGGTCTGCTAATGTCCTCCTGTTAGTGTCACTTGACTGAGGAGAAAACTGGTCATTGTGACCTAATGTTGATACTTCCCGGTTGACCTCAAGCATGCTTTAAAAAGAGATACTGGCCACTCTGACTTCACACTGATTCCTTCTATTTTACAAAGACACCTTAATCATTATGGCCACATGGTGATGCTGCCAGCCTGGAGAAGTGAGATTGGCAGTTTTAACCTTATGGTGATGCCATGTTCCTGAGGGAGAGAGAGTGGCCATCGTAATTCCTTCTTGTAATAGGCTAGCTGTTACATTTTGCTAACTTCAGGCCCTGTAGGTAAGCTATTAAAAGTAAAATGTGTTCAAAGTGATTGCGTACTGGGTAATGGATGGTGAATTTATAGGTTTTAAAGCATTGCTCTTGTCAGGGAAACTATCTGGCTGTTAAGTACAAACAGAGATAGCATTACTATAAACAAATGAAGCCAAGCATCTTCTTAGGGAAAAATATGAGAATCCCTATGGAGATGTTTTGCACCTGGATGGACTGGCTACTTTCTATATTTGTAGCAAACCCCTCCAGATACACACCACCAAGTCTTAATCCTGCTTGAGGAACAGGTAGCCAGGTTAAGAGTTAGTGGCCTCTAATTCTGAACAATTTCACAATGCATTAAATCTCATCTCCTCATTGGCTGACCAGCCATGGTATAAATACTACCACAATATAGTCAGGAGGGGACAGGCTTATGGACTATCTCCTGTGACTCTCACCTATGCTTTTTTCCTGGGCTGTGTTCCACACTCTGCAGCACTGGTTAACAGAGAGAGCCATTCCCTCATGGATAGATGGTTATACTTATGCTAAACTATGTCTAGGATAAGAGATATAGGCCTAGATCAGGTAATGATGTACTATTATACATATTGTCTATGTCCCTAAACAATGTAATATCTGTATAAGAATGAGCCAGACTATGTGAAGACTGTATAATGTAATTATTCTCTGAGGAGTGTGCAAATGCATAAAAGTGATTCTTTTGCTCTAATAAATAGCTAGAAAGATAATAAAGCTACTTGCTTATTCTCCTGTCATAAAATGTCTGGAAAGTTCAAAGCTTAATGGAAGCTTAAGGGGAATTTTGATGTTAATCTACTAGACAATACTGTTGTTTAGGAACTTGGTAGCTTAGGTGACTAAAAATAGAGGATTTCAGATAGATAGAGGCTGACACATATAAGGCAAAGAACCTTGTATCCCTCAGCTAATCCCTCAATTAAGAGATAGGGCTGGGGGAACTAGCCTTTTTTCAACCCTGTCACTTACCAGGAGTGGCAATTTTGACTTCATTCTGAAGCTGCCTACTAGAAGGTGAGAGACAAGTCATTGTGACTTCAGGATCAGGGTGAGCAACTTCTGTAAGGCTGGGGGCAGTCACTTTCCAAATTGAGGAATATGGCCAAAGAGTATAGCCTTCAGGGGTTATACTTAATTAATTAATAAATGAACTTTAGATGAATTCAAATTGCCTTTAATTAGGATGAGCCCTGCTTTAGCTGCCTTGGAATTTTTTTTTTTTGAAGGAAAGGCAGAATATAAATAAAGATGATGATGATGATGATGATGATGATGATGATGATGATATTTGTATATCAATTCCAATGTACCATTGTAGCCACTTTATCAGCACATTTCTAAAATATTCAGTTTGTATGATCTGGCTGTACAAACTAATAAAGTGATCAACATTTTCATCTTTTTCTTTACATACATCACATTTACTGTTATGCCACCGTGCACCCCTCATGATGGGCATGGTTTAATTGGCAAATATTATATAATTGGCATTATTAATTGGAGTTGATAGAAATACGGTAATGCCTGAGCTGACTGGTAGGTCATGCTAGAAGAAGCATATTACTGACTGCAAATGTGAAGTTTGCAAGGCAGGTCAGCCTCTTAGGCAGGAACCAAGTCATTTTCAGGCTAATAGCACAGACGCTTTTGAGACAACAGGCTTGAAAGATCATAAGCTGGACTTCTCAGAGATGAAAGGGGAAATTCCCAACAAATTGTGATTGTCTTAACTCTAACCCTGAACAGCTGGACATTTCCTTATTTTTTCGCCACCTCTTCACAATACAGGGCTATCATGACAGCCATTATCCTTTTGTCACCTATATACCAAGACCATGAACTCCATCCAGACTTCATTGTTTCTGTTGCAACTCCTATTGTCCACTTGATCAGGAGAGCGATTCACACTCATACCAGCAGGATATTTTTTGGGTATAAACACCCCTGATTTCAGGCTGTACAATGTAGTTTCTCATCTTTCTTAACATCATGCTGTTTGATTCCCAAATGAGAAATGTCCTTAGGTGCCTACCTAAGCCATGCTGCTGCTTTCATCACTGCTCTCCGGAATGGTAATTATAGCCTCATCCCTGAAAACCCTCTATCACACTTTCTTCCCTTTTCCTTTTGCTAGTCCTTGTATGCTTGTTTGAGTGCTTGGATCTTTAAGTGCTTGTGTGAATTTCTTCCAATAAAACATATTTTTAGTTTACAGCTGAAACTCCCTGGCTGGTTCTTTCCTGCAAGGACCCTGTAAACATAGGTGGAAAGATCTTGCTCAGTTACCCCCCATCACCATCTTGTAAGCCTCCTGACTTTGAACTAATTATTCTCCATTTTCAAATGGAGGTACTGGAATCACTGGTAGGCCTTTGTGGCACCCACATTTGGGGTAACATCACTGGTCAGAATCCTGTATGGGAGATACATATGCATAAGCACCATCGTTATGGTGCTGTGCTGTGAATCCTATCCCAATCCTGAATCCCAGCTAACCAAGCAGCACCTACTGCAATTGATGGGGACTGTTCCTCTGTGGACCAGAAAGCGACCAATTGATGGTCCCTCCTCCTCTTCCCCCATGAGTGATCTCCAGTGCAACAGGCAGATACAAGATCGATGTTGCAATTCTGCCTCACACTGGAGATCACTCATATGAGGGCTGCATGTGGGAAGATCAGCCAGTAGCTTTCCAATCCACAGAGGAACAGATCTGTAGCCAAATGTTCACCTTCTCAACTCTTTCTTCTGTGATCTTAATATACTGACTTATTTTGCCAAGCTTCAAGGTGATTTCTTATCATTTTTCCTTCAATAAGCTTCTTTTATTTCTTTGATCATCAATACATTCTCTCTGTTGTACATCTGTTAACATTTTTCTTTGGTTTCTTAGATATATCCATCAAGGATCTTTTCTCTTCTTCAACATTTTGTTTCACTTGTAGTCATCCCTGGCCACGGATATTACAAGGTAGGTGTAACCAATCAATGTCACTTTGAGGATGTGAAAATAGTTTAATGTCACAATTTCCACTGGAATCAATGCAAAAGAGTGATTTACCATCTACAAAAAGCTGATGCAAACATAAACCTGAAAAAAAATCAAAACAGTGAAGTAAAAATCTTGTTGGATTTTAAGTCTCAAATCAATAAACAATTAGAATATAACATGCCAGGCCCTCTCCTCCCCCTCCCCAAAAATGAAAGTTTAGATTATAGATATGGCAGTCTCTGGGGACAAGAGAACTGAACACAAAGACAGGTGAAAAGATTATGGAGCTTTGAAGCCTTGTTGTTCTTCAAGTTGTTTCTGACTTATGGTGACCCTAAGGCAAACCTATCACTGGGTCTTCTTCTAAGATTTGTTTAGAGGTGGTTTGCATTTGCCTTCCTCTGAAGCTGAGAGAGTATGACTTGCCCACGATCACCTAGTGGGTTTCTGTGGCCAAGTGATAGTTCAAACCCTGGTCTTTAGAGTCATAGTCCAATGCTCTACAGATGGAAGTTCAGCTTCTCTGTGAAAAGATTACAACTGTAGTTCTAGTGGTTATAGATCCCCTGGATGTAATTCCATGCAAATTGTTAAAAATTTTGTATGACATTGATATAGACGGAATCAAAATAACATGGTTACAAAAAAATGGCACTACTTTGGAACATTCCACATTATACAACAATGCTTCACTGATGCCTGGGGCCCTTTCACACTAGATTATTACTATAATTCCACTTTAACTGTTGTGGTTCTATCTATGGAGTCCTGAGATTGGCAGTTTAGAGAGGTGAATTTAAAAAAACTTAACTAGAGAGCAGTCCCTCTTTAGACTATAAATCCTAGGATTCCATAAGCCGTGGCTATGTCAGTTAACATGGAATCATAGTGCCATAACTGTTTATTGTGAAAAGTCTCCTAATTTCTTGGAGAGAATATGAACCAGTGATGGCCCAAAAACTTCAGTCAGTAACATCACACTGCGAAATTGAGCATAATAATGATAAGGAATATTGACTATAATACTGACTTATTCGGATGCAATTAGTTTGTTTTTTCCATTTATTATAATTCATATAGTGGTTTGCCACCAAATTTCCATGACAAAAATGTCATTTTAAAAAACATGGTGGTCACTGGAGGCTGCAAAAGAAGAGCTTGGGTGTCCACATGCACCTATGGGCCACACTTCACCCATCATTCCTCATGATGATATGGCCTGCATGAAGATGAGAGACTGGGCATTGTTATCACTTCTTGGTGCTTCCTGCCCCAAGGATAAGAACCAATTATTGTGACCTGAATAAAAGAGGAAGACTGTCCATTATGAATTCATGCTGGTTCTGCTGTCCTGAAGAAGAGAGACTAGCTGCTTTTACCTAATGCTGATAAGGCCATTATTTCCATGCTCAAATGCAAATATTACCCTTAGTCAACCAGAGGGAACTCCAGAACTGCATTCACTAATGTTCTTGAATTATATGGGATTATTGTCTGCCTATTCCCTGTTGCTCATTTCTCTAATGAATGAAAACCCACTGAAGAATTAGCAGCTACGGTAGTGGGTGAGAAAGTATCAGACAATAAAGTTGAGGTAGTTTATTGATATTCCCATAGAAAATAATCAAAGTATGTCAAATCCCCCGTTTGCCCCTAATGTTGTTGATATTTTTGCAGTCAGTTCAGATACTTCTAATTTTTAAAAAGGCTGGTATTCAACATGTGGTAATCTGTCAGTCTTGATCTCCTTGAGTTTCTCCATTTCCAGCCTGAATTCTTGTTCAATCCCATTTAGACATTGGATTACAGTTTCTTCTGTCTGCCTGCAATCTTATGCATATTTCTGTGTGCCTTTCTTAAAATGTACCCATTTCCACATGCATTTTTCTAATCCACTCATTATTCACTTATTATCATATATTTTTTTTGCACTGAGTTATGCCTGCTGTATACATGAATGTTAGCTGAGAATAGCTTATAATAGTTTGTCTAGTTCCTTCATAGCAAACCTTCCAAATCCTAGTCTTATTCTAGTTATTCACTACAGTCTCCATATAGATTTATGACTAAGCAAAGGGACAGAAACTCAGAGTTGAATCGGTGAGAACTTGTTGAAGTCCACTGATTGAATGAGTGATCAACTTGGGCCTGACAATTAGATTTACATTGAAATATTTTGTTTGTAAGAGAGACAGCATGGTTTGAATGTTGGATTAGGAGTCTGGGAGATGAGAATTCAAATCCCTGCTTAGCCATGGAAACCCATCAGGTGACCTTAGGCAAGTCATACTCTCTCAGCCTCAGAGGATGGCAGTACCAAACTCCTCTGAACAAGTGTTGCCATGAAAATCCCATAATAGGTTTGCCATAAGATGGAAATGACTTGATAGGACACAGTGACAACAATTTTATTTATAAGCTTCTTTGATGGCACTATAAGCTCTAAAAGGCAAGGACTATGCACAATCCATATTTCTATTAGATCTGTGGTGTTTCAGGATGACTGGATGATATTTTCCCATTCTCCCAACCTTTCACTAGCTACCTCTTTCCCAGTGATAGCTGATAGTTTCCTTGTTGGACGTGTGGTGAATCCACTCCAGGTTTTAGCTCAGCCATTAAAGGTGAGTTCTACATCATGGACAGCTCTTTTAAAGTCTAAACTAAAAGCCAAAACCGACTCACTATCCTACTGAAATGAAACCTCCAGCCACCAGTGTTTTGATCTTCAGAGCTGAGTTTTCCATTTTGGGCCGCGCTGCTCTGAAGTAAATTCTGGAATGCTTCCTGATTCCTGCTGGTAGCAACTATTTTGCATTCATTCTTAGTTGTTCCAGTATAAAGCTCAAGTGTTAAGTAAAGCACTGCGACAGGGCAAAGCAGCTGAAATGTAGAGCAAGCCATTCAGCAAGAACACAAAGAATGGCTTTAAATTCATAAGGAAATTGCATATTGCCATGACAAGCGAGATTTGCAAGTCAATCTGTGTGTCTGGCATACGTAGTTTGTTACCTTAAAAAAAAAAAAACTAGCATACCATCAAGAGGATAAATGGGAGGAATTTCCTTCGGCTTGTACGGTATTTAGATTTAGACATTATGGTTGTTCTAGAGGCCTCAGCTGCTATCTATGGCCATCTAATTTTACTCTGCATAATGACCTTATATCAGAGGACTTGGATCCACTCAGAATTCCATGTAGTATTCATGCAGATTTCATTGGCTTGTAAATTTTAGGCAAGTCGCAGATGTGCTGGGCACCAAAACATTTTGTGCCATTGTGCATTGGCTGTGCAATCAACAATTTTAGTCTCTGACGAAGCAATATTCATTCCTGCATGCTTGCTCTGGAGGAAAAAAAGTTTCAAATTATGGAAAAGGACAGGGGGAGCTGTGCTTTCAAATGAGCTTCTAATCCAAAGTATCAGAACCCCAAATAGTCATTCATTTGAGAAGTATAATAAGGGGAGATGGAGGGGGAAGAGATGGAATTTTCAGGAAATATTACAAGGTAGCAATATTTATATCTAGCAGTGCAACACTGATGTTCCAGGTAGCATGCTGTGTAAATGTCAGGTAACTTCCTTTTAAATCATACATTTGGAGAAACAGCTCTGTGTAGTGGATATTCATAAGGATGTAGAAAGCCAGAGTACAAAAATCCATGAGCCTACAACTGGGCTGGTACCTAAGTTACTGAAGAGAGCTATAAAGAGATATCTTTGTGTGCTACAAGCTACAAATGAAAAATTCCCCAGATTGAAACTCACCTCCACCTTCAATGGACTAAGTGATCTTTGGTAAGCTACTGTATCTCACCTTCAGAGGTGTCTCCTGCAGTATTAGAGGTAAGGAGAGGAAATGTTAATTTACACTGCACTGTGAGGCTTTCGGGGTTTCTGCAAAGATTATGGCTAGATAAAAGTAGATACAAACTGATTGACAGCACAGTGGAAATTTTGTCACAATAATAAAGGAATGGAATGAATATTTAAAAATATGTGAAGAATAGTTGAAAAATGTGTTTTTCATTTGTTCAGAACTCCAGATGAGGTTTGGCCTTATAAGAATCTTTGCAATTTGGGAGCAATTCTGCACAAAATTGGCACATGGCTATTTTTCATATAAAACAATATTTTGGGGGCATGAAAGAGCATGTTTACCTGTGCTACTTCCTTACTTTGCTGTTCTGTTCCGTAAGTAATGTCTCTCAGCCCGTCCCCCACTACATAAACCTAGTACACTGGACATCACCCACACAAAGAGAAGGAGGTCTGTTCTGCTTGTGATTGGGACACTGGTAGGATGACTTATTCATCCTATTCACACGGACAAGTAGGCTACAACATGGAAATATAAGAAGGGCCTTGCTTCTGATTGTCACATCCTTGCTCACTGGCAGAAGGGAGATGGAAACCAACAGTAAGGATCTCCTTCTCTTGGTGTGGCTGATGCCCACTGAAGTAGGCTGGTGGGACAGTTACAATTGTGGCAACTGTTTTATGATTGCATAGGCATTGTGAATACAGTTCAGTTACAAATGTGTAAGTAACTCTGTTATGTATTTATAAGTATGATACTGAGTTTTAGTCAATATTTCTAGGCAGAAATATTCTTTTCTCTCCCAAAAGCTGTTTCTTGTGCAGAAGATGCAAAATGTACATATGGTTGATTTGCATAGAAAACTGCTTTTTTGCAGAAAATAATACTTTTTCATAGAAATATTATTTTCTGTGAAGAAAACTGCTGTTCCTTGTGAAGAAAAAGATATTTTCTGTGCAAATCAAACATGTGAATTTTGCACAGAATAAGTTCTGAAATTCAAATGGGTTTGTAAAACTGCATAGATTTCAAAGACTTTCTTGTAGTGAGAAGAAAATTGCTAAAATTATCACTTGCTTTCTTCAAGAAGGAAATTAGTAGAGAATTACATCCTTATTATTGAAGGGTTCCTATAGTCTTAAGCTAGTAAAAGTATTGGGAAATATGTCCATTTCATTTTCTCCTGAATTGTTTTAAACCTCAGGTTGTTTTTTCCCTAGTCCTGAATATATAGACTTTTCCAAATTTGGATACATTCTTAAAAAATGGACTGAAGTTCTCTCTCATCTGCACTAGCCTAATTCAATTTGGAACACTTATATCTAGCATCCAGATGTTGAAAAGATGAGGAGCTTCTCAGAAACAAGCAAACAAGAAGATGGCAACTTTTAATTGAACACTAACATTGTTGAATATTTTTGTTAATTGCTGTCAATGTCAAGTTATGATGATGTCCAAGTCACCCTGCCATCAATAGCCCTGCTCATCTCTTGAACTCTTTTGTTGTCACCTTCTGTTTCTCTGCATTGATTATTATAGTAGTTCTCCTTACCCCTCCACAGAAGTTGCTGAACAGTTCCATTCAGGGCTCTGACCTATTTCTATCACCTTTTCTTTTGCTTCTCCTCTGAACTTCTGAGCATCTCTGAACTCCTCTTAACTGCTTGAAGAATTTCCTCTCTCATCCATTGAGGTTTCTTTTTTGTTTTTTGGCTGCAGATAGTGTCTTTCAGCCTTCCTTCCTGGAAATGTTGGTGGCTCCAGTCTGGAGTTCTTCTTCCTCCTGGTCAATTAGGCTTCATAGTGCAAATCTATTTTTCACATTATCTTTAAATTCTACTAGGATGTTCTTTAGACTGTATTTTGGCAGAAAGGTTGATTTAGTGTTCTTTAGCATTACTCTCATATTTCATATTATAACTCATGGGCTGTGCTACAATCTATTCCCCCCCTCCTTTTTAAAGAGAGAATGGAACTTCTCCATTTTTTGCTTCCACCTATGTAATCAATTTGGGGTTTTTTTTATTGACCATCAGGTGATGACCATGCTTACAGTCACCTCTTGAGTTGCTTGAAGAATGTATTTGTGATGAACAAATGGTTGACCTCGCAAAATTCAGTCAGTTGCTCTCCTGTTTCTTTTCTTGATCTTAGGCCAAATTTTCCTGCAATCTTTGATTCTGTTGTTTCCAATTTATTGCATTCCAATCACCTATGATTATTAACAAGTCCTATTTTGGTGTGTGATCAATTTCCTTCTTGACTCCAGCAAAGAATCTTTCTTCTTCTGCCTCTGTAGTTGGAACAAAAATGTGGATTATAGTTATGCTGATAGGCTGACTTCCTTGAAGTCTCATTGATATGATTCAGTCAGACATCACATTATATCCTTTGCTTTTGCTACATTTCTCTTCACCATTAATGCATCCCCATTTCTTAGATTTTCATTTCCTGAGTAAACACTGTGTAATTATCCAATTCAAAATATCCCATTCCTGCCCACTTTGACTTGTTCACTCCAAGTACTGCAATGTTTATATGTTCCATTTCTTGTTTTATTAAATCTAGTTTCCCTGGATTCAAGCTTCTCACATTAGATGTCCCTGTAATACATATTGTGCAGGTTCATGGTTTCCTTTCACCTCTGAGCATGTCAACAGCTGAATGTCCTTTTGATTTGAGTCCAGTTGCATCATTACCCAAACCACTACTCGTAATTGTCCTCTGCTGTACCCCAGTAGCTGATTGAGTGCCATCTAAAGAAGTAGTTTTCTCTTCTGGCACTATCTCCTGTTTCACTTCGGATTGTTTCATTATAAGGTTCTTGCGGCAAAAGATATTCAAAAGGAGGTTTACCATGCCTTCTTCTGTGTGTTACTAAAGCATGTTACTTATTTTGCCACTGCTTTTACCTCTGATAGATGCTCCACAAGTGTCACTCCTTACCCTGCTGTTGCTCAGTAGCCATTTGGCATCTTTAGTCTGGCTCCTCAGCAAAATACAGCCTGACATGGAAAAGCCTTCTGGGAACACTGCTGCTGTCAGCATAGGCCCTTTCCACATGCGGGCGGCGGAACGGGGCAAGCCACGCCAAAACGGGGCTTACCTTGTTCCGTCACTGTGCGGAGCAGCGCATTTTGCTACTCTACACACAGCAACGTCCTGCGGCGTCCTTGGTGCCCGACAGCGCCCAAAATGGCGGATTTTGACTGGCGGAGCCTCTTCGCCAATCAGAGAAGCTCGCCAGTCAGAAATCCCGCCCCCCGCCCGATTTGCAGGGACTCCCTGTCACGCGTCCGCAAATCCTCACAGGCGCTGTGATGGGGCTGGACGGGGCTGCGCACCCCGCACTTTTTGAAAACCACTTGAAAAGTGGTTTTCAAAAGCGTGAGGCGCCCCACTTCCAGTCGCCCCGGCGTGGATTGGGGTGTGGAACTACACAAAAGTAGTCCACCCCAATCCACGCTATGGTGTAGACCTCCGTTAGAGGTCGCTCTACACCATTTTTTTTACCCCATGTGGAAAGGGCCACAGTCTCTTGCCTGACAGGAGAATGGAAAGGGAGTGCCATTGGTGGGTTGTTGAATATAGAGACATTCAAATCCAGACCGCTCCAATCACAGCATTGTTGAAGAGGAAAGGTAGAGAAACCTTCACAACTTGGATCCAACATAAGTCTGTCTTCTTCCTGTTTTCCAGCATTTAGAGGTCTCCTCCTCCACCCCCCAACACAAGCATGTGTTGCTTTTGGTTTAGATTTCCATCTATTTCTCCATTTTATTTCCACATTTTTTACCAGTTTTCATCAGCTATTTCCTCTTTTCCACACTTCTGAGCTGGCTGCTTCTGTCTCCTTTTCTTCTAGGTTTCTTCAAAAGCCTTTCCCCTGAAAGCTGCCCTTACTTCTTTCTCTCACCTGTAAAATGTTTCCTCTTGCCTTCAAAAGCAAAACCACATCGTTACATAAAACAGGAATTGCTCAGTCTTTCAGCAAGCTGGGGAAAATGCTGGGAGTGGACAAATTCCTGGACCCTTAATTTGATAAAAATCCACAACTGAAAAGAGCCACATGGTCTCTGCATTTCTCCTCAGCCAAAGTGTGACCACCTGATGTAATTTACTAGTTATCCCACCTGCTGCTTTCAGTAAAACTCCTCCCTCATTCTATTTTAGCAAAGGTGGCTTGCTGTAGAACCTCTATTATAAAGAGGTATATGAGGTTTGCCAAGGACCCCCGTAAGCCTTTAGTATTGCTGCTAAGTCATTTGCTTCCCAGGACTAAAGTATTATGCTTTTGTATTATGATGCAGTCTATTAGACTGCAAATACCGTGCAAAATTAACCAAAAGCACTATTTAACAAAGTGCATTTTACTTTTGTACAAATAGATTCGCTCTGTAACAATTAATGGCTGTGGTCCTATTCATGTTTGCTTAGGAGTACACATGTAAAAGTGTATTTTCTTCAGGTAACAACAGGGAGTTTAGCAATGAAGTCAGGTGGGGGGGGGAATACACCTCTGGCACCCTCCTATTAAACCTTTTCCCCTGCAGCTATTACATGTGGATAAGAGTTCACCAAAACGAAAATTAGTATAGCTATGAAGCACCTTCCAGATAGATATACTTTGTGGAACATCCATCTAATGTAGGAAGATAGGAAGTTGCATTATGTAAGGCCAGTTCATTAGTCCATCTATCCCAGTACTGCCAACTGTAACTAGAAGAGGCTCTGTAGGGTTTCAGACAGTGGTTTTTCCAGCTCTACCTGGAGATCCTCAGGATTGAATTTAGGACTTTTATAACACAAAGTACAGGTTCTATTACTTAGCTATGGTCTGGCTAAGTTACAATGGACATAATATGCACCAGTTTGGCACTTTTGAGGGTAGTTAAACCTGGGTGTAAAAGTTTTATACTGAAGTCAACCGGGCTGAGAAGTGTGTTACTCTGGTTAGATCATGCCAAATGTATTTTAAATGACTGGTTGCATTAAAATATTTACACCAATGAAAAATCATGGTTCATAGCAAAGCAGTGCATAAGCTGGACATGGGTTTCTCTCAAGGAAGCTAAAATACTAACTATGGCCAATTGATTAATATTGAAAGGGATTTACATTTAAAATAGCACTGTCCAAACAGTTCTTCACTGAGAAACACAGATATTCATGATTACATTGGTGCTTCGTTTTCTACAGGCAAACATCTCACATGTAGTTGGCTTTCTGCATTCCTTGCATCTTTATCTTCTGCATGGAGAAGAACAGCAAAGAAACTAATTCCTACCATTTAGAATAAAAGCAGTATGCAGAGCAGGCTAAACTATTAGCTGTGAGAGAAGATTTTTTTTAAAATCATAAAAAATAAAAAAATGAAATAAAGAAAAGTGTATTTTTCACTTTTTATACTTAATTTTTGTTTACTCGAAACATATGATCATTAAAGATAAATCCAGTGCCCTTGGGTTTTGAGCAAATGGGATTATTTGGAGGATATGATAAATACTTTTTATACTTCATACTTTATAAGCACTTTTCAAATTATTTACTGGAAGTATTCGCAGCTAAGCATATAGATAAATAACAATAAAATCCACAAAGTGTATTTGAGAACAATAAGAATGATTATTAGGCACAGTATGGTACCCACAGTATAGTAGGTATTAATTTTGGAAGAAGGAAGGGTTGTACATTTTCTGCAGTGGAATTCAGTAAATACAGCTATGATATCATTCAGAACAATTATATGTGGTGTAGGAGATTGAGAATACTAATCAAGCGCTGAGCCAAAGGTTAGAAGGGTGTGTGCATCTAGTGTGTAGGAAAGTTATTGCTCCTCTGGTTGTACTTAACAGGTCCTCAAAACTGCCAGGAATCTTTCACAGCAGAAATAAATACTCCAAAGGTAACACTGGCTCAGTAAGCCAATGAGATCCAATGTAATGTCTAGATCAGGTGTGGGAAACTTTAGTCCATCAGATGTTATCTACTAATGTATTCTCACAGTTCCATTACTTTTGGTTATGCTGGCTGATTTGAATTACATGTGAAAACATAAGCACGGTGAAATATACTTCACCCTTGAACAGAAGGTGGAATGGGAGCTAAGAAGACCAAGGCCATTTTGCACGGGCTTAAAGAAACAGTGCAGAGTGTCCTCCAGAGAGGACGTCTGCACCTGGGAGTGGACTGGGTTGGACCTACTTACTGTAGATCCGCACCTCAGCCTGCTCCTGAATGACCTGAAGTGGTCGTCCAGCGTGCTTTTGAAAGACCGCTTGAAAGAGGTCTTCCAAAAGCACGGAGCACGCCACTCCATTCCCGCACTCCGGTGCAGATTTGAAGACTCGCACCAGTGCAAGCCTGTAATCTGCCGGGGGCGGGTTTTAGGCTGGCAAGCTTCAGTAGTTGGTGGAGAACCTCCATCAATCGGAAGCTGCCATTTTATCCCTGGAGCAGTGCAGAGTGGCGGCCACGCACTGCTCTGGACCAGCCTGGACCCAAGCGTCGAGCCCAAAGGTCCGGTAAGTACCGGCACGGGGCGATTTCCTTGCCCCATGTGGAAATGGCCCAAGGCTCAAAGTCCCTGACAAGCATGAAATTTAATAGTGGGGTGGGGTGGGGTGGGGTGGGGAGGGGGCAGCAGAACCAGAAATACTAGAAATCTACTTTTGGTTTTCATTTTTTAAAAAAATAAATTGTTAAACATTTAAAAGATGAAAGATGGCTTCCAGAGTCTTCTACTGTCCTTTCCCACCACACAATCATGACATTATGATTCCACATGAGCTATCGTGGTTCCATCCCATAGCATTCTGGGATCTGCAGTTTAAGGAGGGGAATTTAGAATTCCTAGCTAGAGAACTCCTCTAAAGCCTCTGACTCATATAAACCCCTTGATTTCATAGGATGTAGTTATGAGAGTTGAAGTGGAGCTATAGTGCTATTAATGTGTAGTGTGAAAGAACCCAGGAGAGGCAATTAGGATTAGGATTATTGTTATTGTTGTTGTTGTTATTATTTTGGTTTGGTGAAGAAATGTAAGGAAAAAACTTAACTTCTAGCGGATGATCAGGTGAATTAATAGAATAACGTGGAAAACAAAAACAAAGGATTTAAGAAACAAGTGGGAAGCTGGAACATGGAAAGTTGGTTGCAACTGGAAGGATAAAAAATCAGTAAGATGTAAGTATAAAAATCAGCCACAAACAAATAGTTTTGCTATGGATGTAAATCTTTGGTTATTTCATTTTTGCGTATGAGAATGAAACATTTGAAATGTTTTCCCACCCTTGGTTGTTGATAAGAGTATTTAATGCATTTTTCTATTCTGTTGTTGTCATTTGTTATTGTTTGTTGCTGTGGTTTGTTGTTGTTATTTACATTTCAAGGCTCTTTATGAAATTTCCATGGAGATTTTTTTCTGGATTTTTTCTTTCTTTTGTGTGCAAAGACCTTGTATGTTATTCAAAATAATTTTGTGTATGTGTGTGCATGAAGAATGCTTTTTTATAATTATTGCTGCTATGAAAAATGTGCTGATCTTTTGGCTCTTGGACATGAGTGAATAATCTTACAGTGGCTGACAATTTTTTAATATGCTGACAAACCCTTTCTCATTGAGGATGAGGGAACTTGCAGATATTCTTCATATACCTACCTCTCACTAAAGCTATTAAACATATTACTGCTGTCAGCTGCAACACAAATAGCAAAAGGAGATATCCTTAAGCAAGGCATTTCATAAGACTCAGCTTGCTTCCCTGATAACTCAGTAGCTGGAGATCCTTTAGTAAACCATGCTCTGTCATTATAAAAGGGAAATCTGTCATTCACTCAACTTCTTTCCCTACTCCTACTCTACTCTATCCACCTTTGCATTTTCTATACTGGGACATATGAAAGCAATGTGCAGTATGGAGGAAAGAGCTTCTTTTATTTTCCAAAGCACCAAATTACACACAAAACTTTGAGAAAGGGGCTAGAGAATCTCACTGAAGAGATTGCATTTGTCTCAGAGGCTACAGTTCTATTGGTGAGTCCCTGGAAGAGTAAACCCACTAAATCAATTGTAGAATGGTGTGTCAACATATAGGCATATCGAATTGATTTAATGGTTATAGGACTAAGTCTAGTCAGGACTAACAATATGATTTAGGCAATGATTCAAGTCTTTGTCAACTTTGGCCCTTTTCACACGCGGAGGAAGCCACACCCGAAAACACACCAAAACGGAGCTTACCTGGAGCCGTCGCAATGTGGAGCAGCATAAGTTCGCTGCTCCACAAGTGGCGGCATCCTGCAGTGTCCTGCGGTGTCCAAAATGGTGGCTTCTGGCTGGCGGAGGTTCTCCGCCAACTGGAGAAGCTCGCCAGCCGGAACCCCGCCCCCCGGCCGGTCTGCAGGCGCTCACTTGTGTGCACCTGCAAATCCACACCGGGCACTGCAACAGGGCGGCACGGGGCTGCATGCCCTGTGCTTTTTAAAAACCACAAGACAAGTGGTTTTCAAAAAGCACGTGGCGCCGCCACTTCCAGTCACCCTTGCACGGATTGGGGTGTGGAACTACACAAAAGTAGTCCGCCCCAATCCACATTACGGTGTAGACGACCTCCATCAGAGGTCACTCTACACCGTTTTTTTAACCCCGTGTGAAAAGGGCCTTTGATTCACTTCCCACTTTCATGTAGAAACTGGCATATATACCCAGCCTTGCCTGAGATTTTATTTTCTGATAGGTAATACTTTAGAAAGGTTTGAGATCCTGTGTCTCTAATTCCCCAAACCGTCTTGTCTAGTATCTGTAACTTTTCCCCATATTCCCCAATCCAATCTGTATTCAGAGTTATTAACATACATAGGTTACATTCCTGAGGGAAAACATTGCCCTCCTCCTTGCTGCTAGGTCTCATCTCCATAGCAATCAGCCTATTCAAGACAAACATAGTTGACTGAGGCCCAAGAGCTCTCTGGCTGAGAATTCTAAAGCCCCCCCCCCTAAACTGCAGACCCCTGGATTTCATAGAAGCTTCTTAGGCAGTCTATCATAGGTAGATAGACTTAGGCAGTCTATCTACCTTTGCCTGACACAACCAATCATATGAGCTCTTTGCCTGACACAGACAAACAAACTTCACCTTTTATATATTAGATAAAAAAGGGACATGCTATGGCCAAATAATGCCGATGACACCCCCAAGAGCAAATCAGATAATAGACAATTGTCCATTTTTTTCTCTTCCATTATATGATAATGATGATGATAGGCCAAGAGTTGGTAATTGGGAAGCCTACCAGATGTTGTTGAACTATAACTCCCAGCAACCCTAGACATTATAATCAATGCTTAAGAATGCTGGTAGCTGCAGTTCAAAACACCTGGAGAGCTGCAATATGCGCTCCCCTGTGATACCTGAACAAAAAGGAAAGAAATTGTACTATATTATTGGTGGTCACTAAGAACAATTAGGTGGGAAGTTACAACAGCAATTTTTCTACATAGCCTCCTATCCTTATTAAAACAGAATTGGTATTTAATGAGCTTCTATTTTCACTAATGGCAGGAGATTAAAGCTGCTAGCCACCAGGTGAATACTAATGGAGATTCCTTAAGCAAATTAGAATATCATTGCTTTAATTTTAATATATGGCAGAACATACCATTTGTTCTTGTCTTTGTTAAGTACAGAATTCTTGTTTCTGCTTTGGAAGGCTTTCCATTAGAGATTTCAAGAGGAAACAGGAATTATATTAGAATTGTAACCAAGTTTGGCCTAAAGAAAAATTCAGAGCAAGTTTTCAGAGCCTATAGGAATTTTTCAGTTATGTTAAAAAGGTCTAATAAGTTTATCTAATTTCCCCATTTATGGTTATATAGCTGTTTGTGATCAGTTAATGTTTTCAAAAGTATTAAAATGGTTGTATTAGTCCTTCAGCAAAGAGAATGTTGATTTGTCTGCCTGCCTGCGTTCCTGCCTGCCTTCCTCTCCTCTCCTTCACCTTCCGTTTGTGTGTGTGTGTGTGTGTGTGTGCATGTGTGTGCACACGAGGGAGGGAGGGAGGGAGAGGCAGAAAGAGAGATGGCTGTTTCAGACTATCAGAACTCCTTGTCCTGTTCCCATCCAATGATGGTTCCATGAAATACTAGTATATGGGCCAAGGGAAAGCAGGTACAGAAAGTGAGAGAATGTGAGACCCTCTTTCCCTTATTGAGACAGTGCTATCAAGGGCATTTAGTCTTCTTGAGATGCTAACTGCAGCCCTGATGCCCTTTGTGAACCATTTTGCCTAAAGAGCACTGGTGGTGAATTTGGAGGCTGTATAGCTCATGAAAGCTCATCCTTCAATTACTGTAATAGTTTCCAAGATGCCACAGAACTCCTTTTGTTAATGTTCATTGGAACAACACTCAGAGATAAGGAAGAATCTTGAGATGAGGAAGGGAGAGATGTAAGAAGAGGAAGGTAGGAAGAGGAAAGGCCTTGATTTATGTGTAATTCTTGAGCAAGATGCCCCACAGGTTAGGCAGCAGAGGAAAATGAAAATGAAGTCCTTTCAAGCCAAGAATGGGGACATCAAGAGAATCCTCTTAGAACAGAAGATGAAATTAACTAGTGGGAAAATTAATTCCCTAAGAAGTATTCCAGGTGGAGGAAGACCTCATGCCTGAGCTTCTTTCCAGCTGGCAACCCTACGTAAACACTCAGCATCAAAGTCAAATCAGCTATGATTCAGTTCAAAGTGCCAGGGATAGGCAGTCACCATAGGGGGAGGAATGACCTTTGCTATTCTCTTGGTCTTTTCTTTTCCTTGTGTTCATGGTTGTTGATCAAGCCAACAGTAAAATCACTGGAAAACTTAACCTAAAGTGATCTTGAACAATGTTTGCTTTAAATGTCTGGCCAGGCATTTCTGCTCCCTCATTATAATTTGGTATTACTTTCCATGTGATGGTAGTTGGGGGGAAAAACTTTATCTCTTTTTCAAAACACCTTGTCCTTTCATTGCTTGTCTGCATTCTGAATGCTTTAACAGTTGGTGATTGATATTATCTACAGCATATGTCAGCTTCCTAACTGAAAACAAGAATCTAGCTTTTTCTCAGTAGAACACAACCAAGGGATCTTGGGATATCTTAGTAACTTACAAATTTATTAGCACATGAGCTTTTGTGGACCACAGTCTATTTTATTGGGTGCATGAAATTTATCCTGAGGTCTCTCTCATACTACATAATTATAGTACTTTGATGTCAATTTAATTGCCATGGCTGCATCCTAGGAATCCTGGGATTTGTAGTTTCATGGATTATTTGGAATTCTTAGCCAGAGAGCTCAAGCGCCTACGGGATTCCACAGTATGCAGCCAGAAAAGTTAATACAATATCAAACTGTGTATTGTGTAACCCCCCCCCAATCTACTCTCCCTCCCTGAACAAATTTGACTTCTACCACTTAAGTGATTTTTATTTTGTTCTTTAATGGAGAAAAAACTTCCAAGACTGAGGTAAGAGAGCACATAATTACACCCACATAACACAGTTCAAGGCACAAGGGTAAAAGTGAGCCTTTCAAGGTACTAAATGTTGCATGCCGCAATTTGCCTTTGGAAATGTCCTGTTTAAAAATTGCCATGTTAAGGCTGCTCAGAAATTTATATTTCAAAAGGGAATTTTGCTTGGTTTGAGCAAGGGCAGATAGATCAACCACATTGTCACCATCCACTTACTCATTCATAAATGAACCAGACTTGAAGCTGAGAATCTTGGCTTGTCTAAGCTACTATAGTTTTGGGGGGTGGGTAAAGAATACTCACAATTATATTGTTCTGTCTTCATCAAGAAAGAGTATCTCAACATATTAAGACACCCAATTGAGATAATGGGTAACCAGCATGAGCTTTTTCACACTGTGGGATTTATTTTGTGAAAAATTCATTTGCACACACACACAAAAGAGGATTTTAAGCAAAATGCAAAATTTTATTGAAAACCAGTATATTTTGCATAACATGTACTATTTTGTGGGCAGAAAGCTTCTAACTTAAAAAAAATGGTATTTGCATAAAAACAAGACTTTTTTTTATATACAATTGAATTTTTAACAAACAAGTTCAGGAATGTTAAAGAAAAATAATCAAGTATGTGCCAAAAGTCTCATAATCTTTCCAAGAGGGATTTGTGCAAACACTTGAAATTATTCATTCTTGCACATGAGATTGAAATTTGAGAAGATGCATGTACTTATACTGTTCTATAGAACTGAATAGAGTTTTAAATGAAGCACATACTCTTTTTGTCCAAAAGGTAAATGTGGAGGTTCCTGCTGTGGACATTGTGGAGACATCTTGGAAATGAAGGGGAAAATAAAATGTTGCAGGGAAGGGGCAACATCTGTTATGAAACACTGTGCATGCAAGTATGTATTTTTAGACTGCATGTTAATTGCGATAGTACTAGAAAAACATACAGATGATTCCATGGTATTAGATTCCTATAGAATGGCATATGGAATTGTTACCCCACTGGAAAACCCTGTCCTGGGGTCTACAATTTTGATATTAAAATTGTTGGGAAAATTGAGAGACTTTGATAATCAATCAGCAGAATATTTTAGTAATTGCACAAAATGGAAGTTAAATAGATTACCAGTCCCACTTCCATCACTCCACCCCAAACACACTTATTCTAGCTCAAAATAAACACAAAAATAGTTTTGTTAAAATATAAAAGAGTTTACTCATAAAATCTTGTGCATGGTCTGCACAGGTTCAATTCTTGGAGAAGGTAAGAAGAAAATTAAGCACTCACATGCTTGCTGACAATAATCCCTGTTAGGAGATCTCAGAGCATGCTTTCAGGACAAAAGACGAAGACAAAAGGAAGGGGTAAACGGCAAGAGAACCTTTTTAAGAACAAAGGATGTATACGTGCTGGAGGAAGAGGTATTGACCAAAACAAACAGGAAGTTTTCTTTAGGCTATCTCTCTGTGCCTACAATAAACATGCAAACAAACTAGCCAGTTAATTAAGCATGCAAAGGTTGCCACTCCCAACAAAAATATGATTCTATGTGCCTGAGAGGTTGCCCGAATGGGCACATAGGCAGCTACAGTCGAACAATAGAAAACCAGGTCAGGCCAGTAAAATCCCCCATCATGTAGCCCCAGGAGACCTCAAGATGTGCAAACCCACAGTAGACAAAGGGTCCTCAGCCCCTGAGAAGCCGACTTGAGGGGATTAGCGTATTTGTCCCAAGTTGAGCACCGATAGCAATAAAATCCTATCAGGTGAGGACCAAGTCACACCACAACCCAATGCAGCCGAAGATCCTGAGACTTTGGCAACACCTTGTAATCTCATCATGCAAAGGAAGTTACCGTTGTGGAGCTTCTTTCTCATTGCAATGCTCATTGTTCTCCCCAGGAAAGAATTAGCCCTCCAGGTACTTCCCCCCCACAAATAGTCCCAGTTTTTGAGCTGTTCTTTGGATCACTCCTGGTCATCCCAGCAGACCATTTCTCTGTCTGTTGAGTAATCCCCTCAGCCCTCTCTGTGCTGAGCTCCACTTCTTCGCTGTTTTTCCTGGACCAAGAACTTCAGGAAAAGGTGCAGTATTACCCCAGCTACAATCCCTTCAATATTACCCCTATCCAGTTTCCTCTCTTTTGCTTCTTAATAGGTCTTGAGTGTGTGTGTGAGTGAGTGCGTTGGTGCATGAGACTTTCATTTAATAAAATCATTTTATTGAACATTGTCGTTTGGTTTTTGGCTTGGCCTGACCCCATAAAAACTGGGTAAAAACACCCTGCTAGGTTACCCTGCCTCTCACATTGCTATTGCTCATGCTCTGGCTAGTTTCTGTTCCCCATTACATGGAGCACATTAAGCTGTCCCCCATGGGACCCCAGAAATCAGGGTTCTGTATAGCTATTTCTGATGCTGCGCCAACGTGCAATCCATCTATAGATCTGTGGAAGAACACTTCTGTTACAATTTATTCTTTTCCACTGGGTTCTAGAGAAAGACATTTATTCACTAAAATTAGAACTACTCCAAACTACAACCAGTAAGACCAATCTTTGGATGTACCAAAGGGGGTACTGGACTGCTCCATTGTGATTCTTCTGAGGAGTCTATGGCAGATGGCAATCATGGTTCTTGGGAGAGTAAAATCAACCACATTTTTCTAGTGTGGATTGATTTGACAAGCTGGTCTGGTCAGAACTGTCTATCAGTACCTTACAGTGATACAAGAATCACTGGGTTACATCCTTGGCTCTATTTGCTTGGCATGATGGCTGAAAGGATTAGTTTCAAATGATTCCTGTGATTCCTTTTAGAATATGGTTCAGAAATCTTTCTTATATCACTGGCTGCATTCCCTTGTGGTAATTTTATGTGTGGCATGCTGATGTGAATTGGGACCAAAGTCAGAAGTTAGTGGGACCAGAAACAAACTTGGACAAAGAGAAGGCATCTCACTCTCTTCCTATCCAGCTGGCATGTAGGAGATCAATTTGTCTTGTAAGCTGATTGACCAGTAGTAGAGGGATTTTGTCATGTGCTCAAGCACTACATGGAACCAAAGAACTGCCTGCCCCTGCCCTGGTGCACTCCTTGAATGACCACTCCCACTATTCCCATGTACGTTTTCCATCTATCATACTGTACAAAAGTCAAAATGCAAGCAGCATTTTAAGAACAACAAAATGTCCACTGAGTTCTAAGGAATCTGGGATAAGCCCCCACTTGGTTCCATTGACTTTCTTTTATTCCAAAGTGCCACAATTTGGAATGTTTGGATTTCAAGTGCCATTAGACTTTACAGTCCATGCAGTACCAGCCATCTTCCTTACAAGCATTCACATTCCAACTGTTTTTAAATGCAAAAGTGGCTGGTTCAGTGATTCCAATCCTAGCTTGGGGCACAGCAATCATATTTTATAGAGAACACTTATTGTCTCAGATAGGTGCTTTGCAATTCTGGCTTGGAAGTTTTCAGTTATAATTAGAGACAGATTGCTGGAAGGGCAAGTCTGATAATGAAACTTCCTAGATAAATAGCCTCATCTTCTATATCTCTACATAGAAGTCACTTCTACTGAGTTTAGTGGACCTTGGTCCTGAGAAATGAAACAGGGATCACAGTTTCAAGCAGACAGAAGAGATATGCAGACTAGAACTTTTCCCCTGAAATGCTATGTTCCAAAGCCAAAGTGGTTTTCTTTTTAAGGAAAAATTTTTTTTTGCAGCATTGGGGATGTACTCCTGTGTTCATTTATTAGAGTGCAGGTCTCACTGAAACCACTGAAACCTTCTTACAAGTAAACATATGGAAGGTTGTACTATCGAATATACAAGCCCTTTCTATAATATCTAAATAGAAGCCCATATTAAGACAGTTCTGCTTATCTCACTTTTCTCCAAGTATGGTGTAATGTTACTTTTTCATATTTTAAAAATAATATGGAGGAGGTAACTGTGAGGTGATGAGTGGTCAAAAGTTACTCAGTAAGTTGTGTAACTAAATGAGGACCTAGAATCATAGAATCCTGACGGCCATCCAGCCTCTGTGTAAAATCCTCCAAAGAAGGAGACTCTACCACACTCTGAAGCAGCATATTTCATTGTTGAACTGCTTTTACTGTCCAGAAGTTCTTAATTTTTAAATGGAATCTCTTTTCCTGAAGTTTGAAGCTGTTCCTCCATGTCCTGGTCTCTGAAGCAGCAGAAAACAGGCTTGCTCCATCTTTCACATGACATTTCTTCAAATATTTAAACATAACTATCATGTTGCCTCTTAACCTTCTCTTCTCTAGGCTAAACATACCCAGCTCCCTAAGCCACTCCTCATAGGGTATAGTTTCCAGGCCTTCTAGCATTTTAGTTGCCTTCCTCTGGGCATATTCCAGTTTGTCAATATCCTTCTGAACTATGGTGCCCAGAACTGATCACAGTATTCCAGGTGGGTTCTGATCAAAGCAGAATAGAGAGGTACTATTACTTCCCTTGACCAAGACGCTATACTCCTGTTGATGCAGCCCAGAATCACATTGGCTTTTTTAGCTGCCACATCATATTGTTGACTCATGCTCAGCTTGTGGTCCACTATGAATCCTAGACCCCTTGCACATGTACTGTCAAGCCAGGTGTCACCCATCTTATATGAATGCATTTCATTATTTCTGTCCAAGTATCGTACCTTACACTTGTCCTTATTTAAATTCATTTTGTTCTTTTTGACCTAACTCTAATCTGTTAAGATAATTTTGAATTGTCATTCTGTCTTCTGGGGTGATAGTTGCCCCTCCTAACTTGGCATCATCTGTAAATTGGGCATTTTTGTTTCAAGTCCAACACAATCTGCTATGTCACACTGGCTCTTATTTTGAAGCAGCACAATTTTAAGAAGCTTTAACATTCCATCCTGAGGTCTGTTCACGCTGTAGAATTATAGCACTGTCATTCCAGATTAATTGCCACGGTTCCATCCTATGGGATCCTGTAATTTGGTGAGGCACTTGAGTTCTCTGGCTGTGAATTTTAAATGTCTCTTCTTAAACTTTCAGTCCCAGGATTCCATAGGATGGAAACATGGCACTTAAAGCAGAATCATAGTAGTACTAATTCAGTAGTACAAATGCATCCCTGAATATAGTAAATAAAGAATGGCCTTGCAGGATGGGTCATTTTTTATACAGTGAGAAGGACAAGAAATGGACTTTTATAGCAAGATATATCCAAGTCCTGATCTTGGTTATGTTTAGGAATAAGTTTACCAAAAGCAGTATCTTCAACATAATTTGCTGTTTTTCTCTTCCATTTTAAACTGCAGCAAAGCTATCCCCACTCTTAGATATCCATGAAGTGAATTCCAACCCTTCCCCCACTTATCTTGCATGTTGAGACCCCAAACCTGGAATTTCAGCAAGCAAAAACTTTGGAGTACCACTCACTTTTCCTTTTAATTCTCAGAGGTGATGAGGGAAAAAGTTGACACCACAGGTAGTAGCTAGCAATTCAGATTCAGAGGCCTCATTTAAAGAAATTGCTCCATGGATGAATGCATACCTTGCAGGGAGAGAAAAATAAATTCAAGGACCATTGAGCTGGCATATGTTTGACCTGAAATAGCAGCTCTCTGGGAACCATTGCAGGAGCTGGCACTAAGAAGTCTACTTTGGAAGGACTTCAGGGTAAAATATGTTTCCTTTGCCAAGGCTGATCTTGGCCTTTAAAACACATTACACCCATTGTTTAATTAGTGTAAGAATGGGATTGTTGGGTGATTGTTGCTTTAATTGCTCACAAGGGGGTGAGAGTTGGGAAAGCTTTGAAGCAGCAACTCTATAGTCAAGCAAATATAATATAGACATCATTGCAACATACTGTAGAGATAATATGACACATCTTTTCATGTATGCCAATGAAAGTTGTTTATGGAAAGTTAGGCCCAAAGTGGGCGCTCTTGATCTATACATTGCTTAGAAAACCTTCAGTCAAAAATATGAACAAAGGAGAATTTTTTTCAGTTCCTTTGTGAGATTTAAGTAATTCAAATATAAGAGAAACAGAAAAAGACAGATTTGTGAATTGGAGAACATTCCTTTTTGCAATGGGGACTGGGGGCTCTAATGTTTCTTAAAAGTGTTTCTTAAAAGTGAGATACTGAAGGCACAATTGAAAACTGTGCCAACAAGGAGGAAAAATGGCAGGTTTCTAAAGAAACCAGAATGGTTGGCTAAAGAACTCTCAGCTGAGCTAAGTGTTAAAAGAAACATGTACAGGAAATGGAAGAATGGTGAAACCACCAAAGGAGAATTCAAGCAAATAGTCAGGATATGTAGGGAGAAAGTTAGAGAAGCTAAAGCACAGAATGAACTCAGGCTTGCCAGAGACATCAAAAACAATGAAAAGGACTTTTTAGATATGTCCACAGCAAAAGGAAAAACAAGGAAATGATAGGACCACTATGTGGAGAAGGTGACCAATTAATAATGGGGAGGGGGGAGTGAAAGGGCAGAAATACTTAATACCTTCTTTGCCTCAGTTTTCTCCCAAAAGGATAGAAGTACTCAACCTGGGGCATGGGGAGCAGGTGAGGAAGTGAGGGAAATGCAGAACAGAATAAGTAGAGAAGTAGTACAGGAATATCTGACTAAACTAGATGAATTCAAGTCCCCAAGGCCAGATGAATTACATCCAAGGATATTAAAAGAACTGGCAGAAGTCATTTCTGAACCACTTGCAATAATCTTTCAGAACTCTTGGAGAACAGGAGAAGTCCCAGCAGACTGGAGGAGGGCAAATGCCACCCCATCTTCAAGAAGGGGAAAAAAGAGGACCCAAATAATTATCGCCCAGTAAGCCAGACATCAATTCCAGGAAAGATCCTAGAGCAAATCATTAAACAGTCAGCTTGTAATCACTTAGAAAGCAATACCGTAATCACTAAAAGCCAGCATGGATTTCTCAGAAATAAGTCATGCCAGACTAATCTTATCTCTTTTTATGATAGGGTTACAAGCTTGATAGATAAAAGGAATACTGTAGATGTAGCATATCTTGACCTCAGTAAGGCCTTTGACAAAGTTCCACATGACATTCTTGCAAAGAAGCTAGTAAAATGTAGGCTGGACAGGGCTACTGTTAGTTGGATTTGTAATTGGTTGACCGACTACACTCAAAGGGTGATCACCAATGGCTGCTTTTCATCCTGGAGAGAAGTGACTAGTGGAGTGCCACAGGGTTCTGTCCTGGGCCAAGTGCTATTCAACATCTTCATCAATGACTTGGATGAAGGAGTGGAGGGCATGCTCATCAAATTTGCAGATGATGCCTGTTGCAATGTATGAAAATGTAATGGACTCCTTGCTTCACAATTTCACAATTTCAGTGTATGAGAAAGTAAACTGCTTCTAGGATTGTTTAGGCTAAGCCTGCCTTGCAAGTTCCCTTGGGAATGTTATTCTGTAATGTGTGCTTCCGTGTTATCTGCTTGCCCGGAACACGCACAGCTGTGTTTTCGTGTGTATTTTGAGACACAGCGTTGTTATGTCTGAAGGATGTTGTTCTCGCTTGTTTTCCTGGTTTCATGACTTTTTAGCTTGCTACATAACAGCAAGCCTTGTGAAGAGTTCATTCTTCTCTGCTTTTGCCTTAATTAGAGATGGCTAGTTCTGCTGTCACCTAATCTGCTTGATTTATTATCCGCAATAAATGCAGTTAAATCGCTAGCTGGCTTCAAGAGTGTTTATTTTACTTAACTCCTTTAAGTGCAGGCAAGAATAAAGCGGGGTTTTAGTTTCCACAAGATTTTTCTTTCCTATTTTGCAACATGGTAGCAGAGGATGGTTTCGATCCATCGACCGACCTCTGGGTCCTGCTTCAAGTTGTGCCTGCTAGGAGAAGCCGCTGTTTTATGAGGAGTGTTTTTTTAAAAGGTTTTGGAGCTGTTTTTACAATGGCTCAAGCTGACACACCAGAGGATAGGATCAAATTTCAATACGACCTTGACAGATTGGAGAGCTAGGCCAAAGCTAACAAAATGAATTTCAACAGAGAGAAATGTAGGGTCCTGCACTTGGGCAGAAAAAAAATGAGAGTCACAAGTATAGGATGGGGGACGTGTGGCTGGGTAGCAGTATGTGTGAAATGGATCTAGGAGTCTTGGTAGAACACAAGCTGAACATGAATCAGCAGTGTGACACGGCAGCCAAGAAAGCCAACGTGATTCTTGGCTGCATCAATAGGAGTATGGTGTCTAGTTCGAGGGACGTAATGGTACCACTCTATTCTGCATTGGTTAGGCCTCATTTGGAATACTGTATCCAGTTTTGGGCACCTCAATTCAAGAAGGATGTCGACAAGCTGGAACTTGTCCAGAGGAGGGCAACCAAAATGGTGAAGGGTCTGGAAGCCATGCCCTATGAAGAAAGGCTTAGGGAGCTGGATATGTTTAGTCTGCAGAAGAGAAGGTTAAGAAGGGACATGATAGCTACGTTTAAATATTTGAAGAGATGTCATGTTGAGGAGGGAGCAGGCTTGTTCTCTACTGCTCCAGAGACTAGGACAAGGGGCAATGGATTCACGCTGCAGGAAAGGAGATTCCACTTGAACCTCAGGAAGAACTTCCTGATGGTCAGAGCTGTCCAGCAGTGGAATATGCTGCCTCCGAGTGTGTGGAGTCTCCTTCTTTGGAGGTTTTTAAGCAGAGGCTGGATGGCCATCTGTTGGGAATGCTTTGATGGGTGTTCCTGCGTAGCAGGGAGTTGGACTCGATGGCCCCTAGGGTCTCTTCCAACTCTATAATTCTAATGTAGTGATGCAAAATCCTGTCTCCCAAAGAAGTTCAACATCTTGGACAACCTTTTAAAGTTTGGAATGAAACCTGGAATTAATTCACTGTCCCAATGACATTGGAGCAACCAACTTTGAATGCTTAACTCAAAGTTTAGGTTTCAGTCCTAGTGTACAGTTGGCCCCCTTCCATATTTGCTAGGGTCAGGGTCATAGGACCCCTGCAAAAGTGGAAAAATTGCAAGTATCAAAATGTGTATGAGTATGTCTGTTGGAAAGAGGCTGAAGCATGGTGGAGAGAGCAGACACCCAGAGTTGAAACCAGCTCAGGAAAAGAAGAGAGAAAGGGGTTGGGTCAACAGAGTGACTCTATTCTTCCTGTCTCTCTCTCTCCTGTCTCCTTCCTTGGGTGTGTGTGTGGAGCATCAGGAGAGGATTCATGGTGCTCAGAAATCACTCTGTAATCCATCCTTAGCTGGTGAAGGATGAGGTGGATAAGAAACAAGTTTTTAAAGGGATGCATGACCTGATTGGTGCTCCCGAGGGGGTATGCTACCCCCAGGAAAGAAAGACTTAAGGTGGTGGAGGAAGGGGTTGGAGAAACTCGTAAATAAATCTGTTAAAGTCAACCCCACAAATGTGGAAGGCTGATTGTATTACACTATCTTAGTGGTGAATTAGGGGTACTATCTCCTTCTTCTGAGAAACAAATCATCTTTAAAACTTCTGCTGAGTACAACGTGGTCATCTCAATATTGGAAACAGCTGTACTGGGGAGTTTTTCCAGTGCTTTTTGGATAAATTCTCATGTCAGCTCATTTCTTGAGAATTTAACAATATTCATACATTTCACCATATTCAGGATGGAAAGAACTTAAACTGTTATTTTTTTAATGCAGCAGAGTTCAAAATTTACAGATTTTCCCATCCTTATTTAAAAGTTAAATGTGATATGTTCTTAGATTCAATTTATTATTCCCATTCCACTTGATTGCTGATACTCAGAGGAGACAGGGAAATTTTGGGTGCTGTCTTCATATTGTGAGTCTTCCTTAACAAACTGTGACTAAAGCCACAGGCATTGGAAGCTATTTATTTTTGGTGACATGTGGCTTGGCTTCTGGGTTTTGTGGGCCTAATACTAATGGTGGAAAAAAGCCTTGATACTACAGCGTCCCTTTTATAAATAATGCCTCTTACCCTAACTGAACCATGTTACTGCAAGTTAACAGATGGGCTGGGGTTATCGCACCATAAATTTCTCTATCTAGGGCCTATATTTCATGGATGCAACTAATGTATTAACTCAAGGTAGGCAAATTTTAGCTCTCTGGGTATTCCTGAACTAGAATTCCCATCAGTCCTAGCTTTAATGAGGCATTGGGTTAGATGAAAAACTATTCTAAAAAAATAAAAATAAAAATAGGAAAACCTGTTTTCCCCATTGCCTAGAAACCATGATGAGAATAATCCTGGACTGATAAGAATTTTCACAGTTCAAAACTTGTTCTGCACAAAATTTGCACATAGTGATTTTGAATATAAAACAGGATTTTTTTGTGTAGGACATGGCATTTTCTATGCAGCTATTCAGAGCAGCTATGTAGAAATATTATTTCTGGGCAGAAATTGTTTTCTGTTCAGAAAGATCTGTTTTCTGAAAAAAATAATCACATGTGAATTTTGTGCACAATAAGTTCCAAATTGTGAATAGAGTTTAAAATTATAGTTTTCAAAGGCATTCTCACAGTGAGAAGAAAATTGTTAAAATTACTTGTTGCTTCCTTTGAGCAGAACATTACTGAAAGATTACACCCTTGGTGAAAAATGCTGAGACTTGCAGTCTAGCAACATCTAGGTGGGTGCACTTTCCCAAGTAATACAGGTAAGTGTGGTGGTGGGTGGTCATTAAATTGCATTGATTGTTTCAATGAATGTAGTGTCTAGAAGACAGTTCAAATCAGACAATTCCACAAGAGGTGGAAAGCTACAAAATGAAGACAAGGATGAAATGGCAGGGCCTTCTGAAAGCCCTCTCTCTTCTTTTACTTTGTTCAAAATCACTATACTTTATAAAGTGATTTTCCTCACTTCATTTGCAGCTTGAGTATTTCAGAAGTTAGCTCATATTTAGGATCTGCAGTCTCTCAGGAGTTTAGTCTTAGGAGAACCCTTTACAGTTGTTGAAAAAAAAATACAGTTATGGATAATGCCAATTCCCACAATACAGCTTCTAGGGAACAGTTTAGAAAATTTTGAACTGGATTCACTGTCTATTAAACATCAGCATTGAAATACATGGCCATTCTGGTATCCTTTTGAAAATACTGTTTTATGTACCAGAGTTTGTCCTGTCAGATATGGTGGTCTTATTCCACATCCCTTATCCCTCATATTACTGGTGGTATATTTTTCTTTGGTTCTCTAATTCTCTCCTAAAGTGGGAATTTAAGAAACAATATTGTTCTTTTCCTTTGTGAAGTGTGACATACGAAATTGCCTTTTTCCCCCTGACCATTTTATTGCTCTGTTTATAGTTCTTATGTAGCCTATAAACTCTAAACTTTATAAATAAAGTACTTCAGTTCCAAGGAAACAGGTTGTTTTTTTTAAAAAAAAATCCTTAATGAATACAAATGCCTCTAATCTACTTTGTGAAACTTCAGCTAAAACTTGTAAAATGTACTTTGGGTGGTTGATGGTGTTTGCCGTCTTTACTAGGCACTTAACATGACATTATAACGTCTTTCACCTTGGGTTTAAATTCCCTTTCTCTCCATCCATCCATTCATTCATTGTCTACTGAAAGACTCATGGATACAGTGCATCTTGCCCAGAGAAAATTTGGCCAAAAGCTTGAGCTTTCTCAAGAAATGAAGTGCCTAAAATGTTTTTTTTCCCCCCAGAGTACTGAGTTCAGAGCCAAACCAAGGCATTTTGTTGCTTAAGGAGGAAGTTGGCTTACCCTATCCACCGAAGTCAAGATGTCAAATGTCTTGAAATTTATTTTTACACATGAAGTAGAAAAATGTGCCTCACATTTTTTTTTTTTTTTCAGATGAGGTATACAAGTAGCTTTCCTCACCCATGAGGGGAAGGGGTTAACTAAGGGCATTTCCACACTACATTGTACTGCTATTATTCCACTTTCAACATCCTGAGGAATTCTGAGGTTTATAGTTTACTGAGGCCAAAGAGCTCTCTAGGTGAGAATTCTCAATGCCCCTCTCTAAACAGCAAACCACAGGGTTCCACAGGATGTTGAAAGTGGAATAATAGCACTAAAACTGCATAGTGCAGAAAGGCGCCACAAGTGAATAACTAATCATTTCCTTTTTAAAAAAATGACACCCCAAATCTGCACCTGAGGTAGCTGCTTTCCTCTGCCTAATGACAAGACTTACCACTGGCAGAGTGAAATCATCAGCATGACTTCTCCAACTAATGGTACTTTGTACATAATGGTATCGTGTGCATACTTTCATATCTGCAAGCTGCAAAGACAAGAGCAAACTTGAATTCTTGTACACATGTTCCACAGACTGTATCAGTTAATCTGCCAAGGACCAAAGATATTTTAAGCCAAGTGCAAAGCTCATCCCCTTTCCACATGCATACCATAACTCCTTCCCCTACATGGTTTCATGAATCATAATAGAAAACTTCCTCTATTAATTCTCAAATCACAGTATTTCTGGAAATCACACACAGCTTTTACTGAGGATTTTTTATCATGTCCAACCCCCCGAAAAATGATTCCGTTTGTAGACTATGGCCCCTTCCGCACAAGGGGGCTGCACTGCTGTGGGGCCAGGATAGCAGCAGTTGGCTTGTTGTGCTTCTGCACAACATTGTCACTGGCCTGCCACCTTCTTGCCCCAAAGTGGCTCATACACATGGTATTTGCAAAACAGAAAAAAATCCACTTTGCACCAACCATCGCATGGTGCTGCCACCCTTCCTGACTGTGCAAAAGGGCAGAAGCAGGCTGCTGATTCCTCTCTCCCCAGAGCAGCAATGGTAAGTGTCTGACTGCACTGTGGAAGGGAAGAGGCAGGCCAGTGTGCTCCCCTCCACAGCGACCCAGCGAGGTGCGGAGGGAGGATTCCTGACATTCTCCCCTCCTTGCCAGGGCTGTAATGGAAGGACTTGATGGAGCCCTGTCACACAAAAATTTCCTATTACTGTTTCATATGATGTCCAACCTAAAGAACAGTCCTTCAAAGCTAGCTATTTTGTAAGTTTTTTGTAGATTCTAATAAACGATTTATCGTGTCAATGTTTTGCCTTTCTCCTTCACTCTAGTAGATCAGCATGGCTACAGATAGAATGTGTTAGATCCATTGAAGTCAGTGGCCCAAGTTAGTCATCATGGATACCTAAATCTCAATGTTTTCCATAGATAAACTATGCAATCCTCTTAATCCCAGTCTATTTAGAAATATGTTCCATGAAGACCAGTGGGACTTACTTCCAAGGAAGTGGGTGAATCTCATTGAATTAAGTGGAAATTATATCCCATGGCTGCAATTTTATCCAAGTCCACTGAAAACAAGGAGACCAAGTAGCCAAATAAACCATTTCACTTCCAGTCTGTAATACACTAAAATATAGAAAAGTAAAAATTGTGGGGAGAGCTACTTCTGCAAGGCACACCCACAGCTGCATCCACCCCCTCCCAACCAATTCATTTAACTTTTTTTCCGGACTCCTTCCATTGCAAAATCATGTGCTTAGTGGTGCCAATGGCAATATTATCTGTCTTTTGAAAGCATTACATTATGGTTACATAATACATCCAGTTACTTTCTTCTTCATTAGTTACTAGTACAAGCATAGTATTGAAGTAATTTTCATTGTGTTTTTCTTTATCTATTGTTCCAACTAGAGTGTTGCCCAAAATTTGAACTAATTGCCTGGCTCCACTATTTATTTTTGGGTGTGTGTGGGGGGTTGTATGGGGAAGGGAGAGGGAAATCAACCTCAGATTTGGGGCAGATGAATTTTTAGAAATTATTTGTAATGGATTGACTTCCAGAGGAAGTGGCCAAGTCATTCCCATTTTTTTAAAAAAAATAAATTAAAAAATATGCCTGCTGATAGAGAAAAGTGAAGAAAAAAAATGTCACTTTATTTGGAAGGAGAAGGAACCTTTTCTCTCCCTATGTTTCTTAACTATTCATCCTCCTCAAGGAGCTGACCCTATGTTTCACAGGTCCGGACTAATGGTTCTGTGGATAGGAAAGGCTTTGCTTGTTTTGAAAAACTGAAACATTGATTGGTATCTTTGAGCTTCTTTTAGCTCCCTTTGTTTAATATCTTTACATTTCTGGCTGCCTTATTTGTATTTACAGCCAGATACAGCATATGGTAGAGTAGGTGAAGAAGAGTAGGTGAACTAGACCTCTGTTCACATATATCTGTGGCTTCCAGTTGCTACCAACTGCATTGGATTCTACTGTCCCTGAGCTTAATGTCTTTGATTATGTGTTTTCTCCCCCACTACCCCTCTCTTTCTCCTGCCTATGCCCTAGGCCCACAGAATGCTGGGACTGTTAGTTCCTGACAGTGATTACCACACAGGGAAACATAAACTTCTTTTTTCTCAAACTACTTGCTGCATTTTAATTCAGTTTCAGTTAGTTATTTATAGCTAATCCTCTGAACATTGCAAAACAGACGGTGGCATGAGTATACAAAGTGATGCAACTTAAACCAAGCAGATACCAGAGCCTATGCAGAATGAACACTCCCCTCTCTGTGGTTCTGGAAAAACACCTGGGGCACAAACTCACTGTTCAGAAAATAGTTTTTTCTGCTCTGACACTATGACTGTATCTGCCTAAATTGCCATGGCTGTGCCCTATGGAATTGTGAGACTTGTACTTTGGTGTAATATTTGTCATCATCTGCTAGAAGGTTCTAATTCCCTCCCCTGGACTATATCATTGGAGGTCTATAATAGAGACTTTAATTAATTAATTAATTAATATCCCACTTTTCTCTTACATGGAATCCAATGTGGCTTGTGCTCTATGTTAAAACAAAATAGCTAAAACAAAATACCTGAGTATATTTTTTAAAAGAAGCATTAAACAATAATCCACTTAAAAAACATTAATTTAAAACACTTAAAAACACATTAAAACCTACTATATATTAAAAACCAGCATGCCCACAGCACTAAAACAAGTTAAAAGCTGAAGGTCTGTTTAAATCAGAAGGTCTTTGCCTGCCAGAGCATCTGAGTGTCTATCAGAAGAGAATTCCCTAGCCTGCAAGTAGCCACTGAGAAAGTTCTCTCCCCAGTCGTCATAAGACATACCTGTGATGGTGGTTAGACCTAAATAAAATCTTCCCTCAAAGATCTTAAAATTTGAGTAGGGTGATATCAGGAGACACAGTCTTTTAGACTGTTTGGACCCAAGCTTTATGGGACTTTATTGGGCCTAATTAGCACTTTGAATTCTGTCTGTATACTTCAGATACACTTTGAAGTATTTAGACTTCTAAATAACACACCAAACTATGTTTTTTTTAAAAAAGCAACAACCAGAATCTCATGGGATGGAACCATGTCAGTTAAAGAGGAAGCAAGCTGTTTTAACTCTGTAGTGGAGATACATGCTCAAGGAACTTCTTGACAATAAGAATAGTTTGGCAATGGAATCAATTACATAGAAAGGTGGTGGAGTGTCCTTCACTGGACATCTGCAAAAAGATGCTGGACAGCTACCTCCTGGAGAGGCTTTAGCTGGAGATCCTGCATTGAACAGGGGGTTGGACTCAATGGCCCATGAGGCCCCTTCCAACTCTATGGCTCTGTTTCTGATTGGTTCCAGCAAATCTCACAAGATCAGGACAGTAGGTACATAAATGTGGGGAAATACATTTCCATAAATATCCTTAAGCATATCTAGAGAGAGACAAAGGTTCCTCACCACTAAATTGGCACATACATGGACATAAATGTAGGAAGTGACTTTCCAGCGTACTGAAATTCAGTGGAATGACTTTTTGTATTCATTGGACATACCCTTAAACACCCACAGTCTGGATGTCATTTAAAAATTCATTTAAAACTCAAGTATTTGAGGAAGTAGCACAGAAAGTCTTCTTATGCACGTAATGTTTTATTATTCAAAGCTAACAAGACCAAACCTGTTCATTGCACCTAGTCACAAAAATACTGAAATTGCATATTTGTCAGAATATGGGCTAATTTACTCAAGAGGATACATTACAAAAGGTGAGCCTTGTTAAGTGGGATCCAAAGGGTCTCATCACACAAACAGAAGAATCCATGGGCAGCTGGGGAATCAGGCATTAAATTCACAGACTGTTTCCTACATTTTTCCTGCATCTCATTGCACAGTATTATAGAGGGTTCCCTTAACTGTCAAGAAAGGGGGCTAGGATGGACAGATGAGGAGTTGTGGCAGGAGCTCCTGATAAATTAAGCCAAGGCTCACTGATAATGCTGGAATATGGCCCTTACTTAAATAAAAGGCTAGAGAAGGGAATGAGGCAGAGGCCAGTTTTCTGTCCTGGAACCACGGGGACTCAGACTGCAAAAAAACACAAGGAAGCAGGAGGGGAGAAACTAAGCATTGCAAAGCAAAACTGAGAAGCAGTTGGAAGTACATTTCCAGTTTGGAGGAAGAATGATTTTATATAGTGAAATAAAGTGTAGATGCCCTTGAGACCTATTTAAAAGGTGAATGTGTCACTCCTGGATCATTCTAGGAGAGGCAATCTCTCTCTTTCATTCTCTCTCTCTCTCTAGGTAGAAAAGGAAAGTCTGGAGGAGCTGAAGGCTACAAAAACAGCTGGGGGGGGGTCATATTTGAGCTTGAGGCAAGATTCTGCCTACCCCTGAGCTACTAAAAGTCAGAAAATGCCAATGGGCCACTTTGCAGCACATCAGTGCTGGCACATTAGTTCTTTCTTTCTCTGTTTGCATAACAGCTCCATGTGACCTATTAGATTTGGCTATGTGAGAACATTATAAAGCCAATTCATAGTGAAGGGACTAATTTGCTCTCCCTCCAAATTGGTGCCAGGGAGAAGTATGGCACTGGCAGGTATTTCACTAATTCACAGCCTCCTTGGAAATGAGGGGTGCATTCTCATGGGGTAAAAAGGTCTGGTAAAGTTAATCCCCTGCTCTTGCTTCAACTCAGTACTGATCTTTATGGGTGTATCTTCATTCCTTCCACATGAAGATAGGAGGTTTCTTCTAACAGAATTATTCCTCTGCCAGACAGTATTTCATTCACTTCTACCCTCCACTCCCATCTGTTTAGAAAAGATGATGGGCAAGGATTTATGCTAGAACAAACTTTATCTCAGAACAAAATAAAATTTCAGACCACCTTCTCTGTAGCTATGAATATTTTGCACCCTTCTGGATAGAGAAAACCTACTTGAGTGCCGAACACTAATTAAATGGCATCATAAGAGTTTAGCGCTGATATGCCACAAACCCTTTGTGGCCCGATGACAGTGGCAAAGCAGTGTGGCAATGCTAACAGGTCCTTGGAAACTTGGTTTCTTTTGTGTGCAGAATGTGCTTTGAAAAGCAGCCCAAAGTCAGTAAGTTAGTCTTAATTAAAGAAGTGTTGACAGCTATCTCGAGGGCAGAGTGAACATACAGTAAGTATCACCAATTGAATTATTAATCACTGAAGTTAAAGAATGAGGCCAATTCTAGCTCACACTCCATCAGTAAACCCTTGGGGCTTTGTTGAAGACGTTGATAAAATGGACTTCAGATTTTGGAGAATTAATGTGACATCTGCTGCAGTAACCCAGGCAAAATTCAGCTATAAAGATGTTATCGGAAAGGACAAATTTCACATCTTTTGAGGTGCAAATGTTGCTAATTAGTCTACCACCTCATAAGGGTGGCACTAATCTTGAAAGAAGATGCCCAGGACTCAGCAACAATGAAACAGAGTTTTAACTGACTATTTAGTTCGGCAAGCACAGCAAATAATACACAGTACAAATAATTTGATTTCTGACTGTGGTTCTGTATGGGGGAAAGGAAGTGAAACAATTCTAAACCTAGTTTTGGGTTTCATTTTCATTTCACCAACCTCACCATGAATTTTGAGCTTCTTTCTTGATTTACTGTCCTCATTGGAGTTGAAGGGTAACTTCTGAGTCTCAGTTTCTATGAAACTCAAGGTCAGATCACTGAAAAACTGCAGTGTTTTAGTAAACAAATCTGTCAGGAGCCTTTCACAATATTGGAGTGCAGAATACAAGGATGTTGCTCTGGCACTTGACATAGTAATGGTGAGAGATTATTTTGAGAGTAACATATAAATAGGTTTGTTAGCTCCTACAGTACCACTACAGTTGTACACTTGAAGTATAGTAAGTGAACATAAAAATGTGTTTAGAAACAGGCACCAGATGGATACTTTCAACAGAGACAAGCTTGTCTGCACCTGCTAGTTTTGTGTACCTTGATCACAAACCCAGCTTTACTTCCATGTGTAGAAAGACCTGAATTGGTTATTTGTCTAATAGTCAGTTTCCAAATTGTCTCATATATTTCATTAAAAAATTAAGGATGTGGAAAAAAATCCACCTGAGAAATCTTGCTATTCCTGATACTTGACAGTTGACAGTTGTTTCGTTTCCCTTGATAGTCCATAGAACTTTGTTTTTCTCAAGCATGGACCTCCAAATCTTTGAAATGCAGGTCTTGTCCCAGGTTTTCTCAACTGCACAAATGAAATGCAGAAAAACCACCTGATTTCTATTTGTAACCCCAGGCCAAGGAGAAGGAAGGGAGATATTTTAAAACAGAGAGCTACCAAGGAGCAATCAGTGTCGTACTAAGTGTGGTGTAGTGTTTTGAACTCCAGGAGGCTGGAGTCTGAATTTCTGCTAAGCCACAGAAACCTACGGGATAATTTTGGGCAAATCATGTTCTCTCAGTTTTAGGGGAAGGCAATGGCAAATCTCCTCTGAATAAATCTTGCCAAGAAAATCCAATGACAGAATTGCCAGATGTAGGCATTAACTTGAAGGCAAATCAAACCAAAAAGCAGGAAAGACTCAAATTCACTCAACCATCAAGCTCATGGAATGATCTTCAGTCACTTACTATTTCTAAACCTAGTCTACATCATGGGATTGTTGGAGGATAATGTTATTGTCTGATGTGAAAAGAGAATCATGTGTTTTATAGAGGAGAAGGAAGGATATATGTATCATAAATATACAGAGATAAAATCTTGTTTTAGATTTCATTATGTAGTGTTTTACTCTTCCCCATCAGTCCTTGACTCTTTACAATTCTAACAAAAGGTGGACTAGCACCTCACACAACTGTTTTCTATGGCCAGAATCCTGTTGGTGACATCTGATACCTTAACTAGCGGTTATGCCAGCCTGTGCAACTTTTGTGACACTGAGGAAAGATGTATTTAGCATTTGCTAAAGATATGAGAAACCAACTTTCACTCTTTTCTCTTGGATTCAGAATTGGAGCCAGATGCTGATCCTTCCCTTTGTTACCATGCCATACACCCCAACCTGTGATACAGTATGATTGGCTATAAGACTGGCTAAAGAAACTTGCAACATAAATTGAACAAAATGTAGCTAAAAGAAAAGGTTTTAAAAAACATTGAAATGAACAATCCAGTCAAGATCTTTGTTTAAAACAGTTAACACATTTAAAACATAGGACAAAGGTAAAACTATAGATTCCAGTTAGGGAGGCTTGAACCTCTCTCCATCTCTGAGAAGGCAGGCTAGTTTTGTTTTGTTCTCCTCTAAATTCCTCAGAATTTGAAATCTCCAATTAAGTCTTCTAATTCTGCTTTCTATGAAAGTGGCCAAGTCCACTTCTCTACAGACCATAGTTAAAACACAATTTTGAGACTATAAAGTGTTGGGGAAGGAGGGGGAATTGAGGGCCTATGGGTTTCCAGATGTTGGACTTCAGCCCCATTCCTTTTCAGCTACTGGGGCTTATTGAGAGAGAAGACTGGATTCATAATCCAGCAGCCTCTGGAGGACCACACATGTTCATTTTCTGCTGTACAAGATAGTTTGTTTCTAACATGGTATAGTCGTTTGAGTGCTGGACTATGACCCTGGAGACCAGAGTTTGATTCCCTGTTCGGCAATGGAACCCACTGAGTGACCTTGAACATGTCACACACTCTCAGCCCCCAGAAAGCCCTGTGATAGATTCACTTTAGGTTTGCCATAAGCCAGAAACAACTTGAAGGCACACAATAACATATCATATGTTTAGATAAAGATTTCAGACAAGCATATAGAGGTCTATAATGAACATTCTCTCTGTCTTTCTGTCTCTCTGTTTTGCTTTTTTCTCCCCATAATATGAGCACCTGACAGCAGATTCTGTGTGAAGAAGGGGAGCCTTAAGAAAATCAGAAGGTGCTATAAATAAATAATTGGAAGAGGAATTGCACCGCATGATAAATTTAGCCTGCAGAACCAGACCAAAAAAAAAAAAAAATCCTAAGTGTTAAAGTACTTGTCATGGAAGGACACTGCTATTGAGAAAGGTGGAGGAAATGAACATGGAAGACAATGAACTGCAACTTAGTCCCTTTCCGCACAAGGAAATTACGATGGGCCAATGCGTCTTGTCACGGAGGTCGTCTGCACCTTGGAGAGGACTAGGTTCAGACTATTTACCTTAGTTCCACACTTAAGTCCAATTAAATGCACCCCCAAGTGATTGTCCAGCACGCTATTTGAAGAATGGAAGAAACGGGTTTCTTTTCCCCCCGGATTATGCCAATTTGTACCTGCACAGTAGTGTAGATGTGCACATTCGCACCAATGAGAACTGGGTATCAGTGGAGGATGGACTGTGGGCATGGCCAGCTTCAGTGATTGGTCCCACCAAACAAACCACAGGAAGCTGAGGAGATAGTGTGGATGTGTGAACTCCCACTGCTCTGAATCAGTGTGGAACTAGCTGCAGAAGGGCATCAGGGAAAGTCCGCCCTGTTTCGAGCTCAGAAGAGCCAGTAAGAAGCGGCATGAAGTGATTCACTAGCCTCGTGCAGAAAGGGCTTTATACTAAAAGAGAGAAAGACAGAGGGAGAGGGAGAGAGTTCACTCAAGAGGAAGGGCAGACCACCAGGTTTCTGAAAAGTATTACTTGGAAGCAGTGCCATATCTAGAGTATTTGATTCCCAAATCAGAGAGAGGGAGGCACCCATGGACTTCTTCCCACCCCAAGCCAAAGTAACATGGTTGGGTTCTCACATAAAAGGTAAAGAAGGAGAGAGAGAGGAGGAATGGAAGAACTGTGAATGACATCTCTATGTTTCCAGCTTGGCTGCACCAATACTATTGTGCAAGGCCCAACCAAGTGGTAGACCAAGAAAAACCTCTGCCTGCAAGAGCACCAGTGCTGCTCTTGCAGGCAGGGAGGAAGACAACAAAAAGGACTCAAAATGGGGGGAGATAAGCAGGGTTGAGGTATGAAGACAGCAAAAGAGAAAGAAGTGTACTCATATGGATAAGACTGATGGATGGAAGGAACACAGACAGAAGGAGCAGAGGATGAGGAGGGAAGATTGTAGAGGGAAGAGGAGCCCAGTTCTGGAAATAAAGATGGGGGGAAAGGGAAGAGTACCTAGCTCCATCTTTCTCTCTCTCCCTGGAAAGGAATACCATCGCCCATCTTTCCCTTCCCACCTCAACTTTGCTTCCTGGTGGTAACAATGAGAGTTCCTTGAGCCAAGAAGTGAGAGGTGGGAAAGGAAGAAGAAATTGCTGCATTTGCCAGATAATGCATCCCCTTATTGCCTGCACCTTGGGTAGATTGCCCCCACCATCCAGTCCTGGTACACCACTGCTTGGAAGAGTTAAGTATGTTGGCTAACTAGAGAAAGATAAAAGAAAGGGAAATTAAATTAAGGGTTACATAAAGTAGCTTTCAATGAATGATGCAATTGCCCTCAACTTGCTCTTATATTTCATGGGCAGTGAGCTCAAATGGTTGCTTTGATTTTTCCATTTGCTCTCCTCACCCCTGCTCATGTTTCAGTCAGAGGAGATGTTGACTGAAAAGAGGTGCCACACTTTACAACTTGCTGTCATTTTCTCTTCTCTTTTTCTTCATTGTTTTACAGCCAACTGTGGCTGAAGAAACAGAGTAGAGTTGAAAAGGTTTGCCACTAGCCTGCTTCTTGCTTTCAAGAAAGAATGCTAGCTTTACCGTGAAGCAGTGTGATTGTTAGCAACAATGGGTAGGCTTTCCCTGGAGCACAACAAAGTCAATATGTCACACACCAACAGGATTTTTTTTTTTTTTTTAAAAACCTTTTATTCATTCCAGGTTGAATCCACAAGACATTGAGGGGAATCTGCAATCAGACATGCCAGAACAAAGAAAGGCATACAAATATAAGAAAAGGAATATAAGAAAGAGAGTAAAAGACTAAGGCCCTTTCCGCACGTGGTTATTAAGGTGGGCCAATGCATCTTGCCACAGAGGTCTTCTGCACGTTGGAGCGGACTAAGTTTGGTTTATTTACCTTCGTTCCGCACGTAATTCTGACTAAATGAGCCCCCATGTGGTGGTAAAGTGCACTATTTGAAAACCGGAAGAAATTGATTTTCCAATTTTTCAGATCGATCTGATTTGTACTTTCACAGTAGTGCACACATGTACATTTGCACCAATGTGAATTGGTGATTGGAGAGGGCTCATGGGAGGGGCCAGGGGGTAGTATGGACTTTCACACGTATGCACGTATGCAATGACGTACTAAACTATGCAAGAAAAAAAAGGGCCAATCACAGCCGACAGGGTGGGGTGAGGGGAGTAACAGGAATGGCCATGGCGGAGACAGTGTGGATTCATGAACTTGCACTCCTCTGAATCAGAATGGAACATACGTAGCAGCTGTGCGGAAGAAAATGGGGGAAAGTCCGCCTTGTTTTGAGCCCAGAAAATCCAGTAAGAAATGGCATGAACCGATTCACCAGCCTCATGCGGAAAAGACCTAAGGCATACATATATAAGAAAAGGAATAACAGATTAAGTTACATCACCTCCTACATAAAACTTGGGGGCTTCAGGTGTCCGGGCATTCACTTTGGCCTTGTCATGTAGTAGCCCCCCCACCACCACACCAATATATCAACCACTTAGCAACTATCTGTTGTTTATCCAAAGTGAGGGCCTGCTTACATTTCTGCACTTTGGGAGAGCAGGTCTGCTCTCTTCTTTGTTATCTGTCATATACATTCCATTCTGCTTTGAGTCCCCTTGGGGAGAAAAGCGGGTTAGAAATAAAGATGATGATGATGATGATGATGATGATGATGATGATGATGATTCTCTATGGCCCTTTCCACACGAGGCGAGGGAATTGCTCCATGCCGTTGCTTACCACTTCTTCTGGAGTCTGAAGCAATGCGGACTGTCCCTGAAGCCCTTCCACAGGGCTCCTCCTTGGTCCAGAGCGAATCGGAGCAGTGCGAGGTCTGTAGATCCGCACTGCTCCGGCTTCCAAAATGGTGGCTTCCGGTTTCCAAAATGGCAACTTCCGGCTTCCCAAATGGCAGCTTCCAGCTTCCAGAATGGTGGCTTCTGGTTGGTCGTGGGTCCCAACCAACCACTGAAGCTTGCTACACCTAAAGCCTGCCCTCCACAGATCACGGGCTCACATTGGTGCGAGCCTGTGAATCTGCACAAGGGAGCAGGAATGCAATGGCGCGTTCCAGGAAAATAAAGACCTGTTTTTTGTGATCTTTAGAAAACACACTGGAGGACTACTTGGGGTCATTTTGGAGTGGACTGAGGTGCGGATCTCCTGTAAGTAGTCTGTTCCTAGTCCGCTCCATGGTGCAGACGACCTCCGTGAGAGGACGCACTGCCCCATTCTAATTGCCTGGTGTGGAAAGGGCCTATGTCTCTATGTCTCCCAGGTCAAGCTGTTGCCTCTCAAGGCTGATATACTAATTTCCAGGTGCCTCTGTTAATGAGAAAGCATGCTAGTAACTAAGAAGGCACTGGGGGAAACTCTGCAGAGGCCTGGTCCTGATTCCTTTATATGATTCTATGCTACTCTAAGTCCTATCATTCTCAGGCTTCTAGGCTTTTCTATCATGGTGACTACCTCAACTGGTCGATGCCAGAAGGCAGTGGTGCCAGCTTTCCTACTGTTCCTCCTATAAACCACTCCATTGTTTCATCCTGAAAGAAAGCAGAGCTGTTTATGCCAGACAAACTTCCAAGCCCTCACCAAACAACTTCCTATGTCAGTTGCAGCAGAGAATGTATGCTAATGTAAGATTCACCTGTCAGCCCACCTAATGCTTTTACACATGAAATTGGGAGGGGATATCGTTTTGCTTCAGACAGCAAAATGTCTTGCTGTGTGTCACTTGAGTCTTGAGTGTCCACTAGGAAAGAACATAATATTCAAATAACAACAATGACAATGATAACAACAACAAGAAAACAATATTCAAAATTATTCAGACACAAATAGACCACTGATTTCAAGGACAGCAACTCAAACATGAGCCTACTGCACCATTAATCATCTTTGGAAATCCTTCTTTGGGTACTGCTGTAAGTGCTGGCTTTACAATTATATAGAGGTTATGCCAGTGTTGGGATTTTCCCCCAAAAAATCTATAGTTAATCAATTTAGTGAGTGATTTTTAATCTAATGCATTGGATGTATCAAACACTGCAGCATCAAAGTGTCAACATGAATGATAAATTGAGAGTTTAAAAGAATGTCCACAGAAAATGAAGACTTTTTAAAAAGTTACAATTGCCCTCCATGTGCGTCTTTTGAATTTTCAGGCAAAAAAAAAAAAATTAAAAAGGATTTAAAGACATAGTAACTTGAGGATAGTGCAAAATCTCCCACAGTCTGTAGGTAGTCAAGTTAACAGGGGAGGAAATTCAGACATCAGGAGATCTGGTGCTGGAATATTAATCCCCAATTGTTTCATTCTATCACACATCAAACTTTTTTTTTTTTAAAAAAAGTCTCCTCACTAGATGAGTTTATGAGAATTTGCCTTGATCATTCATGTTATGGAACTTTGTCAAAAATTCATTTGTGCAGAAATTTTCTTTCATGCATCAGACACAGTTTTGTACAAAACAAGAATTTGCATAGAAACCAAGGTTGTGTCACAAAACAAGGATCTGTATAAAGAACAAGTGTTTGCACAGAAAGCTGTGTAAACGTAAAGAGAAAGTGGCTGCCATTCTGAAACCTTGCTGATCCTGGTATCTCTAGCAATTGTACCCACCATTTGATCATGAGTGATTCCATCTCTATTAGTGTTACTGTGTATTTATGAGCACCATGCCATACAAAAGGTCAAGAGGTGTAAATTTTCATATCATTCATATCATTACTTTTCTAATTCTGGGGAAGCTGTAACTCTTGAATCTTTGATGCTATGCTGTTAGAGGTAAATGGGCCCTGCACTAAAAGAACCATATAACTCAGAGAGAGGAAGAGAGACAGAGATGCTATCGTCTCTGAGTTATCATATTGTTCTTCTAGTGCAGTGCCCCATAGAGAGATGGCATTGTGGGCCTAAACATTCTAAAGGCATGAGATCTCATTAGATTTTAGAAGCTAAGCAGGGTCAGTCCTAGTTAGTACTTGTGTTACCCTGACTTTTGAGGGCCCCCTGGGAGACACCTTGATTTTCTTCAAAAATGCAAAGACTGGGGGAATTAGCAGAGAACTGGCTATAGCACAATGAGGGGCAGGTTAACTCAGCAAGACCTTCAACCCAATTTTTACGGGGTCAGACCAAGCAAAAGCCAGACAATCATATCAATGAATGAATTTTATTAACAATATGTTCTCATGCACAAACACAGTCACTCACTCACACATACAAGGCCTATCGAGAAGGGAAAGATGTGAAAGATTATAGGGGATAAGGCAGAGAGGGTTTAAGGGTGGTAATACTGCACCTGTCCAGAAGTCTTCAGACCAGGAAGTGACAAGAAGGAAGGAGCTCAGAGGTGGCTGAGGGGAGCACTCGACTTACAGAGTGCTGGTCTGCTAGCATGGTGGGGAGTTGTCCGAAGAGGGTCTCAAAAAAGGGGGACTACTTATAGGGCAGAACGTAGCTTGGGGGCAGCCCTTTTCCCAGGAAGAACAATGGTCGAAATAGAAGGACAATACCACACAATGGCAACTTGATGGCTTGCATGATTGTTTCATGTAAATGGACCTCACCCTCATAGGATTTGCCGATGCAAGCGTTGTTCAACATGGAGAAAACCCAGTAATCCCCTCAAGTTGGCTTTGTGGCTGAAGACCCTTTGTCTATGCAGACATGTCTTGTCTGAGGTTTCCTTGGGAAACATGACTGGGGACTTTCCTGGCCTTGACCTTTGTCCGGTTGCTTGACATATTTTGTCTATGCACCCACCTGGGCAACCTCTCTGGCATAGTTGATATATTTTTGATATTAATTTTATATCCCCCCAGGATGGGGTCTGCCAAGGGGATAACACTTGGATGGAAGACCACCAGTGAATAAGAAGTTCTGTAGACTGTATTTCAGAGGAAGGAACTGGCAAAACCACCTCTGAGTATTCCTTGCCTTAGAAAACCAAGTGAAATTGATGAAGTTACCATTAGTAAACAGGCTACTTGAAGGTATACACATGTACAACATTTATAGGGAAAAGGGTCAATTCCAGCAGTTATGTTAATGATGGATGGATTTCCACCAAGACAACTGATTGCTTAGAGTGGAGAAGAATGCTAATAAGCAGGAAGTGGATTATGTTTGACCTTCTTATTTTCAGTGTCAGCATCATCAGTCCAAACAAGAAGAATACTGTAAAACTGTGGGTAAATGTTTCATTATGGAAATTTTCATGATGATATCCTAATCTTGAGCTTTGGGCTTTTCTAGAGAAGCAATCTGCCAGTTTGAATTTTGGCCAGTGTTGCTAACATTGCTTACTTTTGTGAGTTTACCTATACTGAACCAAATTTTGGCATCAGATCCATTTTGACCTGTAACACTAGATTCCTCTTTTTAAGGGAATCCACAGCATTAAAAAAATTATAGCAGCATATGCCCTGCAATATATTTTACTGAATGCTAAGCACTGGAAGCAGACATAAACCTAAAGCTGGATAGCTTTCAGGCTCCCATTAAACTTCTGCCCTGCAACCATTATTGATACAGACTGCCAGAGCCGAAGAAAGCAGAGTATTCTAGAAAGGATTCCTTCATTTGTTTTCCCTGTAGAAAGTGATTGAAATAGAATGTCCCATCATACAAGCAATGTCTGAAGAACTGTAAACTGGAATTGAACCAAAATGGCTCAGTTTTGTGACTCATTTAACAGAATGAAATGCTGCTCCTTTTATCATTTTTCCAGCACTGCTTTGTTACCAGACCCTACACCCCTACTCCATGATATGGTTTAATTTTAAAAGCATATATTTAATTGGCATAAAATATAAATTATATTCTGCTATTTCTGGGAAGCTCGCTAGCAAAGATGAACTGGCTGCATATGTGCAATGCAAAACTAAGTCAGAACAAGACCTCAGGGCATGGATAGATGATGGACTGACAGATGTCTCTCAATGACTCAACCTTTAGAAACGATAGCACCCAAAACTGCTTCCATGGAAGGACTGATTGTCTTTGACCTTTTCCTTTTGTCCTTAGGAACTCTCTTTTTGTCTCCTCACCTGTCCCACCATTAAAAAGTTATCACAATTCCCATCAGTCGCTTTGTTACCTAATGCTAAGGCCATTATCTCATTCCAGACTCCTTTGTCCACTCTCTGGACCCCATCATCTACTCTGCCAGAGAGCCATTAACACCTGCCCCCTCAGGGTGGAAAAAGAGCCTGATTAATTATAGTACTTTTGGTGTACTGACCATCATCTGCCACTCTGATTCCTGATTTATACTATCCTTGGATTTTTAATCCAAGCCACAACACTTTGCTTCATCTATGCTGGATTGGTAAATATCACCCACTTCATCCTAAACTCTCATTATCAAAACTTTTCCTCCCTTTCCCTTCAGTTAGCCGTGTGGGATTGCGAGACTGCTTGGATCTTGTGTGTGTGCAACTGTTAATTCCCCCAGTAAAATAATCAAGCTTACTTTTGCATCTCCAGCTAGGTTTTCCTTGCATTAGTACTGGTGTACATAGGTGTAACAGATCTCGTAAGGTTACCCCCCTCACACTCATCCTCTTTGAGCTAATATTCCCCAGCATTTCATGGAGGCACTAGCATCATGGATGGACCTCTGAGTCATCTACTTTTTGGGGTAACAGCTTTATGTTTATGTTCATTTTCCTTGTCCCAATGGTGGTTGCCATTTGCTCTCATCTATGTCATTCCATAACCAAATATAATCAGCTATGTACCTTGTAATATAATTGCATTCATATTGTGATTCCTGATTGTATGCAATTACTCATGGGATCACAACGATGGCCCTTCTCTGGTTTTTGTTGTAGGGGTGGAGGCAGTACTAAGCTGTGGCCAGGAGGCACTACTTCTATTTTCTAGCTATCTACTTCTATTCTTCTTTGGACAAGAGACTGTCTACATTAAAAACTGGTTAGATGGCTGATGTCCTTGAAGTCAGGTCACCCAAAAGACACCATATTCTGCCCTAGTGAGCATTTATAGGAAGGGAATTCCACAACTGAAAAGGCCTTCTGTCCACTTACAACTCATGGATTTTCCAAAGAAAGATGAAATTAAATAAAGGCCTCCAGCTATTATTACAACTATCAGGCAGAGTGACAATATGTATGGTCTCTGAAAAGCTAAATCAATGTACACTACAATTTTTTTCAAAAAAGCATTAAATAACCAATGAAATTAAAATAAAAATTGAAAAAGAACCCAATCAGCACATATTGCGTGTTAGGAATATAGCAGCATCATTGAACATTCTTCTGTCCCAACCTTCAGTTAAAGGCTGAAGTCCAAGGGAAGGCCATTTCAAAAACATGAATTTGTCTGCCTCATGGAAGTTGGTCTATATTCCTTCTTCGCATAGGACTTCTGCATACCATGAAATTTTCCTTCATTCCCCAAATGTCTAGCATTTCAATGAGTGAAACACTGAAAATCATTCATACCTGGAACTCTTGTATCTTCTGTGTCCACATATCTTTGGTAATTTTGCCTACCTTTTTTTACTTGAATGCTTAAACTGAAGTTTCAAGTTACTGCAATGAAAGGACAGAGTTCTCATTTGGAAGGGACAAGGTCCTTATTTTGTCCACCAGTTAGTAGCTACAGCCCTCCCTCTAGCTCTCTTTAAAGTCATTGTCTGTCACAACAAGCCTAGTTTCATCTGTTGTGACAGAGATTTCATTCCAGTAGATGTCCCTGCAATACAGGCAGGAACACCTGCCTAAGCAGCAATGGCTGTGTGAGATGTAGTAAAGGATGTGTGTGTGAGAGCGAGAGAGCGAGAGGAGGAATGAGGAAGTGCCAAAGGTCTATCCAAGTATTATAGCCTGAGGGCTTCAGGAAATACTGAGCTTGCTTGCACACGGCTTCTTCAGATTGACTCTGACTGAAAACAAAGCACCTTAAGTAGGCACTGCAGAAAGTCTGAACACTGGGGAAGATTGCTATAATGGTAGACATACTGCGATCAGAGATAATCAGCCGCTGAATCACAGCAACTTATTCCCTCAGAAGTATGAGGTAGATGGATGTTCCTTGCTCCTCTGAGCTCCAGTCTGCTTTTTTCTTTTCTTTTTTTTTAAAAAAACCTCACCAATGGGCTCAGCCACTTTATTTTCTAGATATTGACTAAATCATCAAAAATCTCCAATTTGAGAAGTGAGCTATGGCAGGAGAAAAGTGACACAGCCACATTGTCAGACAGTCTGATCAAGAAGATATAAATCTCAGTGAAATCTGAACAAGCTTTCCCAACTTTAATGTTGTATAATTAGGGAAGAAAGAGAAAATTGTTAGAGTCATATCTCTATATGGAAAGTTTCATTTTGCAGCTCTCAAAACTAGCAGTGGAATCGTGCATGTTTCGCCTAGGAAATCGGTGTTTGCTTGAGGCTTGTCACGCATTTCCAAGGAAAAGAAATCTGCATATTGATGCATCCTGAAAATGCACATGACTAAAAATGTATACATTTGAAATAAGTTCACCACTATGCTTAGTTGGTGAGGAAAATTTTACACACACACACACACACACACACACACACACACACAGTAGAAGCATCTGTATAAAATGTACATCAATTGCATACAAAACTACAAATGATTTTCTGTGCTGGAAGACAAAAGGTCTCACAGCCCAATATGCAATTCGGGAAGAATGGGAATAGCATTTAAGCATTGAGAAATGCAATATAATGAGACTGACAGATTTTTCACTTCTGGGGAGGGCAATAAAGGAGGGTCCAATGTCCATTTCTCATTGCCCATGGATCTGCCAGAGGCTGCATCAGCTATTTCAGCAAAAACACAAGTGACTAGCAGGTTATTTCCAAGTTTCAAAACAGTGTTTGAGTGCTAATACAAGATGTGAGCAATAGACTTTGTTTTAACCATGAATCATATCTTCTAGAGAAGTGCTTCTCAGTTTTTTTTTTTTAAATCAAGGATGAAGTGTTTGAGCTTTGCAGACTGCATGCGCAACAACAACAACAACAACAACAACAACAACAAAACTTCCACAACAAAACTTCCACAACAAAGCCATGGGCCTATTTCTGGTGCAAAATTGCTATTTGCTGCACAAGATTTTTGTTGTACAAGATTTCTCTCTCCCCCCCCCGAAAACAACATTCTTGCACAAAAAACATAGATGGTTGTCTGGAAACAGTGTTTTTGCACAAACTCCATAATCTGAATATTGAATAATTTCCTTTCCATGCCTAACCTGACCAGTTTTCAGGGAACGTTGCACAGTTTGCAGGAGAAGCTGTATGGTTTAAGAAAAATTAAGCAATTGTCTGGATAAGTTGCACATTTTCCCAACTTTGGGGGAAAATAAAAATCTAAAGTGTTCTGAAGCTATGAGACAAAAAAATAATGATAAAAAAATAAAAAATAAAAAAAATCCTCTCCTATTGTCCCTGACATCTCTCAGGATTCAGAAAAATGAGATTTACCATCCCCCCACTACATACAGAACTGGAATCTCAATTTACTTACTTCCATGTTGGAGATGGAATATTATCCTTCATCATACCAGATCACAGTAGTCTTAATAATGGTGTGCAGAATAGCCATGTTTTGTCCCCCAACAGGAAAAATCCGAGGGACTCAGGAAGAATGGTTGTGGAGATGCCATTGTTGCAACCCCTATCTGCCAGACCTATTCCTGCCCACAGTAAGTGCAAAGGAATATATCTTCCAAAAAGGAACTCCTCCATGAAAATGAGTCTACTATATCACTTCATAACATGATTTCACTTGACCCCAATTGGTGTGAAAAGAAAAGAAAGACCTGCATGTAATCAATTTCTCTTCCCTTCCTCTCTTTTTCTGAATCCAATTTCTAGTCCTTCCATGAAACCATAAAACTAGTTAGATTAATGTCCCCCTTCTTCCTTTCCTTGTCCAAGATACTGGAGGGTGGAATGACAACTCTTATTTTTATTTATTTACTTGAGAAGAAAACCTGTTGAGACTTTTTCGAGCTATTGCTGCAGTAATTAGAGTTTTCATATTGCCACAGACAAGAAATTATTTACCTGTCAAGACTGTCATGCCAAACTCCCTGCATGCTGGGATAAACATGTACCCAGCCCCTGGGGGGGGGAGGAAGGATTTTGCTGTCTATCTTGGGCTCTTCAAAGCCATAGAGAAATTATAAAAATCATAAGCTTTCCTTCTTCTTGATATTCTGAGCCTGTCATCAGCTCTCTTTGCTTCTTATATAGGGTACAAGCTGCCATTTAGCCATTTCAGTGTGTTTGAAAGGTTGGGGAAAGTTCATCTGTGAATAGCAACAGAGCACTCTGTCATATTGACCTATCTGCATCCTGTTAACATCCAAAGGAGTTTTGTGTGTGTGTGTGTGTGTGTGTGAAAGAGAGAGATAATCAGAGAGAGAGAAAGAGAGAGAAAACCTTCTGTCCAAGGATCTTTTCACTGTGACATGGACTTCAGTGAAAGCTTTTAAAAATAACAGAATTTCTGTGATTTGGACTCACTTGAATAACCATTTCATACCTTCAAAGACATGTTCCAAATCTGTACCTGGACTTGCTGTGTATTTCCTAAACACAAATCACAGAGCCAGTTTCAAAACATGAATAGCTAAAACTGTGTACGTCTGAAAGATATACATAAGCACACTTTTAATCAGTGGGGGGAAAGGGATACACAAATCTATGAAGTAGGTGAAGAACTTAAATATATCCTTAAATTGTGACCCTGTTTAAGCTTTTAGATCTTCAGGGAAGGGCTTTTTCTTGGTCCCCCATCATTACAGACACTTTTGGTGAGGATACAGGAGAGAACATTTTCAATGACTGCTCCCAGACTATGGAATTACTTCCTGTGGGAAGCTAGGTTGGCCCCATCTCTGCTCTTTCCTTTGGCAGGTGAAGATCTTTCTGCTTACCCAAGCCTTTGAATATTGTCCGTTAGAGAGGGATTTCAGTTGTGGTATACTGCATTTTTATCACTACAATGATATTATAATGGTGTTTTAAAAATTAATTAAATTAATGTTTCAATATGATTGTTTATTTTTTTTGTATTTTATACAAAATACAAGGACATAGATACAGGGACTCTTGTGCCTAGATTCAGATAGGAAATACCTGGCCCACAGACCACAGAAGAATTGGTCTTCCCTTCCTCTGACTTACAAAAATCTTTCCAGGAAACTGCATGATAGGATCACCTTAGGGTCACCATAGGTCAGAATTGACTTGAAGACACATGACAAATAGACCACAGGGAATACCTGTTCATTTTTGCAGTCTTGAGGCCCCCACATAGATTCCTCTCCCCAGTACATGCCAACTCTATCAGCTGAAAAAAGAATAATTGCTACTCCTGATAGCCTCCAGCAGTTGTTATTCTCTTTTACAAGACAGCATGCCCTCCATGTCTTGTTTTTTTTTCCACTGCTAAAGGTATTTCCAAATGAAACTGGAAGCAGACTTAGGAATACCCCCCTTTTTTTTCTTGAGGGAGGAAATAGTACAGTGCAGGGAGGATCCCTTAGTAGAAATAAGGCTAGGGCTTATCCATCCCTGACCTAGATGTTGTTTATTTTGGTCAGCTGCTCATCATACTCAGCTGTACCCCAGGCCCAAAGAGCCCTGCGGAATGTGGCATTTATAGCAGAGACCAGCAGTAAGAACTGTGTAGCCCCCTGCATGTTTTTGTACTGCAGTTCCTAGCATTTCTCACTATTAGCTATGCTCACTAGTACTGCTGGGAGTTGCAGTCCAACAGTATCTGGAGAGCTATATAGTTCTCATCTCTAGTGTAGACTCTCTCTCCAGCACTAGGTTTCCAGGAATCCCTGACAGCTGAAACACCTCAGTGAGTTTCACATTAGTGTTGAGGCTTGCCACTAAGGACATGAAACGGGGAATATGATAGGATCTAAGTTCAGAATTGGATGGGGGTGGAAATTTTCTGTTATGAAACAGAAAGAGGTTTAATCCCCCCCCCAGTCTCTATTATGAACTGAACTGATCACTAAACTCATTACAATACTAAACAAGAATGTCTTTTTTGCTTTGTCAGATATTGGAGGCTATGCAATATAATTCCCTTTCCTTCTCTGCTTTGTACGTTTAACCTTAAACCTCTGCAGAAACTTTCCTAGAAAGAGTACTGGGAGTTTATAAACATAGAGAGCAAGCTTATGCATCTGATCATGAAGACTTCATGACTTGTGATGGCCTCGTTGCCAACTGCTCTCTCTTTCATTGGCAGCACAGACTCATAGCAGGCTCAGAACCATGTTTTGGACCCAGAAAAGTGACATGATGATCAGATCTGAGAAAATAAGAAGGGCCAAGGATCTCTCTAATATAGCATTCTGTTTGCAGTGGTTGGCAGTCAAACATTTGCAAAGGTTACTAGCAAAGCCCTGAAGGGACATTCCTCCCCAAACTTTGTTCCCAGAACAACCAGCAATAAACCCCCAATTGGCTAACAGATAATAAGAAACATACGCTCCGTGGACTTGTATCCATCCCAAAAGTAACAGTAGAAGATATGTTTACAAAAGTGCATTAAAGCATTTGGTTCCTTGTAGACTATGTTCTGCAGTGCCAGGTATTGTTCAACAAGGAGATGCAGTGTATGTGGCTTGTGGATTTTTACCAAACAGCCCTCTAGGGGAAATATTAATTCATCCTCCTGTTCAGTCATTGTGAAACCACAGGTGATCTCAGTAATAGCTGTGTTATGTTTTGCTCATACCTTCTGGATGGTATAACAAAAGGTAATTTTCAAATGCTCAGTTCACCAAGCAGTGAGCTTTTAATCCCAACGAATGGCTCCATTCATTGTATATACATTGGGACTGATTTTGCTAAATGCAAAGGAACAAAATTGTAAATAATTCCAACTGGTTTCAAGGCTTCCTCATATAAGCAGCATGAAACAAATTAGTTTTTCTTGAAGAATGGTGGAACATTCCTCAGAAAGAGGGTTACTGAGCCGTTCTTTTAACAGAGTATTGTGCATGGAAACTGGTTTTCCATTAGCACATTTCCTTTAGTACATTTTTTTTTATTTTAAATCTCTTCTATGACAAAAAATATCCACTGAAGTACATCCATTCACCTTTCCCATGAGCAGACATTTTGTACGGTTGGGGTTGCTCTTAGTCAAAGATTCTCTTACTTTGAGGCTCTTCTTTGGAATGAGTTGTAGTCTGGAGGATCAAAGGGAATATTCCATTAACAGAAAGACACTGATATAGGCCCTGGTAGCTGCCCCCTCCAGATCAAGCAGGCAGCTTCTGTGGAGGAGCTTTATTCATACTGAGGATGCACTTTTCATCCTGAATATCTAAGGCAGAATGCTCCTTGGCTGATGCCCTAATCTGGTATGGCTGGAATAGGAGCATAATAATGACCATTTCTCTCAATAATAAAGATTGACTGACTGAGATTCAAGACCACTAGTAACTGTTTCTATAATCTTTTCTTGTGTATCTCTGCCTGGTCACCCCAGTTGTTTGCTGATCTTGTTTTCTTTCTTTTAAAAGGAACACAGTGAAGCTTCTGTTCTACACAGTCTTTGTTGGTAAGGTCATAATCTAAAGACGAATGAATTAAAGGAGTTGTCATTTAATTTAATGAATGAAGTTTAATGAACAAAGGCACATTTTATTGATATGGCTGTCAGTTAAAAGTATCCTTGTATTTTTGGCTTTGATCTACGTAGGAAAAGTACTGAGGACCTACACATTTTGGTCAGCTTTGGATAGCTAGTCAAACTATATGCTCACCACAGCCTGCCTACTCTAGTGGCATCTCTTGTTTCATGTTCTGAGGTGTTTAAAAACCAGGGTGACCAAGGGGGCAAAGGTATCCAAAGTCATCTTCTTCAGCTCTGAGATGAAAAGGGAAACAAGGGTTCATCTCTGTTGTGTTGCACCTCAAGACACTTAAAAAGTAGTGGAAGGCTCAACAATTTTCCAAGTATCTCCAAGACATTATGAAGAGTCCTTTCACTTTGCCCAGACATCAAGAGAGGTAGAGGCTTAGTTTCATCATGCTGCCATCGGTGAGTGAATTGATGTCTTTGTAGAATTTTAGAAAGGAACAAGAAGGCTTATCTTCTCTGTTTCCAGTGATTTTATTACCCTGTATGTTCTTCTTTTCTTTTCTTTTCTTTTCATTTCAATCTTGCCTTTCTCCCAATTTAAACACAGTTAAAACAATATTTTGTAGAAAAATTAAAAAACCAATCAGTGATGGAGCTTTGGGTGTGGGGAGGGGGGCAGCAGGGGGGCAGGGCTACGGCACAAGGGTCATGGTCACTGTACATAAGGTTGTGGCTCTGGTGCATGGGGGCATGGCCAGGGTGCCCAGGGGCATGACTACAGGCCAGAACACCCCAAAACATTGCCACCTGGGGTGAACCTCCCCCCTGCCCCCCATCCCTATGTGACTGAAACCAATAAAAAACAAAATATTTAGTACAATTGAAAATATATATAAGACATAAGATAAAGGTATAGCATGACTCATCCAAAAATATTTCTGCCATGTTCAATTAAAAACTGAAGGCATATTTAAATAAAAGCTCTTTGCCTGCTCGTGAAAAAGAGATAAAAGAAGTGGCCGTCTTTGCTGTCTGTGAAAGGGAGTTCTACAGTGTGGGAGCAGCCAATGAAAAGGCTCTCTCCTTATCCTCGCTAACTGTATCTGTGATGGGACTGGGATAGACAGAAAGCCATCTCCTGAGGCTTTTTAAGTTCACATATGAAGATACAGCCTTTCTCTCCATTTCATGGTGAATCATTTTTATGGAAGGTTCAATCATTTCTTTACATTTAACTGAACAATTAAGTTGCTAAAAGACAAATGATTAATTCTTTATTTTATTGGTCCACCCAGTTCTCCAGAAGTCTACAGTTCTGTCAAGCAGCCGTAGGACAGGAATCACATTTATGTAATTCATTTTACTGTTCCGAATGCCTTAATGACTGCATGCTTGCTGCAAGGTAGGCTTTCCATAATGTTAATATTCTACTGATATGTGATTACATAGTAGATTCCAGAGAAAATCTGGTTACCATCCGTCCTATATACTTCACCAAATTAAAGGGGGAAAAAAGGGTTTTACTCTGATTTGTGATTTTATCACATACAAGGTAATTCATAAAGGGGGAACATCCATATGGAAACCCAAAAATGGTAGTATAGAGAATTGTGGGTTACATGATTTTTATCCCTTATTTTGGCCAAATCTTCATAAGACTAAGACTTCTTTCTTTCTTTCCAAGGCAGTATATTCTTTGGAGATTCATTGTATTTCATTAGCCACTGCTTTTTGCAAATAAAGTTTTTCAGTTTATTTGGGGGAAGGGGAGCTTCTGCAACTTAATGAGATGTTATTCTTCTCAAACACGGCATTTCTTTGCTGTTTATTTTTGACAACAGTGTTGTGTCCTTGAGGTTTCATCCTCTGGATTAAACCATGCATGATCACAGAAGTCTCCCAGGCAAATACATTTTAACATCCATTAGGCATTCACTTGACATAAATAAAACGAAACTGGTTGAATATTATTCTAATGCTTTCAGAGTATAGCAAGCCAAGTCAAATCTGCAGGGAGATGACAAATGATTATCTTGCTTTTCAACATACTTACAGGAATATTTACTCTATTTATTAACAACGTCCCATCCGAACTATAGTAGTTTACACAGAACCAAAAATTTCAGACATTTAATTTCTAGTCTTTGGTTCTGGATTTATTAATGGTTGACTTTTCTGACTCTTGCCAATAGTAATAGGAACTGATCACAAAGCCCTTTTTGTTTCCTACTGCACTGCATCAAGATGCCTGCCATGGAGTATCAATTATCATTACCTTTATAAATTAAAACATTCTACCAAGCTATCTTTATTCACAAACCTTCTCTGGTAAATATGTCATGCATGGCTCATGATGGACTAAGTTTGACTTCTGGGTTCTGATGATATTATCACATAATAACCCTACAAAAGCACATTGACTCCAGAACTTTGTAGTCCACTCCTATTCTACTTAGACATTGCTGCCTTTCACAAAATGTGGTAATGGCATCAGGAGCAGTAGGGAAAATTCTTGGGAGAAGCACAGAGAGAACTCTGATGGGTTCTAGATCCCATCATGATTTGGATGGACAGTATAAAGTAGGGATTAGGGAATTGTAGTTTATGGGCCATAAGAAGCTTTAAAATTCTCTTTTACTGTCCCCAAAGCCCCCCAGGAGACCACCCATCCTCAGATCTGTCCTCCAAAATAGCCTCAAATAGCTCAAAACCATTGGAAAACAATAGTTTTGCACTCACAACCCCCAATAATCCTACACTACAGAAGAAGCCTACTAAAAATTGACTGAAATTCAATCTGCCAGGGGCTTGTGAGAGGAAATGGCTTCCATCTGTTTTGCAGTTGCCTGGTCCTGCTCTAAGGAAACAGAAATATCTTCCATTTGGAATATTTAGTATAGTTTTATGGTGTTGGAAAATCAAGTTAAGTGTGTCTGTGTACACATGCTAGTAAGTTTCAGCAACAGATTAGCAGCTTAGACATCCATAATTTAATCAGAATACATAGGTTAAGGTGGTTAGCTCAGGAACTGGAAAGTAAAGAATTGTTGTTAACTGCCATTAAGTCAGTCTTGACTTATGTGAATTTAGTAAAGGTCCAAAAAGTAGCAAAGGAAGCAGAACATTAAAAACATCAACAAAAGGGCAAAAAGAGTTTATCTTCTTGTTCATATGAGATATGTGTGATTTTCAACCTTTTTCCTCATTATATCTTTCTTCAAGAAATTTTAAACAATGTTGTTGCTGGAGCTCTTTTTGTCATCCAGTCAGTCAATCAATGTTGATTTTTACTGTCAATGACCAGCATTAGGAGTCCATTCTTCATTTAATAATTAGCCTAAGTACCTGAAGTACTTGATACCTAGAGAGGTTGTAGATTGCTTTGATGGAGAGAAGCAGAGAAACAAATACCTTGACTTACAGCAGAGGAAAAGGCACAAGATGGGAAGAGCACAAAGGGTTGTAGATATAACTCTTTTGGCTGTTTCCTCTTTTATTCACAAGGTAGGGCTGTGCTAGTATGTGGCAGATGGCTTTTAAGAGCATGCTATCTCTAGAAAATTGAAGGCATTATTAAATTATAATTGTAAAGGGGGAATAATCAAAGAATGACATGATTAACAGGATGTTAATCCTGATAATCATAATCCTATGTAATTCAATATTATGGACAGTATATAGAAATACTGTGCCTTCCTTGGTGTAAACAACTGGGACACCTTGGATAAGGACTTTTTGGATAATCACAATTCTTCACCTTGGAAAATGAAAGATAACTATTTGCACATATGATGTATAGGTGCTGTAGCCAAAAAGGCTTGACAGGGCAAATCTTTACTAATGTGCATGTAAACTAATGTATATGGACAAAACACTGGAAGAAAAAAAGTGCATTCTTAGTATGACTGTGTATATGTGGTCCCCCCCCCATTTTTATGTGGTGTTTTACAATGTCCATCTCAGTAAAACAGTGTTACCTCAAAATGTAGGTGGCACAAGGGCCATCCCACAATGCAAAAAAACTCCTTGCAAAAGTGGGGAATGAATTAGCTCAAAATCAGGAGGCTAATGAGATGGGGGCAACTCAGCAAGGCCTTTCTACTGATGTTTACAGGCTCACTCAGGAAAAGAACCAATGAGAGCTTCAAAAATAAATTAAAAATGTGTTTTATTGAGGGAAATTCACTCATGCTTGCACACAAGATACATACAGTCAAACATTCACAGAAGAATTTTATCTTTTGCTTTTGCAGAAAAGAAAAGAAAAAAAGAGCTGACTGAAGGATAAATGGAGGAAAAAATATGGATAGAGAGACTGAGGGTTTAGAGTTATAATTACCAGTCCGGAAGAGTAGTGAAGAAGTTGAAATATGGCTTAGACTTGTGTCTAACAGCAGACCAGATCAGGATTGAGGGTGACATAGTGGGGTCGAGCATGTCATCTAACTGTACCTAACTTCTTAAAACCAAGGGTTTATATACTCTATTTCTCTCCCTAAAGGGGTGTTAGTTAATTGCTTTCTGGCAAGGTAAACAAAAGGGTCTGGAATGGACTGATTGCTTCAATGTCTTTGTTGGATACCATGGCTGGGCCAGGATTTGGTAGGATATGCAAACTGCAGAGGTCCTTGCCTCTGTACCTGGGCACCTTATTGTTTTCTGAGTTTGGCAGTTGATAGGATTTGTTCAGTACTATTAAGTCAGGCTTTCTTGGCTAATTTCAGTGAACTTTTGACCTGGTCACACTGGGGTTATCTTTTGGCCTGTTTTTCAGCAAGGGCTCCTTTTTCTACATGGCTTCCAGTCAGTGTATATAATTTATATTTTATGCCAATTAATATATTTTTCCAATTAGACCATATCAAAGTATGGAGGTGTACAACACTTTATCAAAAGTTTATCCAAAGCATGTTCATGTAGGATCAAGATCAGTGATAGCTGAATTCCCTGCAGCTCAGTTTGAAGCTATGTTTAGCGAACTAAATGATTAAAACCACCACCACAACAGAAAATAGTATTTATGAACAAAATAACAATTGTTGCTAGAAGTATAAAACTAGGGATTTGGAAAAATACTATTTGCAAGTTATCCTGGAAAGTTTCATGCTTTGATTGAAACTTGCAGTGAGATGTAGAGTAGAGGAAGAAACGTTCTTTCTAAGTAGCATTCCTTAGGCATTCTCTATATATTTTATTTACTCAACAGCACAAAAAACTGTGGTCAGAATGTCTGTGTTAAACTGGGGTCCTCAGATTCTTTCCTCACATCTTGCACAGATTTGATTTCTTCTTGTCTTAGACAGGGGCACTCTGGGCAGAATCCATGGCTTTCACTCTGAATTTGATGTCAAGCTATACAATGGGCAGCCTCAAGAACTAGTATTGAGCAGTGAGAGGTGTGAGTCTCTAGGACCAGCAGCCTAAGGCAAAATAAGGCAGGGATGCAAGGTGGATCTTGCAGATCCCCTAAGCTTTTAGACCATTTCAAGAAAAGCCTATATGCATGGACTGAATTGAAGCCTGGGAGGTTGCCACAACCATGCTTAGTGTGATCATGGAAAAATCCAGGGCTTATACTTGCTACCTATTTCCCTTTTTCAAAATATTTTTGACCAGAGCAGTCAGGCACTCCAAAGCAGAGTGCCATCAAAGACTGCAACCCCCTGCCATCTTCTTTCCCCTGAATGCTTCTAGACTTTACTCCAATGGACCTCTGAGGGATTATGGGAGAAAAAAAGATGATATATAGCTGGAATCTCATCTTGTGCTTCCCAGTATATCCACTATTTTAGTCAAAATACATTTTTAATTTTTTTTCTAGAAAGAAAATGGAATCTCCATTTCTCACCTGGTTAGCTTACTGCAGGGACTCACCAAGATTGGGGAGGAGGGAAGGAACTTTGTAAAGGGCTCCATCAAACCTGGCACAAACCCTGATCACAACCTGTAAAGTTTCCACCTGGAGTCCCAAATGAACAGTAAAGTACAGATATGTATGTTGCCAAGTCTAACCCTGGCATCTCCCTGCACAATGTGTTTAATTTTGTGTGTCTCTCTGTGTGTGTATCCTTGGTTGTCTCCCCCCATTCAACCCCATATGACTCAACAGGAGTACTGTTCAGAACAGTTACAGTCAACTCAGGCAGCAGGTTAGGAGGTGGCTGCATAAGTTCCCTCCACTTTCCTTTTGAGCCCTTCCTCCCCTTGTTCCCCTGAGCTTCCTAAACAATTCCTGCATTTTTCTCAGCAGGTGTCCTGGCTGTGGCAGTGGTTGAAGTAGGATTCAAAGGCTAAACCACTTAGCTTCTTACTTGGCATGGAATGAAAGGGCATCATCCTGTGGTTTCCTTTCAGGCAGCAAAATGGCTTGGGCCAATCCTGATTTTGTATAGATTAGCCAGTATTCGTAAGCTATGTTGACTCCTACTACCCTGTCACACTACACAATTAGAGCACCTGGACTCCAGATTAACTGTCATGGGTACATCCTACAGAATCCTGGGAGATGTAGTTTGAGGAGACACAAGAACACTCTGAAAGAGGATTTTAAATAACCTCATGAGACTCCAAACCCCACTGAAGTTCTGTACTTGTGTAATGTGAAAGGGCCCAGATTTTTTTTAAAAAAATATATTTATTATTTTCATTAAATTATAATAAAGTTAGTGAACATATTTGCATAAGTCAAAAATCACAGTTTAAACACATTTTACAATTTTACGTAATAGGATATAAAACAGAAATACCAATTGGGAAAAATAATAGGGACATTTATATCACATTGTCATATAAAAAGAACAGCAAGAGAAAATTGACAGAAAAAGGTCTCAACATAGAAAAAACACATTTGGATTTCACACGCTGTCAGTGCCACAGATTGGGTCAAATTCAGATCTGAACCCTTCAAAGTTCTATTTGGTTTTCACATCAATTTAGTTTTGGTACACTTTAGGGTTAATTATTCGTCAATCCATCCTTGTTTGCTAATCTTTCGTAGTTATACAGAATCTTCCTTCTATCCCATCATACCAATTAGGTATTAACCCTCAGTTAGATAATTCATTTTCTAATCAATTACCTATTATAATAGTCTCATACTTTAAAAAGTTCCATTTCCACAGTTACTTCTAATTTCACCCTTTTTATTCCTTATCTCCAATGATAGCTTTCCCTCATTATTGTAATACAATTTTCCCCCTTTTCTTAAAGTGCATTTTACACAATTATACATGCTTACATATTGTTTTGTAATTGCCTCTGCAGATAATTTGTGAGTGGTTGCAATGTTTGAAAAAATTTATGATCAGATCTGTTTTCTAACAAGTACGTTAGCTTGTCCATTTCTGTCACCTCTAAAAGTTTCTCCAGCCACTCCCCTTTAGATGGAATTGATTCCTTTCGCCAGTATCTAGCAAATATCATTCTGGCTGTTGTGACCATATGCCATATTAACCTCTCTTTGCAATAACAGCCTACAAGTTTTAGATCAATTATTCCTAATAAGAACAATTTAGGATCTAAAGAGAGCTTTATCTCTAATACCTTTTGGATGACTGCTCGAACCAGAATTTCTGTGTTCTATTACAACCTCACCATTAGTGAAAGAAATTACCTTTTTCTTTGTGACATCTCCAACATTTGTCATTTGTATTTTTGAACATCTTAGCTATCCTTGCCGGGGGGGGGAGATACCATCTGAACGTAACCTTCAGGGCATTCTCTTGTAAGGTGTTTGATCTTGTGAGTCTACTGATTCTTTTCCATGCTTCCTTTCTATAAGTTCAATATTGTGTCCTATGTCCATCACCCATTTTACCATATATTCTTTACTTGTTTCTTCTTCGATCAAATCTAAGCAACATTCAGTATATTCTTGATAACAATTTTGGTTTCCTTTCTTTAGCTCTAATACAAATTCTGTTTGGTTCGTATCAATTCCGCCTTCTTTCAAATCTTTTTTCAATCTTTCTTGGATCTGAAGATATGGAAACCAGTGTACTGTCATTCCTTCCTGTTGTAATCTCTGGCGACTTTTTAATTACAGTACCCCACCTGTTAGGTATGTTAGTTCTTTATATGTGATCCAATCTATGTCACCTCCGAGACCTTTAATTGAGAGGGCTTTGATAGGAGAAAGACAAGATGGACTTTTGGACATAGGTACCTTTTGTATTTCATCCATATCTTGTACAGGGATTGTCAGATTGCATGATTATTAAACACTTTTTGAACTTTAACTTTCTGAAACCACAGGTAAGAGTGCCATCTGAAAAAAAGTTCATGACCTTCTAAGGCTAATAGCCTTGGGTCATTTAAGCATATCCATGGTTTTATCCAACCTAACCAGGATGCAACATAGCAGATTTTCATATTTGGCATAGAAAATCCCCCTCTTTTTCTAAGATCTGTCATTGGTTTTAGTTTAAACCTTGGTTTTTTACACAGCCACAAAAAATCTGACAGATCTTTAGTACAATCCTTCAACCACTTTGGAGGGACTACAATTGAGGTCATTTGGAACAGAAAAAGCAGATTTGGAAGGATACTGATTTTAATTAGAGACAATCTTCCCATAAGTGATAGGTTCAGTTTCTTCCAAATGCTTATCTTTTGGCAAATCTGTTTCCGGACAGGGACATAATTATTACTGAACAGTTGGTTATTCTTGTTGGTTATTGAAAGCCCTAAGTATTTTACTTTATCAGCACATTTTATTCCTGATATTGTTTCCAACTTTTTTTGTTCTGCTTTCCTCATATTTTTGGTCAAAATCTTTGTTTTGGATTTATTGATCTTAAATCCTGCCAATAGACCGAATCTATTCAGAGTTTCATTTAACTTAGTCATGTGCAACACGGGATCTTCCAGGAAAATAACCATGTTGTCTGTGAACACTCTGTATTTGTAACGTTTCTTGCCAATTTTTATGCTGGGGATGGAGCTCTGTTGAATTTCTCTGAGCAAAACCTCAAGGATGAGAATGAATAACAGTGGCGAAAGAGGGCAGTCCGTTCTTGTGCCCTTTTCTATTGGAAAACTTTTTGATCTTCCTGCATTTATGATCAAATGTGCTTGTTGTTCCAAATAAATTGCTTTAATCTAGGATATAAACACTGTTCCAAACTTCAGCTTTTCTGGAACTTTGAAAAGGAAATCCCATCTCACATTGTCAAAAGCCTTTTCTGCATCTAAGAACATTAGAGCACTTTTCTTTTCATTATGATGGTCTACATAGTCTAAGATATCCAACAAAATCCCCCTCATCACAGCTTTCGAGTTATCCCATACCACCAGAGTGCTCACACCATTACCTAAATTGTATTTGAAAAATTCTCTCAACTCAGCCTTTCCAGAGGAGATAACATCTTCATGCAAAAGTAAATTCTCATTCAGTCTCCAGGTTTTGCAGGTGGGGGAAGGTTCCAATTGTATTTGGACTGGATTGTGATCACTAAATATTTGGGGTAGGATCTCCACCATTTTAGTCAGGTAAAATAAAGTTTTAGACTCCAAGATTGGTGTCTGCTGGAAAAAAAGGTGTAGTCTTTCTGTCTAGGATGTTTAAGTCTTCACAGATTCTCTAGCTGAAATTCTTCTAACAGTTGGAAACAATCTCTAGGGAGCTTACCATAACTATGGGAACTAGCCGTGGTGTTCCTGTCCGAAGCTGGATCTACAACACCTTTAAAGTCCCCCATCAAACAAACATGTTCTTAGGAGAAATTACTTAAATGTTGTCACAAATCTTCATACAATTTCTTATTTTCTTTGCAGGGAACATAAACACCTACAAGTAGGATAACAAAGCCGTTTAACGTAATCTCCACGCCGAGAAATCTTCCTTTATCATCCCTGAAGATTAGTTTGGGAAGGAGATATGGTTTAACATATAGAACAATGCCTCTTTTTTTAACTGTTGTAGCTGAGATGAAAGTCTCTCTAGACTGGGAAACCGTAACACGTTTTCATTCTTCCTTTTTGTAAGGGCCTCTTTTAAACTGGAAATAGCTAGTTGCAATTTTTTCAAATAATGGAAGATTTTCTTTTGTTTCACCACTGAGTTCAGCCCATTCACATTCCAAGATATAATTTTGTGATTCATTTCCCCTTATCTTTTTCTATAAGCAAGTCCTCAACTTCTAAATCAATCAAACTCACATCCATTCCATTTTTTGAGTCTCCTGGGTCTGATTTCTGTTCTTTGTCCAGCATCTTCTTTTTCTCAACCCTTGATGTATACTCTGAGTCATCTTGCCTTTTGGACAGTGGATCCTTTTCTTCCCCCTTAGTATATTGGTCTTCTTTACTAAGTATGGTTCTGGATCTACTCACGTCATGTCCATATCGTCTAAGGAAATCTTGTGCTTTCTCTATTGGGTTTAGTCAGAAATGTTGTTGATAAGTAAATATCACTCCTTCCAAACAGTCCCACCTGAATGGAATTTGATTAGCCTTCAGTTTAGAAACAAGACATTCATAATCTTTCCTCTTCCTTAATACTCTTGTAGGGATTTCCTGCATAACAGAAAGCTGTTTACCTTGGTTGGTTAAGGGAAATTTGTTATGTTCTTCCACAATCCTGTCTTTTGTAGATTTTTTGGTGAACTGTACTACAACTTCTCGGGGAAGCTTCCTATTTTTTGCCAATGCTGACTGGACTCTATAAACCAAATCAATTTTGTTATCAACAATATCTTCTCCTAAGTCCATAAATTCTGCTATTATGTTTACCATTCTTTCTCTAATATTCTCGTTATTTTCTTCTTCTAAAACTCTAATGTGGATCCATGAATCCATCTGCTTCTGTTCTATAAGTGCCAATCTATCAAACTGTTTTTCAATCATATCAGAGGATTTATCTGTTTTCTGTCGAATTTCCTGAATTTCTCTCTTATTAATTTTGATATCATTTCTATTTATCACCTCATCTTTCTTAACTTGATCAAGTGAATTTTGAATTTCAGTCACTTGTGATTTTAAATCAAACAGATCTTGCTTGATTTCTTTCATAAAATCTCTCATTTCATCCATAAATTTCTTATGGTATTCTGGCAGGGCATCAATAGAGTCTCTTCTACTTTGGGAATCCCCTCCTCTCATTTTCCCTGACCTCATTTTAGACATCATATAAGAAGTATTTTCAAATTTGAACAACAAAACCTACAATCAGATAATCTACCAGCACAAATTATCTTGTTAGTTTTTTAACTACTACCCACTTTTAACTTAGATATCAACTTTAGGCAATATTGGATACAACCTTAAAGTTCAGTTTGAAAGTTCTTCCACACTAATACCCTTTAAATCTAAATTCTATAATCCATATATCACAGTTGATAATCTATATTCAGCATTCATTAGAAAAAATTCACAATTTAACAATCCCCCTCCAATATTCAATATTTGGTATTAATATTTAGTATTACTCAATAATCCATTATGCGATGCTTCATATTCACTAGTTAATATTCCGTGATCAACTCCATTGCTCTTTCTTCAGTATGTGATAATCAACAATCAGTAATCAATATTGATAGTCAATGTTCAACTTAGCTTTATCTCTAACTTAAATTGTCTTCTCCAACCTTTTTATCTAACTTTATATAATTTCTGTAGCTTATATAACTTATATAATTTTAAAGATTTTGTATATGTATTTTATATGATTCTATGTAATCATCTCCAGTCCATAGTTCACAAGTTCATTCATGAGTTTCTTGCCTTAAAATAATATAGCCATAGGTCATAAATTATGTAAATTAATTTCCACTTTATCAATTATAAATATTTATAGACTTATAGGTCAACACATCTATAACTCAATAAACCATCAAATTTAATCAGTTCTTTTAGAAATCACAATTCATTGGGAATTCTATGTACAATTACATCACCAGTGACCAATAATTAGTTCTTCTGGTTCTTTGGTTTCTGTGACCAGTTATCTTTGTGTAAACTTCGCTTACTTTGGTCTCCTGGACTAGTCGTTATTTGTATAATGTACTTCTCCAACCAGTAGATGGTAAACTGATGAGAGTAGTAAATGGGGCTCTCAGTAGAAAAAGAAACAGTGCTCTGAGGAAACCTCTGGGAACACCACAACTAGTCTTTAATTTGGTGTATTTGTAAGTCCTTTAATTCATAAGTTCGTGGGTCCTTTAATTTTTTTCTTCTCAGTATTAATCAAATTGTAGAATAATTCATCAGCAAGGGACATCCCAATTCATTAGCCTAGCATACCACAAGTCTCTGGAGATACTATCCAGTCAGGAGGAAAAAAAGAGAGGGGCGGAAAAATGCAGAGAGAACAAAAAAGCTCATGCTTGAGTCTCTTCAGACTTTTGAACCTTCGTACCTTCGAGAGATTCTTAAGTAAGTGGAAAAAAAATAAGGAAGAATAACGGAATTAAACTCCTTCTTTTAACATGCACAGTTCGTCCAAATGCTACTCCCAAAGAAAAACGCTATGTAAAAAACCAGAGGTCTGAATTATCATAGACACTATAACCCTGTAGGAAATATGGGGAAAAGAAACAATGCCCACCAGTAGGTCTTTCCTTACTTTACTTCACTTTACCTTACTTACCACAATCGTAGGATGGAACCAAACCCTTATTTCTTCTGGACTCCTACAGATCTTCTTATCTTCGGAAAGAAATTCAGCAGCAGGAATTCGACGGGGTGGCTCACCGATTCATGCCGAGGCAGGCGAGAGTAATGGCTGGGACCACCTATCCAGCTGCTTCTTCCATGGCACTGGAACTGGCACTGGCTTGAGCGATGTCACAAAAGGGGCCCAGATTTTGACCACTCTCATGTTTCATGCATGTGTGTGTGTGTGTATGAAACAGAGAATGCTCACACACATGTTTGTGAATCTTTGAATGTTTCAGTTCAAGCCAGTTTTCCACCTCAGCTACATTTTAGTAGTTGCTGGGCTACAGCACTCTTTTAGTTTTAAAGGATCAATTGAAATGAAGTATAAGCTGCCACTCAAATGAGCAGCTGAAAGGAAGAAAGGACTGGCTCATTTCAGACTATGGATTTCAACCTGAAGGAACAACCTCCTTGACTAATCAGACTGTCTGCCAACCTATTAGTGTGTATACTCTTATGCCAAAGGGTGCTGTTAACACAGCTCTGGATTGAATAAACAGAGAATAGGAAAACAGATACACTTCCAAGTGGGCCAATTTACATGTATCTACTGAGTTGGAGGAAAAGAAGAAAGATGCCAAGAAGATGGTAGCATCCAAACCCGATTCCCAGCTTGGCTGTAAGCCATGTGCTACTGAGCATGAATGAGTTTGTTCTGATTTAATTGCTCTTCTCTCCCTAGGTGAGAAAGTTTGCTTTTATTCAAAACAGCCCTGTTTGTCTGCAAGAAGAATCTCTAGAGCTCTCACGTATTTACTTTCATGTTATAGTATATGAAGTTGGTTCCCAATTGTCCCATACATTTTTCCAGATTTGGGAGTGAGGCATGACATTGGACAAAGGGGGTCTGCATGCAGAAGTTTCCAGGTTCAGTTCATGTTATCTCTTGATATCTCCAGTTAAAAGGATTTCAGGCAGCATAACTGAGAAATGTATTACTGTTCATTTTGTTCATCATTGTTGTTGTGTGCCTTCAAGTCATTTCTGACTTAAGGCATCCCAAAGATGAACCTGTCGTGGGGTTTTCTGGGGCTGAAAGTGTGTGATGCACCCAAGGGCAGTGGGGAATCAAACTCTGTTCTCCAAATCATAGTCCGATCCTTAAATCAGTTTCATGTATCTGCTGCTAGTGGTACCTGGCTTTCTCCCTCTCCGCATTATCCTCATGACAACACTGTAAGTAGGGCCAGCCAAATCTTACAAGTGATGGTGTTATCTGTAACATATTATTTTTCAGGTAACAAGGGGACAGTGTTATATTTTCAAATGAATGTAACATTTTGTAATGATTCTACTTTCTAGAGTAGTGAGTAAGGTTCCTTATGACCACTAAAGTATTACATTGTGTGAGGAATTTCCTGAGGGACTTGGGGCCTTTTTCTTTTCTTTTTTTTTCTTTTTAAAACATACTTAAAATAATTTAGGAAATAATAAAAAGTAACATCTTAACAACATGCTATTAAACTATATTATTCAAACAACAACGATCACATAACTATAATTTTTAGAACTAAGTTGGTTACTTGAAATGTAAGATGATGAAGACACTGTGAAAAAGTAGTGTTACTCTAATTCAAAGTGCAGGAAGCATCACTAGTGGCTTGAGTCTCCTCCGCCGCCACGTATCTGTGGGCTGGTAATTGTACAATGAGGCTTTAATCTGAACTTTAAAAGAGGTCTCTGAGGCAATGGTTCTTAACCTGGGGCTCAGAAACCCCAGGAGGTCTGTGGAACCCTCACAGGGAGTCTATGGAGCCTTCACAGGGGGTCCACAAAGCCCTGTGGTTGGCTACCAGCAGCAGCAGCAACAGAGATGTAGCAGTGTGTGTGTGGGGGGGGGCATAGCAAGTGCTGAAACTTCTCCCCTGTTTGCAAAAAAGGGGGCAGTTTGGGTGCACCTCCAATGCTAAGACCCTAACAAAAGGGACATGGTGGCAGGTGTGTGTGCATACTCTAATTATGACTCTAGAATCTGAATCCCCTCTCACCAATAGAAACCCCCTGGATTACCTCAGGCAAGTCACATTCTCTCAGCCTTAGAGAAAGGCAAAGGCAGCAAATCTTTCCAAGAAAACCCCCATTGTAGGTTCACCTTAAGGTTGCCATACGTCAGTTTTCAAAGGGGAGAGACATGATGGCTAGAAAGAATCTCTTCCTTTCAGATATACTTTGTTGTTGTGTGCCTTCAAGTCACTTCTGACTTACAGCAACCCTAAAGTGAACCTATCACGGGGTTTTTTGACAAAATTTGGTCATAGGGAGTTTGACTTTGCTTTCCTCTGAGGCTGACAGGATGTGATCTGCCCAAGGACACCCAGTGTCTGAATGGGGATTTGAATCCAAGTCTCCAGAAGGCTTTAATAAATAAATGAATATTTGAAAATGTAAATACATATTTGGATATCTAAATCTTGAGTTAAGCCTTGGGTGTCCCTGGCAGAAAAATTAAATTTGTAGGGGTCCTCAGTAAAGAAAAGGTTAAGAAAGATGTCAAACCAATTTTGGGTATCAGGATCAGCACTTTGCAGATCTCCTTTAAAGTTCAGAATAAAATTGAGAGCACAGTTACCACCCAACTGACACAGAAGTCATGAGTTACTACTGAGAAATACCATTTTCACGTTTCAGGATGGAGGAAAGAGAGACATTGAAAAGATCGAGGATACTCATCTGACAAACTCCAATTTTAAGTAAGGATTTCTAGAAATGGTATTATGGATTTGGGCTGTAGGGAATTTTCTCATGGACTACAAAATGTTTGTGTACATTTTTCAAAGATATACATTTTGGGTTGGATGCATTTATTTGAACAGTAAATGAGAAATTAAATTGCTGCTGTGTAAGTTTCTTCTCCATGACAGCAAACTGAATATATGCATATGCTAACTGTCTCACAGACAACAAATAGAGGAAAGAATAACGTTATTTTTTTTCTGTCCCTAGGGGGTATACCAAGGAACTCAATCACAATTTAAGAATTCTCTGAAGTATTTTTGCTTTATGTTTACTCAGAAGACTTAGTAGCTGACAGTTTCTCTCAGGTAAAACTACCAAATTATTTTGCCTGGGCTAGTCTTCCAATGAATCCAGTAGGAGGGATTTTTGTAAATTTTGATATTCATGTCATAATGTCCATGTTCAACAGAAAAAGATAATTCAGTAGACAGATATGCAAATCTGGGGAAAGTTGAAAGAGCTTGGCTATTGTTCATCCATATTCTGGATACTAAGTAATTCTCCCAGGTAACTGCAAAAACCTGAAAGGGCTTTTCTATGGCTCTGTTCCAGAGATAGCTTTACCATGTTTGATCAATTTTATAGGACCACACTAAAGGAAACTCCAAAATTTTGAAAAAAGCAAGCCATACAGTCCAAGGCCCATTTCAGAATGTGTAAACCAGGGCACCACCTCAATTCAGCTAAATAAAAATGTAAGTAGTTTTCTATTTTCCTACATTTTATAAGCCCTTGTATAGCTTACTGGTGGGGGTGGGAGAGATTATGATGATGTTTGGATGTTTTTTAAAGAAAGCCTGTGTGGGCTCTAACATTGCCATCTTTCTTTCAGCTCCATCCATTACCATCACGGGCATATTTGTTGACAACTCCCTTCAAGGCCTGGCTTTCATCAATACCTGTTCGTAATGTTGTTCAAATCTGACTTGAGTCCCCAGTCTTGAGAGAGAGATGTCTTCCATAACATGAATTGACTTCTGTTCATTGGGAGGGACATATATGGAGCTGGTACATATTTGCTTGGCTGCACTAAGCATCTAGAAACTGTTTTCGGGACGTGGTCTGTCTCTGCAGCATCTTCCAGCCCAGAGTTCATGTCAACCTCAGTTGGATTCTCTTTTGCTTTGTGTACTGCTCCATACCTTTGGGTAGCTTTCCACATCATGCATCTTATTCCTTTGTCGAGGGACTAGGTCAGGTTGTGCAACTCCTTGTGGTGTCCCTTCACCAAAAACATGAACTTAAGTATAATGTAACTATCAGATACCATAGCTCTATCTCTTTTGTGCATTTCCTTGAAGCTCTTGCATCCCCCCTACCACACATACAATCTGCCAAACTCTTTCATCAAGAAGGGCTAGAGGAACCACTCTCCTTTTGCACACTTTCTTTATTCATTTAGTACCCATGATGCCATGCCATTCCCATTGCTTTCATATCTTAACCATGACCACCAACATGTTATTTCTAAATACATATTTTCATACAATGAACATGGCAAGTTTAACATGAACTGAAGAAATGCTTTTCTCTGTATATGCCAATGTTGGTATTGCACACTTGTGAAAAAATGTATTTAGGCATTTGCAGGGCTGAAACACTATACATATATATAAATGTTTGCATGGGTAGAGGTGAATATTTTTAGATTGGTAGAAAGTGGGAAAATGTCCTTCTGATTTCAGAGAATGATGAAATCCATGGACCACAAATAACATTTTCAAATTGTTTAGGGGATTAGGATCAGAGATCTATAAAGTTGTGGGCTACCTCAAAGGCCATCTTTATCCAAAGAGGAAATGCACATCTAAAGCATTCCTGACACATGGCCACCAATCCTCTGCTTAGAATCAGGAAATCCACCACCAAATGATCCTTAACAGATGATTCAGTGGAGGACCCTCCTCCCACCATAGCTTCTTTCCAAGTCATTTTCACTCAGAATTCTCCAGGATCCAATTTCCCTATGTCCAACTTTGCACAGAATTACCCAGCCTCTTTACCAGCAGGTAGTAATAATAAATAGCCTTCTTGCATATGAACTGACACAAATTTGTGGTTGTGGCTGTTCCCCATTTATTCTGATTTTTAGCCTCACCAGACATTCTGCTAAAAAGTGTGTAATGAATAACAAAGAAAGAAGTCCACTTCCCACATTTGCAAATTCCAGCCTTATCCATTCTGGACTGGTCCTTTTTGCTCTTAAACAAAGCCAGGTAAGTTATGCAATGGTATTTGGGCCATCTGTGGTCTTCATTCATTACCATCCCCAACCAGAAACTAAAATCTATTCCAAGAATGATGAGGGAACAATAGAATCTTTAAAGGAGGAATCTGATGGCTGGAGTCCAGACCTTGCTAATTAGTGTACCGAATGCAGATCATTTTAAAAAGCCACCTAATTAAACAAAATGGCCAAAGGGAGTTTCCAGTCCCATAACAATATACCTGAGCTCCCTTTCTTTAGGTTTATACCGAAATGCATTGGCATGCATTGAGAAACACACTTGGGTTTAATACGTCCCTTTAAAGAAAATAACTTGGAGTGAAAGCAGAATTTCAGAAATGGAGAAAAAGAAGTGTTCATTGGACCCATAGGATGTTGCTATCCAACATGCCTTTTGCAAAATATCAGTGCATTGTTTCGATATTATTAGATTCCAAACAACTGTGCAGCCAACTCTGTTGGTTCACCTGGTTCTCTTTTAGAAAGCAAAGGGGGAGGGGGAGAGAGATGCCCCTTAAGGCTCCAAGCTAAGTAATTACCTTCAGATATCTGAAAGTGGATTGTTGTCAGTTCTTTGATTCTCTTCTTGATGGCTGGTGATTTGTACCTGTCAACAAAACAGCATCAGCAGGTGCAAAGAGGTTGAGTGCCAGCACTGGATTGGAATTGTGACAACATCCATTTTGGTACCTGTTTGATTGGAAATTTCATCAGAGTGCTGCAAAGAAAAATGTTAAAATAATGTGTGTACTTGTGTGGGGAGGGATGCTGCTCAAAGATTGTGCCTGAGCTGTAGATGGAGGACTTTCAAGTTATTCTAATGACATCAGTGGCACATCCTGCTGATTGAGGTACAAAATTTCAACACAGTTCCAGTGGGCCTGTTATTGCAAGCTGACTGAGCACAATAAACAGCAGACTGGGAGGTTCTGTGAGAAAAGGCTGCACAACCTAGGAGGCAGAATGGTGTGTTTTAGGTCAGCAACTGAAGCCCCAGGGTCAAATCCTATTATCTGAAGACAAGAGGTAGAGTGGTTATACAGAAGGAGCAGCAGCTATGGCACGGGTGAGGAACCACGGAGCTTCTAGATCTTTTGGACTACCACTCCCTTAATCCATGTTAGCTAGGAATTTTGTGAGCCAAAGTCCATAAGGGCCAAAAGTTCCCACTTCTGGGCTATAGTAATCCTGAGCTATGTTGCCAGAGGAGACTTTTACTAATTTCAGTTGAACAGCTGATCAACTGGTTGCCTCTAGGAAGCAACAACCCTCCCTTTTGCTCCCCCACAGTACAACTGGTACTTAAAGGCATGTTGCCTCTAATGCTGGATCAGCACCAGCTGTACCATTATAGGATGGAGATCTCCTCAAATGAGAAGTACTGTGATGTCGCTGCAATGGGTAGGAAGAGAAATATTGCCACATGGGGTTATTCTTTGTTCCTAAACCCACCTGGTTCTTTTAGGTGGAGGGTTTTCTCCCATCACCAATGATGAAGAAGGATTGAAGTTCCATGCTATTCAGTTTTTGTACATGTAATAGAGGGTTGTCATCTTGTTTGTTGCCTTACATAATAAAATGCCCTATGCTTTCTCTATCGTGGATGTTGCATGTAGCCACCATGACTTTTAGCCACAGATAGGCTTATCCCCCATCAATTTGTTTAGTCCTTTTAAGCCATCAAGCATCATCCTTTCTTGTGAGAAGGTTTTCCTTGAAATAACTGTGAATGGTAGGAATAAGTTGCAAATGTAGAAATCTTTCAGCCTTGATTTCATTGTGAGTCTTTGCATTCTACTTCTCCTTGTTTTTCATTGTTTCAAGTTTGTGTATGTGCTGGAGGGGCATGTAGAAACTGATGAGTATTTTGGTAAACACTTCCACCTATTTTCTACCACATTTTAGGCACATTAAAGCACATATTTTTGCGCATAGTTTTTGAAAGAGTGTTTGTGCATACTGGTGAATTTTGAACATTTTTTTACATATAAATACAAAAGTATGGTAAGGGCAATAATCTGTGATCAGAAACTGATAGATATGCACATTCTTCTGTTAACATTCTTGAAAACCATGAATTGAATAAAATTATTTTCAAAAATCTGGATAAAGAGAATTTCTCTTTCATCCCTACAAGTGTTTCATCTGCCAGTTTTCTAGAGTGCTAATGAAGGAATCTAGTGCTAAAAGATTTCCCATCTTTATTGTGACAATCTCTAAAGGAGTGAGTCTCTAACATTGTTTCCAGAGACACACTGAGAAAAAAAAAATCTAAACCAGTCTCAGGGCACTTGGTGTCATGGTAATCTTTTTCTGATTCAGAGGATTCCAGTTTTAGGTCCTGAGCCATGATTATGGCAACAGTAATATTTTCATCACTTCTAGCAGGGCAAGGAACTGCCAGTGCTTGGGAAGCTACAATGGCCCTCTGTGGGACTTTGGAGGGTCTCCTTGCATTACACTTTGCTGTGTCCCACTCTCAAAATTTAAACCTTTAAAAATGGCCCCAAACACCTACAACATTCCTTAGGGATGTTGAAGGTGTTTGGGGTGGGGCTTTGGTTGTATTTTTTGTTTAGTCTAGGTCATTTTAGGTCCAGGAGAGGCCTTTTCAAAATAGGAGGTCAACCAGAGTTGATTTCCTGTTTAAAGAAAAACACAAAAACTGTGTGTGTGTGTGGGGGGGGTCTAAAACAGTTCAAGGGTCCCAAAAACCTTAAAAATTTGTTGACCAAGGGGACAAAAACATTTTATTTTTATTTTTATTTTATTTTTTGTGCAAGGTCTCCGAGAGCCCTTGGGGTCTCAGAAACAACCTTGGGAGGCTGCATGTATGCCATGGACTGCACTTTCCCATCCCTGCCTCATAAGGAATATGCAGACATTATTTTCTTTGTAATATGTAAGATGCCTTGGATACTTGAAATCTGCTAAATTTATGCTAAATTCTATTATTACCTGAACACAGTTTTCCTCCTGTAAAGATATCCACAATGTACATACAAATAAAACAAAAAACAATAGATATTTCCTAGTTGCCTGTGCATCTTGAGGGTGCCTGTTTTCTCCTCACCTTTGCACTGTATATCAGCAGTCTGACAAGACCATATTTTGCTGGGCTCCTTCTTGGCAGAAAAGCCTCTCAAATTACATAAGGTCCTGTACTTTTTATATTTATTAACCTTTTAAAAATTTACTGTTCACCCAGCCCCTAACATACTTGGACTGCTCTCTTTCAATATTTAACAAGCACAGCTTCAGGCTTTCCCATAACATCTTGCAGGGATAGGCTGAGATTCAAAGAAAATACGGTTATTTATTTTGAACTAACTCCCTCAGCCTCCGCTTCTGCTCACTGCAGAGATCTACAGCCAATGTGGGAAAAATATGTAAAGCCGTCATGGTTCCTTAAATTTGGTGAGCAGATTGGCACAAGGAATGTGCAGTGTCACATCTGACATCCGTTCCTCTCACACACAGGATGTTTACCATAGAAAAGTTGAACAATGTCTGACAGTCTCAGCAGGGAAAGGAAGGTAAACTATCTATAGCAGCCACCAGGATTTTTTGAGGCATACCTGTAAGAGCACAGTGAATTACTGCAGTAGTGAGTGTATTCTTTTTGTTAATTGTGTCACAAGTCAGTTCTGAAATATGAGATGGATCCTGAGTGCTGGAGATACATCTGCAGCCTCTTCCACTCATCAGGGGTGGCCCAAGTGGCCGCCACGGTGGGGCAGTAGCTAAGAACATGTGAGAAGATCTCACTGGTGCTTGAGCTGGGTCTAGGGGTGACTGTAGTTTTCTGTGACCCAAGGGTAGGGCTAAAGAGTGTAAGGCTTTGATCTGAAGAAGAGTAAATTACACAAAATGGCCCCAAAAGCTACTGGAGGATAAAGCAGACATTGAACAGGATGGAAAGTAGATGCAGAACAAAGGCAAATGGAGGCACAAAAGCGACTGAGGAAAGGTTTCCTAGTCTTCTCTGCTCTCCCCCCACCGCTGAACTAATTTAAGAATTTTTAAAATCAGCTATTTGAGTTGATGTTCAATTGCCTTTCTTAATATTTCAAGCTTCCATATCATTCTTCTCTTCAGGATTTCTTAATTTCCTTTTTAAATTCCCTTCTCCCATCATCCCTAGGTAGAAATAAACTCCTTTTAATTTAATTATGAGCTCCTAGATCATTTATTTCAATAGTGTTCCATAACTAAAACAGGTTGGAATAGTATTGATGGCTAGCACGTGTACAATGCTTCTACTGACATAGGCTATTTGATAAACGAATTGAAAAAGGCTGGTGGAGTCAGACATGGACATGCAAACAATCCACTATGAAGGACACCTTTTTTGTGGATTTTACCAGGTTCATTCTTCCTCAACTATCTCCAGAATCTACACATTGATGGACAGCAGTAAATTCCCTGCCTCTATGTGCACATATTTGAAAAATACACACTGAAAAATATGTGCACTAAAAGGTATCCACACACTTTTGGGTTTCCCCAGCTGAAGCCCTGTCAATAAGAGGGCTAAGAAAAGAAAGTGAATGGGTGATTTATAGAGAGATAGTGCACCAAAGAGGGGAACATATATTGTTGAAAGACCAACTGCTGCTGAAAAAGGAAGGATATAATATACAGTGGTTTCCCTACTTGCAAATTAAAGAAAGATTTAGGAAAGATATGAAAACAGGAGGTATAGATCTGGAGTTAAAAGAGTTTGAAAGTTTACTTTGTAAAGGGGAAAAGCATCTGTTATCGAAGCTGTATAATTTGTTGTTTAACGTATGAACTTGCTGATGAATCTGTTAAAGAGTATATGGTAAAATGGTCCAAAGATACTGGGCATGCTATCAGTTTTGAAGAATGGGAAAAGAGTTGGAAAAAACATAGGAATTACACTAGATCATATACGTTGCAAGAAAATGCATTAAAATGATGTTTAGGTGATACCTCTCACCAGTAAAAATGGCTAAGATGTTCAAGAAGATTAAAAAACAATGTTGCAAGTGTGAGAAAGAGATAGGAACCTTTTTTCATCTCTGGTGGAGCTGCAGTCATGTTAAGAAATATTGGTATATGATCCGGTCTAGAATGCTGGAAATTAGAATCGATTTAAAACCAGAGTTTTTTCTACTGGTCATCTTTAATTTGGGAAAAGATTTGGAAGGGAGGTTAGATAGACTGATGTGGTACATGACAACATCGGCTAGAATTGTATTTGCTAGATATTGGAAAAGTAGGTTGGTCTCGACAGAAGGCAAATGGTTTGAAAAGCTGTTAGAAGTTGTAGAAATGGATAGATTTGACATATGTTTTAAATAATAAATCCAACAATAAGTATTTAAGGACATGGCAGCCCTTGACAGATTACTTACAAAACCAACATTATGGATTCAAATGGTAGGAAGATAAGCATAGTTTTGATTACTCAAAGTAAGAATTTAGGAGATTGGGAACCGAATTGTATGTAAAAATGACGTAATCCATAAAAATGTTTTTTTTTTCCCCTGTAACATTGAGTTGGAGATATTCATGATATATAGATAGATAGATAGATAGATAGATAGATAGATAGATAGATAGGATTAATTTAAAATTAGATGAGTTTTTCTTTTTTCTTTTTTCTGTTTCTTTTTTTTTTGGTAACTACATTGATTATAATGTGAAGGGAAATAGTAGTTAGTTGAGAGGCTGGGGTCATTTAATGATACTGTTTGTGTCAAAGTGGGAAATGAGTAATTAGTAATCAGTTGATCAGTAATCTCTTCAGTACAAACCCCTCTCTTTTTGTTTTCGGAGAGAGACGGGAAATAATAATATGAACAAGCCGTATTCTTCCCTGTGGGGGAGCCTCCCCTTATTTTCTCTCTTCTTTCTCTCTTTTCCATTTTCCATTATTTCTTTATTTTTTTTCTCCTTGGAGCCAATATTCAGAGTATTACCAAGTGTATGTCACGCTTGTACAAAGCTACGTGCTATGTCAGGCTGTAGTCCACATGGGGTGGAATCAGCTGCCCATTGTTACCCATAATGCCCTCAAATGACTTCTCCAGACTGTTACATCAGAAGCAGAAATAAAATGGTGGCACTATCACATGATCAACACAAATACTTAAAAAGTCATCCACTCCCACCAGTGAATTGCAAGTCTCCCTGAATATTCTAAGATATTCACCACTTACAACCCATTCTATCCTCTGAAGTTCCTACTGCTCACCTCTTTTCAAACTGTTGAACCAAAATGTTACTTTGAAAAATTGTTGGCTCCATGCTGGCACTGAAGCTACTTAAGAAATAAGGCAGCAGAAGAGTGTGTGTGAGAGTGGATATACCACCAAGGAGATGGCAATTGCACTTTGAATTTCTCCCACAGCCATTCTAAGGTTAACTGGACCAGTAGCACTGGCAAACTAGGGTTAGCACTGGCAATGATCATGTTCAACTGGAAGCAGCTGCAGGAGGAAATTGTGGTAAAATCTGAAGTGGATTTTCCACCTTCACAATGATGTGTCCACTGGCTGCCCCAGGTGGAGGCAGTTCACTATTTTTCCCCACAATGCCTAGTACAGTGCAGGAACTGTTGAGTAAAATTCTCTGGATGCTGCTAGAGCAAAGTATAGGAAGGAAAGGGTATTGCTGAGGCAACACAGGAAAGAGCTAAGAGTCAGCAACTTTTGCATGTCCATATTCACTAATTGCTAATTTGCATGTGACTCTGAGAGTTTAGGCACTGTATATGTTCAAGGGTACTTCTTGATCATTAAAATTTCTCCTGCCCCCTATCTCTTCCTGCATCACTTTTCTTTTCCTTCTCTTTCCTCTGTTAGACCATGTGTTTGACAGTGAACCAATGTTTGTTGGTAAAGCTACTTGTATGTATGTATGTATGTGTATATATATGTGTGCGTGTGTGTGTGTGTATACACACACACACACACACACACACACACACACAATATATATATATATACACACACACACACACATATATAAAATTTCACAACAAATGCTAAACTTATTTCATCTCTCCAACATGTCTGAATACACACAGTTTGAAACTCAGGGTTTTTTAGAGTTAGAAACTCAAAGCCCTAGGACTACATAGATTAATCCTTTCATTTCAGTGTCTTCAAAATTCTATTTTTTGAGGCCACATTGTCCCTGTTCTAAATATAAAGATATTTGTAGGTTTTGGTGCATTCTTCTTTCAGTCATTCCTTGTCAGAAAAGGAAGCTTTCTTCTAGGTGAGCCTTCAGGCTCTTTATCCAGGTACACCCGGGTACATAACTGTAATTTTGTTAGTGCCACATAGTAATAATAAATACAGCTGTTGACTACACATTTCCTCCCTTTTCCTGAAGGAAGATAAAACTCTGCTCTTTCCCCAGTCATGTGATTAATCTGCCAATGGAAGCACTTTGAACCTCAAAGCTCAAACTTAAGCACATTGTCACTTAGGAATCAAATATTGTACATTTTCTTGGCTGGGAACATTGAGCTGTCAACAGAAAGGGTGATGTGAGACTCATGAAAGGATCTGTGTTGGTGTGCATTCTCCCCCCACGCCTTCTACAAATGAGTTTTCTGAAGGATACATGTCTTCTGGGCAAGAGAGCCAGCTTAGCTTCTAAGCACGTTCTTCAATTGCCTTTCAAGTTGATGTAAATCTTTAACTGGCTCTGATATGTTGCTTTCTTCTTTAAGCGGTAGAAGCCTATGTCATCACTGCAGCAAAGCGAAGATCTGTGTGCACAGATATAGAAACACTCATGTGTTTGTCTGCATGGGGCAATATATCAACACACACACACACATACACACACACACACACACACTGTATGAGGTGGGAAATGAGGATTGTGCAAATGTATCATTTGTGTGATTCTTCTGGAAGAGTGAGTGTGTGCAAATTTAGGCTTGCAGGATATGCTTAAATTGAACTTGGCATGTGTTTATGCATGTGTTTACATATATGTACCAAATTCTGCCTACGTCATGTTGGCAGAAGCAGCATCTAGATCCTTTGGGGTTGAAGGAAATGGTGGCTTATCCGCTGCAAACAGAGTTGTGTTTCTGGTAGAAGCAGCAAGGTCTGTGCTGAAATATTTACAAATTACCTTGGCCACAGCTACAAAATAGAAGGGCAATTTTTAATGTGTAGCCACTCTGAAAAATAAAATCCCCCTGCAGTTTGAAGCAACAATGGGTTTGAAATATCTGAAGAACATTTCAGTACAGTCCCAATATATGTGTGCACATGTGTGCATCCATTCCTAAATTTCATCCACATGGAGGTATAACCAAGAAAAAGAATCAAGGAGGATTTTCTTCAGAATGTAACAGAATCTCTGTAACAAGGCTCACTCTTTCACCTTCTTCCATATTATTCCAGGGCTACCAATTACCTTCTGTGGAGAAAAAGCAAAATGGTGAACCTGAAAACACTTTTGGGGGAACACAAATTTGGCTTTTGGTCATGATACTAGGTGGTTCAACTACCACTGACAGGGATACTGTGGGATGATTGTAATCCTTCTCAGAGACCATAGGCTTCCTAACTATGTCAACATACTGACATGACAGTATGATGACATTCCCATCATACTGACATACTATCCGATATAGCTACAGGTGAGGTTCCAATATCCCACTAATTCATGGCAAGTAAACAGAACCTACAGAAAACTGAGACAGAGAAACTCAGCTTGGAATAGCACCCATTGAGTTCTATGCTCATTGTAATTGAAGTGTTATTTACTCTGGTGTGGAGGACATTCCAGGCCATTCCAGCACAATTTACAATAGGAACAAATCTTCCTTAGTTCTTTTGATGCTGGCTATCCAAGAGGCTCACTTCCACTGTTAGTTCTATGGGACTCTTTGCACACACAGCTTGTGATTCTGAAATGGATGTTCCCTTCCTAAACCGAAACTTAGGAATGCTTAAGGATGTCACCAAGCCTTTCATTTTAAGCAAACAAACCAGATTCCTACCTTTGGGACTAATCTGCAAGCTGCAGACAGGAATGATGTAATCCCATTTTCACACTTTACCAAATTTTGTGACATGGTTCTTAGAACACAAGAAATGCACAACACTTAGGCCATTTCTGCACTAGACTGTTATAGCACTATTATTCCACTTTCAACATCGTATGGAATCCTAGGGTTTGCAGTTTAGGGAGGGGCCTTGAGCAGTCTAGTGTGGAAATGGTCATATACAAAGTATAACTTATATAGATGTACATTTTAGAGTCAAATACATAAAAAATGCTACTTTTATTAATTTTATTTTTAAATCTCTAGATTAATAGATAATGACCATTGTGATCTGATGTTGATGTTTCTTGCTGTAGGCAAGGAGATTGTTGTGATTTCATGTTGATACTGACTGAGAGACATTGTGACTTGCAGTGGTACCATAAGCAGGAAAGGGTGAGGCTGTTGTGATGTTCTGAACTTGTGTAAATATGTTACTGAACCTATATTAGAGGGAACAAGGTGATGTATTGCTAAGTTTTGTATATATGTAAGCAGTATTAAGGTATGTGGACTCTTGGGAAGGAGTGAGAGTATCTCCAAGAGGAATCTGGGAGATAACTGATGACTGGCTGGGAGTTTGATGAACCTTTGAAAATGTGAGTTAGAGTCAGGAGAGTTAGAACAGAGACAGAAGTCAGAGCAGTAAGGTTTATTCAGAATTAAGCTATAAGCTGCTTGCTTCAGGATATGATTCTGTGACAGAGAAGAGTTGGAGCAAGTAGGTCAAGTTAGTACAGTCAGGGAGTACAGAGTGGAATTTGTGAGGTATGTTTGAGGAAGGCCAGATAATATATAACAAGTATAGTAAGTATATATCCATACAAGGAACTGTAACAACTAAGCTACAACACTGTATTGTGAACAAGAAGTAATTGTGGAGAGTTTCATTATCTTCCGTAATATAAATAACTTTGTTTATACACAATAATACACAAAGCTCTTGGGTTTGCTTTGCTGAGAATAGGTTATTGATAAGGTCGGGTATAGGAGTATCTGTGGTGTCAACGGATGCAGAATTGTGGTTAACATGTTTGGTTACTGGTGGGAGAATTGAAAGCAATTCACACAAAGAGTCACAGAAATGATTGTTACAAGATGTAACATCAATTGTTTAAGCTGGATGTTCATAAAAGGTGGTGGCAGCTTAGACGATGAGGAAAGGGTTATGACAATTGCTGAGACTGGTGGGACAAGTAGAAGTCTACTTGTCTGCACAGTTGTCCATTGTGACTTTATGCTGCCCATATGAAGGAGAAAGACCTGTTGGTAGTACTGTCTACACTAAGAGGATGCTGCAACCATTATTACCTCATGCTGATGCAACCTGTCTGAAGGAGAAAAACTGGCATCCATAGTGATTCTATCTGCTTGAGACAGGACATTATCATCTCATGCTGATGCTTCCACCCCCAAAGGATGGAACTGGCTGGACATTTTGACTTCATGCTGATGTTAACTGCCATTGTGAAATCTGAAGGAGAGACACCTGATACTTCTTGTCTGAAGGAGAGAAGCTAGCCATTATGACATTTTGTTATGTGTCTGAAGCAGAGGGACTGGCCATTGTGACTTCATGCTGATGTGGCTGGCCTGAAGGAGAGAGGCTGGCCATTGTGAACCTGTGGTGATACGGCCTGTCTGAAAGAGAAAGACTAGCTATTATAACCTCCTACCAGTGTATCAGTATGGAAAGAGAAGGAGTATCTCAGGTCCTAGACAACATGGAGGCCACCTTGTTGGAGGATGTGGGAGAGACAACTAAAGGGTGATTAGTATTCACAAACTGAAGATGAGGAAGAACCACTTCCCCATCACACTTCATCTTCTTTCTAAAAACCTGTGAAATAAGTTTACTTATAAATACTAATGGTCTCATAAAATCTCATGGTGAGATGCTTGGTAACACGTGCTCTTCAAAAATGAAGGAGACAGGAAGTACTGCAGAGTACAAAATAGGGGTCAAACATATTCAGAATAACTGCAAATTAACTGATACAGGTAGGGAGGAGATGTGGCTAAGACCAACAAACAGGAAGTTACATGAATGCTAAGCCTGAATTGTTAGACATACAAACTAGCAAATATTGAGTATAGGCATGCTAAGGATCTTGCATCTGAAATACCTTCTTCATGCTGGCCAGCCCATTGTTTAAGACATTCAGGATGATGAGGCTGTACTGGTGGTGCTCTAGAGTATTGTAACCCCTGGAACAACCACACATGGCCAGGCCTTCTTAGTCTCTGTTGAAGTGTGTAGGTGACCAAGTATACAGGGAAATATTTTGTTTGTTTGCTACTAGTTTATTTGCTGGTTTTATTATATTTTTTTTTAATATTTATGATTTGTGATTTTTGAAACCATTTGTAGTTGTGATTTCAGAGGCCATTTCCACACGGGGTATTTGAAATGGTGCAGTCCATCCTCCAGAGAGAATATCTACACCTGAGAGTGGAATGAGTCTGGACTACTTAATGTAGATCCGTACCTCACCCTGCTCTGGAATGACTCCAAGTGGTTGTCCAGTGTGCTTTTGAAAAACCTGTTTCTTTCAGTTTTTCAAAAGCGCGGAATGTGCCAGTGCAAGCCTGCTCCCTTGTGCAGATTTGCAGACCCGCACCAATGCGAGTCTGTGATCTGCCGGGGGTGGACTTTAGGCTGGTGAGCTTCAGTGGTTGGTCGAGACCCTCGACCAACTGCACACCGCCATTTTCGACACCAGAGCAGTGCGGAGTGATGGGCACACACTACTCCGGAGCAGCCTGGACTGGACCAGGGAGCCATAAGACCCAGTAAGTAGCGGCACGGGGTGATTCCCTCTCCCTGTGCAGAAATGGTCAGAGAGTTTCTATGGATATTAATACAGAAAGGAGTCTTGTAAGCTAAAAAATTCTATTGGCATAAGCTGTCATGGATCACATCCCACTCCATCTAGTGTACCAGCTGAATAGTGCTTATCCCCTGAAAATCTTTGGAGGCTTTTAATCACCCCAGAGTCTTGTAAAGAAGGATGCAATGACAATCAAATAAATATGGCATGGGTTATTCTGTGAAAAATAGCTTAAAATCAATTTAGTTTTCTTTGTTTCAAAATCTTGTAAATCTCTGTAGAAACAGAGCAGAAATGCCAGATGAATGAACATATGCAAAATAGATATGGGTCACAAATGACCTGTTGTCCATCTCTAATCCAGCATCAAAATGGACAATTGATTTGTCCATTCCTAATCCAGCATAATGTAGTGATTAGTGTTGGACTATGACCCTGGAGACCAGGGTTTGATTCCTTTCTCTACCATGGAAACCCACTGGATGACTTTGGGTGTGTCACACACTTTCAGCCCCCAGAAAAACCTGTGATATGTTTGCCTTAGAGTCACCGTAAGTCAGAAATGACTTGAAGACACACAGCAACAACAAATCTAGCATATTGATGGATAGTTTCTTAGTGGAAAATAAAACCTATTTAGGTAGCAGAAGTCGTAAATGCACTTAACACCTGTATCTCGTTGCTGCTATGTAATTATTATCATGGTACAGTGGATTTCCTAACAATACTTGTGTTATTAGCAGGAAATAGTGGCAAATTGCTGTGCAAATGACTATGTTGAAGCTGATAGTTGCTAGTAGTAAGAAAGGCTTGGCTACAATCAAGATGACTTATTAAACTTGTCTGTGTGACAACTTCCTTTGATGCTTTTCTCCAAATAATTTCTCCCTCATGATTGTTCAAATTAATTTCCTTGTATGTAGAATCGTGAGGACAGTAACCTCCCTCTTAGCATTAGTGTGTTATGTAAGTGTCAGAAACCACTGAGATTTTCTTAAAAAGTTGAAACTTACATCTGGTATGAGTGAACGATGGGACCTAGGTAGATAAACCAATCATTTATCCAGATAGGTGCAGGAGATATGGTTGGCTGGGGCTAGGGGAGTGACCTAAGAGTAGGTGTTCATCTTATTCTGAATGGACTTGCCTTCTCCTACAGCAGCATTAGGTAAGGTATGGCCTACAGACTGCACGTGGCCCCACTCCTCTTTTTGTGGTTAAAACACTAAGATGCATGTTCTAGGATGCTACTTCCTTGGTTCATGGGTCACATGTGGCCCCACCCTTTCTTGTGGCCACCCAAGAGATCTTCCTCTTCTTGTGTTTATGATGGATCATGAAGGATCATGCTATAGGATATGCTCTAGGATATATGAAGGATCATGCTCTAGGATACATGATTCTCATTTAACCTAAGACACATGGCTCCTGCATGACTTCTTTTCTTTTCTTTTCTTTTCTTTTCCTTTCTTTTCTTTAAATAAAAAAGGCAATGGGGAATAAGGATTCTTCTGAAACCAGATGTGAAATTCCAACCACTTCTGGTCATAGTAGAAGGGGATATATTTCCCACATTGTAGCTAGAGTTTGTTGGAAAAATAGACCTTGGGACCTCTGAAAGAGATACTTCTGGATCTGGCACTATTCCTGAGTAGTCCTGCTGTTCATTGTCACACATACTGCCCCTGGAGTTTACTAGCTTTAGTTTAGTTTGCCAGCTGCCAGCTTTCCTTGGGTTATCAGATTTGGCTTCGGTCAATCATGTTCTACTGAAGTGCAGTGTAGATTGCTTCAGTGATCTCTACAAGGGACTACAGATAGTCTGGAAACTTCAGCTAATTCAAAATACTGGCCATTTCTGCATGGGGCGAGGGAATTGCCCCATGCCGGTACTTACCAGACCTTTGGGCTCAACGCTTGGGTCCAGGCTGGTCCGGAGCAGTGCATGGCAGCCACTCTGCACTGCTCTGGGGACGAAAATGGTGACTTCTGGTTGGTGGAGGCTCTCCACCAACTGCTGAAGCTCACCAGCCTAAAGCCCGCCCCCCGCAGATTGCAGGCTCGCACTGGTGCTAGCCTGCAAATCTGAACTGGAACGAGGGAACGGAGTGTTGTGCTCTGTTCTTTTGAAAGATCTCTTTCAAGCGGTCTTCAAAAGCACGCTGGACGACCACTTTGGGTCTTTCAGGAGCAGGCTGAGGTGCAGATCTACAGTAAGTAGGTCTGACCCAGTCCACTCCCAGGTGCAGACGTCCTCTCTGGAGGATGCTTTGTACTGTTTCTTTAAGCCCATGTGGAAATGGTCACTGTCCCACTTGGTCATGGAAGCCCTGTGATAGCTTCACCTTAGGGTCACCATAAGTCAGAAATTACTTGAAGGCACACATCAATGACTGTAGTAGAGTTAGTCTTGACAATCTAAATTAAAGGAGCATCTTCTCACCTCCAAAAATTCCTTGTGAGAAAATGTGCACCTCACCTCAAACATTTTTCTTCACATATGAGCAAAGCTTAGAGGCTGTTATGAAAAATAAAGTCCACGTATTTCCAAATGTGAACAACTAAAATGCACATTATAGAACAAAATGCAGTCATATCTCCACATTCACTAGGGTTAGAGGCATAGGATTCCTGTGAAAGTGAAAAAACCGTGAATAACGCTAGGCCCTCCCAAACCAAATTTAATGCACAAAAAAGTATGATCATCATATTCAATCCACTGTGGATTCCTTTGAGGCATCACGGCTCCTTCACAAGGCACAATTGGTTGGCTAGTGGGGCTTACTGCCACCTCCACTGCTGCCCCACACAATTTTTAACAGGGACTTACTAGCCTTGTTCGCAGCTTCTCAGTTGCACAAGGCATGCAGTCCCTGTTAAAAATGGCATAGGGAGGCAGCAGAGGTGACAGCAAATAATCCATGAATAATCAAATCTTCAAAAGTGAAACTCACAAATGTGGAGGGTTGACTGTATGCAGAAACAGAGTTTATTCGTTTGGGGAAGCTTCATAAATGAGATAAATTGTGCAAATTAAAGCACAATTTAGGAAAACGCCCCATAAAATTTCAGTATAGGAAGGAAACACAGTCCTCTAAATCCAATACAAAAAAAAAAAAAAATAGAGAGAAAATTCAGGTAGGATTTGGAGAACTTCAGTGAAATCAAGACTGCATTGTTTTCAGATTCCTAGATGGAGGCCTGATGATATTATTTCAGTTTTGTGCCAACTTAGTTGGCTATTTATTTGTTTCTAAACTCAGCTCAAATTTTTGGCATTACCCTTTAAAGATCGAAATGGCTGAATGTTGCAAAACAGGAGTCGAGAAACTCCTGCTGATAAAAAATAATAAAAACTCCTGCTTGCTTTAGGCTTCATGCCTGCTCTATGGAGCTAGTAAAACAAAACACTGCTGAAGTCAAACTGGCAAAATTAACTATGTTTATTGGTAAGAAAATTTCAAACTACCTAAGTTACAGAAGAAAAATTCAAACTGCCCAACATCATGGCAGGTTCAGCAACAGAGTGCAAAGAGAAAAGAACAGAGAGACTTTTACACAAGGCATGGGGTTTATATGATATGCAGTAAACATGCTTTCGGCACCTTCACCTCACGACAACAAGCGTGAATAACAAGTTCATAGCCATAACATGTCATGTAGCAAAAACACATATGATGGCGCAGCTGTGTGCCAGTTCCGGACAAGCTGATAACGCTGAGGAAAAGTTTCCCATGGAACTGGCTAGCCATAACAACAAGTTTGTAACAGTTTGCGTTCTCACACACACACACACAAGAGCTGTGAGAAATTTGTGGAGCAAGGAGTCCATTATGCATCCACATAATGCAACACTCCCCTACTCCTTGTGGAACAAATTTTGGTCACACATTTAGCCACTTTGGACTGGAAGCTTTGTCAACCCCAGTTTGCTTACCAGCTGACCAAATGTTTCAGCAGACAGCGGCTTAGTGAACACATCAGCTAAGTTACATTCTGAAGGCACATAGGTGAGAGATCCTTTCCCATCTCGCAAAAACAACTTTACATTGTGAAACTTGATGTCAATGTGCTTTGAGCGAGAGGAAATTTTGTCAGAACTTGCCATGTGAATGCAGGCTTGTGAATCACAATATATTTGTACTGATTGTGGAATATGGATTTCCAGATCTTCTAACAACTGTATGAACCACTCTAGTTCAGTACAGAGTGCAGACAAACTCACATATTCTGATTCCATCGTTGATAAAGACAAACATGTTTGTTTCTTAGTTTTCCAATCAATAACCACTCCACTGTAAATGATAACATAACCAGATGTGCTCTTGCGATCTGACACATCTTCTGCAAAATCACTATCAGAGTAACACACCAATGTAGGCTGTTCTTTGGGACAAATACACAAACAGTACTCCAAAGAACCTTTCAGGTACCTAAGCACTCTTTTCACACCCTGCCAATGATACTGGGTAGGCTTAGAACACGCTCTGCCCAAAATGTTTACGCTCAGAGCAATATCAGGGCGGCTGGTACTTGCTAAGTACAGGAGGCTTCCAATGACAGATTGATACAGATGTATGTTAGGAAACATTTCATCACCAATGTTTTTCATAAACCCAGGTACCATAGGCGTTTTTACAGCCTTGCAATCAGACATGTTGCATTTTTCCAACAATTTCACAATCTTTTGTTTCTGACACAGCAGAAAACCATTTTTGACTTGTTGTACTTCAATTCCCAGAAAGTTTTGAACTGGACCCAGATTTTTGACTTGGAACTTTTTTCCAGTTCATTCTCAAACACTTGTGCTTGATTTTGTGTAGCAGAAACTAAACACAAATCATCCACATAGGCAAGGAGAATTTCTAAACTTTCCCCTTTCCCTCGGACGTATACACAGGGATCAGCAACACTTTGTTTGAAACCACACGCCTGCAGAGCATTGTGTAAACAAACATTCCAACATCTGGCTGATTGTTTTAGACCATAAAGAGCACGTTTCAGTTTCCAAACGTGAGACTCTTTTCCTTCAACTTCAAACCCATCAGGTTGAAGCATATAAACCTCTTCTTCCAAATCAGCATTGAGATAGGCAGTAGTGATATCAAAATGTGTCAGCACAGCATTCATTTGAGCTGCTAAGGAAAACACCAATCTAATAGACTGTGTTTTTACTGTGGGACTGTAGATTTCATCTACGTCATCACCTTGAAAACACCCCCTTGCTACTAAACGCGCTTTATGTTTCACTTGCCCATCAGCAGAGGTCTTTAGCTTGTAAACCCATTTACTGTCAATTGGTTTCACACCTTTGGGTAATTTACACAGAGAATACACATTGTGCTGAGCAATTGAATCCATCTCACTTTGCATAGCATCCCACCAGGGCTGAGCTTGTTGCCCAGACAATCTCTCAAGAGCAGCAAAACTTTCTGGTTCAGTAGCTACAGCTGCACACACACGGACTGCCTGGGCGTCAGGGAAACGACGTGGGGGGATGCCTTTTGTTTTTCTTTTTGATCTTCTGAGGACGGGTTGACTCTGTGAGGTGCCTTCCCCCTCCTCAGCACTACGTGACCTTTTAACTGAATACTTTCGTTCTTCCTCCCCTGTGCTAGACTCAGCTACATCGCTTACAGCTCTCCTCCTTCGCAAGTCTCTCTCCTCTGTTTTAACCCTCGAGGGACTGGGAGCAGAGACTGAGGGTTGAGCTGGCTGCGTTGCTGGCTGGCTAGACACAGGAAGAAGAATTTCAGACGCTGATTGAACACGTGCCCAGTTTGCGTGTTCCTCGAAGGAGGCATTTCTTGACACAACACAGGAATTACCACCAGCATGAAAGCGATACCCTTTACAAAAATTCTCATAACCAACAAAACGCAAACGCTGGGCTTTTGCCCCTCCTTTTTCCTTTGACTTTTGGGAATGTGCACCCAGGCAAAACTCCCAAACACCTTCATGTGAGCAATGGAAGGCTGTTTATTATACAGATACTCATAGGGGGTTGCATTGATTACACTACTCCAGAGCCTATTGTGTATGTAACAGGCAGTCAGAACTGCTTCACCCCAAAAACTCAGAGGCAGATCTGCATCAGTTAGCAGACTGTGCATCAGAGTTTGTAAAACTCCTGCATTGCGCTCAGCCACTCCATTTTGGTGAGGAGAATAGCTGGCAGTTGTCCTGTGAATGATCCCTTTCTTTTTGAACCATTGTTGCATGTTATTTGACAAGAATTCAGCTCCCCTATCAGTTTGCAACTTTTGAAGAGAACAACCAAACTGCCTCTCAATCAGGGAACACCAATTCTTGAGGACTTGACACACATCAGATTTTTGCTTCAACACATAGCAGAAAATGTACCTGCTAAAATCATCTACGAAGAGACAGAAATATTACCCCCTCCGAGTGATTGTTTACTGAGGGGCCCTACAATGTCACAATGAACCAACTGAAATGGGGCAGTTGGCACACGGGAACTAACCCGTGGTGCTGGCAGCTGCTTGGACTTGGTTTGCTTGCAAATTGCACAGTCAAGGAACACACTACAAGACTTCAAAGAACACCCTTTACAGCAACCTGCCAACTTTTTTAACACTGGAAAACTAGCATGTCCCATGCGCCGATGTAAAAGATGAATGCATTCATTGTGTGGTGCAGTATTAGCATACACATTACACACAGTTTGATTTGGCTCAAGGAAGAACAGCCTTTCTTCCCGTGTAGCCACAGCACACACCTCCCCATTTTTGAGCACTTTGCCCTGTTTTCCACAGAACTCTACCTTAAACCCAGATTCTGTCAGTTGCCCCACTGATAACAGGCAGAAATCAAGAGAGGGCACATACAAAACATTTTTCAAACACATATCAAGTGCTGGGACATAGGCAATCCCTTCACCACAAACCTCAGCATTTGTCCCATCTGCCAAAATTACCTTTGAAACACTGGCAGAAGTTAAGTCACTGAACAAGTCTTTTGAATTGACGAGATGATGGGAACACCCACTGTCTAGAAGCCAGGCTGGGTCTGGGTCTTCTGCATCTTGGGGACCTTCAGGAACAGCTACAGCAACACGTAGACGTCCCCTGGCACGACCTCTGTTCCCTCTGCCTCTGCTGGCCCTGAAACCTCTGCTGGTATTTTGCTCCCCTTGCTTCAGAAGTGGGCAATCACGCCTGAGGTGTGAAGCAGATCCACAGCGAAAACATCTCCGGACAGCATGGGCATGCACCAGCCCCTCCTCACTGCGATTAGCAGCTGAAGATTTTCCTTACCGGAGCAGACTTCTGCCGCTGAAGCCTGTGTGGGAGGTGCCGCATTCCTGGCTCGCTTGTCTTCTTCCTCCATCAGCCGGGCAGAAACCATGGAGACGGTCAAATCCCTTTCTGGCACGGACTGGAGTGAAGAAACGACTAGTTCCCAGGAAGCATCAAGGGAATTTAAAATACAGAATACCCTGTCACTCTCAGGCAAAACCTTGCCTCTCTCTCGGAGTGATGAAAACAGCTCTGAAAAAACTGTCAAATGCTCCCTCATCGAGGTGCCTGGGGTCCATTTGGTATTGTAAAGTCTATGAGACAAAGCATACTTTGCTGCTCCAGATTCACTGAGATGTATATCTCGTAGTTTGACCCATCCTTCACGTGGAGTATTAAGGTCCCTGATGTGCGAGAGCTGGTCATCTTCCACAGCCAGAAAGAGCATAGACATGGCTCGTCTAGTTGCAGCCTGAATCTGAGCTGCTGTACCTTGCAATGAAACAGGATCAGTAAACGCTCCCCACAGACCCTCGGCCTGCAGATATTTTTCCATTCTCGCTGACCATGCAAGGTAGTTTGACCCGTTGAGTTTCACAAGGGGCAAACCCCCAGGCACTGGTTGAGCCATGGTAGAACCAGCTAAAAACTTATTCAAAAACACTCCTCAGCAGGCATAACTTAAAGCAGGACTCAAAACAAGGTCGATGGATCGAAACCATCCTCTGCTACCATGTTGCAAAACAGGAGTCGAGAAACTCCTGCTGATAAAAAGTAATAAAAACTCCTGCTTGCTTTAGGCTTCATGCCTGCTCTATGGAGCTAGTAAAACAAAACACTGCTGAAGTCAAACTGGCAAAATTAACTATGTTTATTGGTAAGAAAATTTCAAACTACCTAAGTTACAGAAGAAAAATTCAAACTGCCCAACATCATGGCAGGTTCAGCAACAGAGTGCAAAGAGAAAAGAACAGAGAGACTTTTACACAAGGCATGGGGTTTATATGATATGCAGTAAACATGCTTTCGGCACCTTCACCTCACGACAACAAGCGTGAATAACAAGTTCATAGCCATAACATGTCATGTAGCAAAAACACATATGATGGCGCAGCTGTGTGCCAGTTCCGGACAAGCTGATAACGCTGAGGAAAAGTTTCCCATGGAACTGGCTAGCCATAACAACAAGTTTGTAACAGTTTGCGTTCTCACACACACACACACAAGAGCTGTGAGAAATTTGTGGAGCAAGGAGTCCATTATGCATCCACATAATGCAACACTGAATGTCTAAGGACCTTTGGAACAGCCTTCTGTCTGAACTTGCCCAGGAATATTGCCTTTAGAGACCCTGTTCAGTGTTACACCAGAGATGTATATGACTAGTGCAACTGATGACAGTATTTTTTTTACTTTTTTGGATCCTTTGAATTAAAATCACACCAGGAACTGAGGGACATGAACTTTGTAATGTAATTGTAGTGTAAATAAAACTCTTTCTCTGTGAAACTCTATTTGGTTTGGAATTAAGGGGAGTGCATAAAACCCACTTATTCAGACACATTCTTAAACCACAGTGATGGCTTGCTCTTATCATTTACTCCTGAGTTGCAATGAATTTTTAGTTCTTCATATTTAATTAACTGCATTTTAATTGTGATCATAACACCTGGCATGTTTTAAATACATACATTATTATTTTGTTAGCCTCTGGATATGATCTCCATAGAAATTCAGGGTATAAATTTATTAAATAAACAAAGATTGCAGTCTACTAAGCAAGGCCAAAAATGTTTGGCTTACCTGTGCGATATGCCATTTAACTGAAAATGATGGAAATACCTGTGACATTTGGACATTTACTTGAAGCACTCAGTTGGCTTTGACATTTTCTGATAAATGTCTGAAGTTTCTGACATTTCCCCCTGGGTCTCTTAAAAAGTGAAGAACTACTATTAAATGTCAACATTCACCAATTTCTGACACTTCATATAACAATTATTTATCACTCCTATAACTTGTGGCCCTCCAGATATTCTTGGACCTAGTCCCAGCTATCATGGCCCAATGAAATTGGTGCCGTGAGCTGTAATTCAACAACAATGGGAAGCTGCACATCCCCATACCCCTTCTCTACACCTTCACAACAACTCTATAAGGTTGGGAAATCTAAGACCATCTGTTGAGTTTAGGGGACTAAATGGGAGATCAGAAACTGGGGTTTCTACATCCCAGTCTTACCTTCTGTTTAATATATCAGAAGACCTTGAGCAATGAATTGTAGCTGTAAAGTGCTTTGCATGGTAAGCAGAGGAGATTAATTGTTATAGAATTAATGCCAGAAACAATACCAATAAAACCATGCGGAAATCCCTAAGCCTGCACTGAATTAAGTTAAATTGCATCAAAGCAACTCTATAGGCTTGACAACAAATCACATTCCCATGGATAAAATCAAATTGAACATTGGAAACTATTACAAACAGAGCCACTTATTTTGCATGGTAAAAATGGCTACATACATAATATTTTAATTTAATAGATCTACGAAGCAATTCTTCTAGGGAGGTGGGGATTGATTTTGTTTTAAAGATACCTTCCATTCTTCCTTGTTAAGAAGTTAACACCTTTAATTAAAATTTCTCCATGAATAGAGCTGATCTACAAACATTTTCAAAAGCACTAGAAGACCTCAACTTTCCAGGAATTCCTGGTAATTGCTGCATCTTTTTAAAATTTAAATTTAAATTGCCTTCACTTGTCCACTCCTTCATTTGACATCAATTGCCAACGTATTACCAAAAATGGGGCACTTCATCTCAACTGGAGCTCTTAACCATCTTGTCAAGAATTAATACAGCAGTTGCTACATAAAGAACTAATCCTTCTTTTTCCAATAGCAGCAGAATGGCAGTATTGAACAGATGAAAATAAGCCAGCCAACTCAGTATCTATTGGTATTGTTACGGTATCTATTGATACTGATAGTTTGATTACTGTGGTAGAGACACTGACACAACAATTAATAAATTACTTGAAATGGAATAGAAAATTTCAGGCAGTTTGATTTTTTTTAAAAAAAAAATCTCTGGGAGAAATAGAGATACTGCCAAAGGATCCTCCCTCTGAATCTCACTTAAATAGGAGTTCGACCCTTTTGATAATGCTGAACATTGTAGAATGGAAACTTGGTAGTACTGTAGCACCATTTCTGGTTTCAGATATTTGTAACATTCTGGTCTTCCAAATTTTGGTCTAGTTGTATTTTTAAAAAAATTGTTATTAGGATGTTTTATCCTTATCTTCATTCTGCTAGATTAAGATGGGTAAGATGCCTAGATTCTGGATAAGCCTCAGCTGGTTGGGTAATATGGCAACCCTACCCTATGGTAAATGTTGCATCAATGCTAACTCCTTACATTTCCTCCTGACCTTGGAACCAGATCAAAATGTTTTTATTTCCCCAGGCATGGTGTCACTTGTGTGTTTGTGTTTTTAATATAAATTTCAGGGTTTCCCCCAGTTTTCATTGTGATATTGTAATTTTACTGTATATCTTTATTTTCTGTTCTAAATAAGCAAATAACCATGGAGTCATGGAGTTTCAGAGTTGGAAGGGACCTTAAGTGCCATGTAGTCCAACCCCCTGCCATGCTAAAGCATCATTCTCTGGGGCAGCCCATTTTACTGTCACAGCTCCTGCAGTAAAGGAGTTCTTTCTAATGCTTAGCTGGAATCTGTTTCTTGAATCCATTGATTCATATTCTAGCCTCTGGAGCTGGAACAAACATCTTCCATCTGCTAGGTGACATTCCTTCAGATACTTAAAGATGACTAATGTCACCTTTCAATCTTCTCCAAGCTAAATGTATCAGCTCCCTAAATCATTCTTCATAAGGTTTGCTTTCTAGAGCTTTGATCATCTTGGTTGCCCTTCTCTGGACATGCTCTAGCTTGTCAATATCCTTCTTGACCTGCTATGCCCAGAACTGGGCACAGTATTCCAGATGAGTTCTGACCAAAGCAGAACGGAGTGGCACTACTACTTTCCTCAGTCTGGACACTATAGTCTTGTTGATGCAGCACAGAATTTCATTGGCTTTTTCAGCTTCCACACCACAGAGTTGACTCATGTTTAGCTAGCTGTCTACTAAGATCCCAGATCCTTTCCTACTGGGACTTGGCCTTGTTCTCCACAGATTCTCCAAGATCATTGACAGTGGCTGTGAGATTACATCTGCAAATCCCTTTAGTATTCTTGGATGTGGTTCTCACTGACGAAAAGGAGAACAAGGGACTTATTGCCCAAGGCCCAAATATTCTGGAAGGGCCATGTACCACCCTCCAGTCCAGACTAATTGAAAGCCACATTCTTGGTTTTTGGTAGGCTTCTTTCTCAGCAAACATTAGAGATGCTGGAGAATGAATCTGGGACCTTCTACATACAAAGCAGATGTTTTACTATTGTGTTACATCACTTTTTCTGAAAACCAAGGAAAATTTAAACCCAAAGTGGGGATGTTATATCATACACAAGGAAACAAATTACATGACAATGACCAAACAAAGACCAGTGGAAACAATACTTGAAGAACTATATAAAGAGATGAAAGAATGACAAGCATAATTCTTTGATGAAGAAGCCGCTGTTATAGAAAGTAAAGCACAGGTTGCTCTGAAAGCAACAGGAAGAAATAACTTCTGTAAACCAATGGGATACCAACAGAGCTGCTTGTATCATATGAGATCTAATCCATTCAGCTTAACAAGATTCCACCAACACGCTTTGGAAACAATACTGCACAAGTAAGAGGCACTAGAGGTTGTATTGAAAGCATACATTGACTAAGAGAGAAAATCTAAAGAAGAGATAAAATTGGTCTGAATTTGATGGATTAAGGAAAATCCTACACAGTTCAGTTGAAAAGTAATGAGAGAACATATTCAAGACTCCTGTTGCATAACACACTCTCTTAAGTACCTCTGGCAGTCTCCCATCTTAAAACTCCACTCAAATCTGTTTTGATGTCAAAAAGCTGTACAACAGTGTATGCAAATCTATTAGAGTTCATGACTAATGCTGACTCTAACCTAAGAAATTCCATGGCTACTCTGTATCCAATGCTATTATATGATTCTTTGATCCCTACAAACCTGCCTATGCCATGAAAATAGATTTATGTATCAGCCCTGTACGTGTCTACCTAAAAGCAAGTTTGATTGCATGGGGTGGGAGGGCGATTACTCCCAGGATTTCAGGCTAAGGAGGAAGAACTCATAATCTATTCTCACACCCAAAGAAAAATACAAACAAAATTAACTCCATGTATTAAACAGTGTTTGTTCACCGGATTTAACAGTTAACACTCTGCAAGGCTAATAACCAACAAACTTGCTTATTGCAAAACCGACAACAGCAAAACCAGATTCTGAAACATGTTCTGGTAACAATGTAATAAAGGCTTCTACCTCCATTTGAATCATGGCAACCTCCAATAAATTCTAGAGGTCATCAAGCACCATCACATTCAGTAAGACTAACACAAGCCCTGGCAATGGGCTGAAGTGAAGCAAGTTATGACTCAACCCTGCTTTAGAAGAAAGGCCTGTGCACTTCTCATGTGCTTTACTCTCAGGACTGCAGCTGGGATTGTAACATACATTGATACTGAGTGGAATTTATTTGAAGTAGTTGCACTTTGGACAATTATCCGCTTAAGGAATTTAAGAAATCCACCATATCAGTCCTAAGTAGAACATTCTCAACTATTATCTGTGTTGAAGTAATTGCCAATCTTTGAGTTAGCAAAAGATTTGGGGAAAGCCAGGGTGCTAGAATGAAGCTAAACTGCTGGTTAAATATCAAATAAAAACAAGAAGTTGGTATGGACCTTCTGCATGAAAGATGTGTTGCTAACCAAATCCTTAGCCTGGGGAAAAGAAGATTAAGAGGCAACATGATAATAGCTATGTTTAAATATTTGAAGGGATGTCATATGGAGGATTGAGCAAGCCTGTTTTCTGCTGCTCCAGAGACCAGGACACAGAGCAATGGCTTCAAACTTCAAAGCGGAAAAGAAATTCCATCTAAACATTAGGAAGAACTTCCTGATGATAAGAGCAGTTTGACAGTGGAATCCACTGCCTCAGAATGTGATGGAGTCTTCTTCTTTGGAGGTTTTTAAACAGAGGCTGGATGGTCATCTGTTGGGAATGCTTTGATGGTGTATTCCTGCATGGCAGGGGGATTGAACTCAATGGCCCTTGTGGTCTTTTCCAACTCTATAATTTTACAAAATCACCAGGGCTAAGACACCAAAGGATCTGAATTTTCACCATCAGTTTCTAGAGAAAATTATTAGATTACTTGGCTGCTCAGGCCTATACCAAGAAATTAAACTCTGTTTTGCCATGGACAAACCTGGCTGAGTCCCCCACAAGCCCTTGTAAGACCTCACTATATCTATTATTCAGGGATAGCTTAAAATAGCTGCTGGGAAAACACATATTAAAGTGGTGAGTTCCAAGTGTTTGCCTGGCCAGTCACACTATAGGAAGGCAAGAATCTTTCTCATTCTGATAAGGAATTCATATGCCCAGCCACTCGGACTTCGGTAGCACTCATGTCTTCTCTCCTGCAACTTCATCCTTACCAAAGGGTTTCTTTTGGATATAGCCTTGAAATGAGGCTCTTCACATGACAGCAGCTTGCTACCATCTCATGGACTGTTTTAGCTGCATTCAACATCTCTGCTTAGTATCTTGCTGCCATCCACACATTTGTGCAAGTTAGCTGCTGCTGTCATTCCCCACGCATCACTAGTGCTGCTTTGTCTGGGGCTTGTGCTGCTACTCTCACTGCTGCTACGTCCTCACTGGGGTTTGCTACTGCAGTTGGAGTGGAGAAGATAGCCTTTGTCTTGCTACGCCTCAGCACAACCCACAAATGGAGCTCTCTAGTAAGTGAGGGACTGCTCTTACTATCTCTTCATCCCTTCTGAGCTGTAGTCCTCTTACTGCATGATTTTATTCTATTTTCATTTTACAGCACTCTCTACATTTTGGGAGAAAACGAAGGCAAAGAAGGTATTATACAGTTGACCTTTTTTCTGACCCATGTTAACAATTCACCATCCTCTCTAAGCAGTGCCTCTGCCATTTCCTTGTTCTTCCTCTTGCTCCAAACATAGCCCTGCAAAAACATTTTCTATTTATATTTAACCTTTTGAGACAGCCTTAGCTCCTTCTGAGCCTTAGGCCATTTCTGCACCACACTGTTACAGTGCTATTATTCCACTTTCGACATCCTGTGGAATTCTGGGGTTTGTAGTTTCTGAGGCCAATGAGCTCTCTGGCTGAGAATTCTAAAGGCCCCTCCCTAAACTGCAAACCCCAGGATTCCATAGGATGTTGAAAGTGGAATAATAGAACAGTATAGGGTAGAAAAGGCCTTAGTTTCTCTGATCATTCAAGCATGCCCCACTAAAAGCCTGAAATGGTGGCATCCCCAAGACCAGCCATACTCCTAGGCTGAGGCACCAGACTTTGAGTGCCATAATTGTTAGTATTTGTTCATTAGTGTACTTCATTTAATCTTTATAATTTTTTAAAAAATATTTTTATACTGTCTTAAATTGTAGAGTTTTAATGGGATAGCTTATTTCACTGTTTTGAAAAGCCCCCACCCCCTGCCTTATTTTAAAAAGCCATACAATGTTTTAATCTATGTTGTAAGCTAGTTTGAAATTCATAGTGGAAGAAAGATAGGATATGTAATTAATAAACAAATACAATTATTTAGTGACAAGTTTTAGTTAACTATGACATAGTTTTTGTTTGCTTGCTTGCTTGCTAATTTGAGAGAGGAATTTACGTAATTTTCTCCTCACCCAAACAATTGTGTGATTTGACTGGTTGTGGAGGCTGTCCCAGGTAGCAAAATATCTTGTGGAAAGCTTTAGTGATCCTTTTCCAGCACTTCTCAGACCAAGAGAAGCAGGGTTCACTTTACTCTTCCTCATCATAAAAACAAAGATCTACATCTAAGCACACAGCAGAAATGAACTATTTGCAGGAAAAAAAAAATACCCATGCAAAATAAAAATAAAAATATAAACAAATATAAAGGTAGCTTGACATAAATCCAGTAAGGTCACAACCTGTAATGCTGGGAAGAATCAAAGTGGATACATTATGCATTAGAAGGCTTAATGAAGATATGTATATTGTTGTCCTCTGCATTTCTGGTAATGGAGCTTGGACTCGTAACAGTATTTTGTTGTTGTTGTTTGCTTTTGCACTCAGCCAAGCTGCTATGACTGATTGGTATGGCTGATTTACAGGAACGAAAGTTAAATCAATGAAGTGTTAAGGAGTCCATTGGCTGTTCTCTTTACTTAGAAATGAAAAATGCTATTTTCTATCCACTGCTCTACTTCTGAACATCTGAACACAGAGCCAAGTTCTAAAGACATAGAGTTGGACTAAGCTATGACATTTTTGAAAATATTCTCAGAAGTTCAGCATTAATTGAAAATAAATTCCACATTCAATGCTTATCCTATTCAAAATTATCAAGGAGATACAGCAAGGTAAGAGGTCTAAAATATTCCCCTATTTTAAAAAATTCACATTGAAAATGCAGATTACTTGGCAAAATTGGGTAAGATGTAGAAAACAGGCAAAAATAAATGCTGGAAGGGTCATGAAACAACAGGAATATTCTTTCATATATGGTGGTCTTGTCCACAAACCAAAAACAAACAAATAAACAAACAAAGCCAAAAACTGGACTAAAATACATAAAATTATGACAGAAATATTTCAACAAAAAATTCCTGTGTCTCCAGGAGTTCTTATACTTAATATGATGCATGATGTTGAAGAAAAATTCACAAGAAAATATTGAAAGGTATTGTTTTACATGACAACTGCAGCCAGAATTACCTATGCTAAACTATGGAAAGATAAGAACATACCCAATATAGAAGACTTACTGATTAAACTACCGGAAATGAGAGACTTCAACAAATTAATTCTCTGGATCAATGGAAAGATGATAGGTTCCCATTCTTTAGTGGTTTTCTCTATCATGAAAATCCTTAGAAAAAAGTGGGAAAATGTAATATTTGTAGATTGATAAAAGACTAAGGCCTTTTCCACATGGGGTTTTTGAAACGGCGCAGTCTGTCCTCCAAGGAGGAGGTCTGCACCTCAGACTGGACTGGGTCGGACCTATTTAAGGTAGATCCGTACCTCAGTCCAGTCCGGAACAACCCCAAATGGTCCTCCAGCGTGCTTTTGAAAGACCTGGTTTTTCCGGTCTTTTAAAAGCACGCAGCGCGCCACTGCGAGCCTGCTCCCTTATGCAGATTTGCAGGCTCACACCAATGCGAGCCTGCAATCTGCCCGGGGGCGGGCTTTAGGCTGGTGAGTTTCAGTGGTTGGTCAACACCCTCAACCAATCGGAAGCCGCCATTTGGGACACCGGAGTAGTGCCTATTGATGGGCACGCACTGCTCCAGAGTGCCGTGGAGCCGAAAGGTCTGGTGAGTAGCGGCGTGGGGCAATTCCCTTACCCAGTGTGGAAAAGGCCTAAGGCCCTTTCCGCAGAACGTTGTCATTCCGCCATGGAGATAGGACAGGACAACAATGATGGTTATGCATGATGTCATCATGGTCCCATCCTTCTCCCATCCCCAGGTGGTGCAATCACAGAATAAATCATTGATGGGTTTTCCCTGTCAATGACCTTAAATTGTGCCACCATTGTGAACTTACCTAGTCTGCAGAGGGTCTGGAACCACAATGGCAGTGCTTCCTTCCCTAGCACAGCCTGGGAAAGTGCCCAACTGCTCCGAGGAAGGAAGAGGCAGGGCCACCGCACTTCCTTCATGCTGGAGGCAGCCAGTGAGGAGGGGAGTGCTCCCCCACAGAAGGATGTCAGAAGAAGGCATGGTTTGGAAAGGGCTTAAATACATGCTAAAATATTTAATATAATTGATAATAACAAAAAAAGAGGTTACTACATGAAAGTTCAAAGCAAACACTTTATTAAAATTATCTTAGGAAATAATCAAGGAAATTATCTATCTTTCAGAATAAAAGAAATGGAAGTGGCAGAAAAGACAATTTTGAAGCAGAACAAAACTGTATTAACCCAAGTTTAAAGTAGTTACTTGGGAAGTAAATTAAGAGGAATCAAGAAGTAATAAAAGAACAATAAACAATTATAATGGAAAAACGAAGAGAGGTTAAATATAATTGAGGAGTTGGTAAGTGGCATTATATTCTTTGGTTTCAGTTAAAATGTTCAAAGGTTTTGTTGTTTAATTTAAACAATGACGTAGTGATTTCTATTGTAACGAAATACATTGAACTTAAATATAAGTATTTTATTGTAAAACCATTTTAAAAAGAGAAAATGCAAAGCTGAATTTTAAAAGTAAAAAATTGCATTTGACGTCTGAGCTGATGCTTTGTACATTTGGAAACTGCATATTTGGAAATATTCAGCAGAATGCATTGAAAATGACCCTGGAGAAGACCACAAAAGAAAATGGAAAAATGTCTATCTGGTTCTACTTTGTCTCAGCTAAAAACAGTGAATGGTCTTAGCTATAAAGAGAAGAAACTGTAAATGTCCAATCCCAGAGGTCTTAGCAGAACAGAATAACAATGATAATTGTTTTGTTCTGAGATAGTTAATCTTAGTTTAAATTGGAAATAAATGACATTTTCTGGAGCCTTCAGTGTACAAAGGACCCAGTTTTCCACTAGGTATCTTTAAACTTGAGAAGTCTAGTTTTATCCAGTATTACTCTGAGTAGATATTAAAACAGATGATTTGGATGTATTTTGTACCTTAATTTTGAACTAGTAATCCATCACTTTGATGCTTCATTTCCTAAACTAGACCAAATGGCTGTATCTACAACACAAAATAGTTTTAATAGTACTTCCATCTTAGCAGGGAACCTTAGGATCTATGGTTCTGTGAGGAAGGCTAAGAATCTTTTATCCCAGTACCCTCTCCAAACTGCAGTTCTCAGCATTCATTGGACCAGTTTATGACAACTAAACTAGCATAAAACTGATAGCAGAGTTATTGAGTAGGTCTAATCAAACTTATCTACCTCATGTGTACTTTTGTGGATAAATGAAGTAAGGATTTATGAAGCACTTTGCACATTAAAGCTGCAGACCTGTAAACATTTACCCAGTAGTATGTACCAATGAAATCAATAAGACTTGGTTTCAATGAAACATAAACAAGGTTGGACTGGAAGATCAATAGATAGATAGTTAACATTTTAAAAGATGAAAAAAATCAAGGTTAACTATGGCTTTGATTATTTCAAAGCAGGAAGCAGCAAACCATCTATATCAGGTCTGTATGACTGTTATACTTTGGAGATAGCATGGGAAATAGGGCTCATTAGAAAAGACAATAATGCTTGGTAAATTGGAAAGGAGAATGAAAAGAGGAAGACTGCATTACAAATTGAAAGACTCAATCAGGAAGCCACAACCTTGGCCCTTTTCGCACGGCATTTCTAAAGCGAGAGGGCCCCTTGAGTGTCGCATAAATGGGAGAAGCGGTCTGCATGACGCACTCCCATTTACGTGACACTCAAGGGCCTGATGCAGACCGTGCACGCACCTTTTCATTTTCGACTTAAAGCCGAAAATGGTGCGTGGTCGCGCAATGCTCCTGGGGCCCACGCGCAGGCGTGCAGTGCATCAGGAGCCAGGCTGGTCGCACTTCCTGCTTCAGTGCTAGCCTGCAATTCCCAGGTTGTGCTGGTGTAGGAAGGGGTGGGGCGTTCACACAGCACTCACACGACCAGGAAGTTGCTACAGAACTGAAGCAGCAGGGAAGTGGCAGCGTTCCTTCTGAGGCTTTTCGCATGAGAAGCCCCGCCCAGCCGCGCGAACGGGTAACGTGCAAAAAGGGTCCTTGTGTTTGCAAGACCTGAGCAAGGTGATTTGGAGTTCTTTCATTCATAGGTTTGCCATACAAAGAAACTGGCTTGATGGCAATTAAAAACAACCTCATATTTTCTTTCTGTAGTTCATTTTTTTCTACTATAATCTAGAACTTTTTTTTAAAAAAAGTATATAGACACATACATTTCATTGCAAAACACATATTGAAGCCCATATTTTGAAATGTTTAAACTGCCAAGAACTACCTCCCAACATTGGGAAATGTGTGAAAACTGTTGGATGAATTCCAGGCTGCACATCAGTCTGACAGATGTAGATCTACATATTTTATACAAGAATTCACAAAGATCAGTTTCTTTAAGCTTTAGTGTTTCAGAGTTCTTGCTTCCTCTGGATTTTTCCAAAGTCAATGCAGCATCACCATAACACTTAGTGTAAGATTTCGGCCTGGATTTAAATTAATTTTCCATAATCTTTGTTCTTCAATATTCACAGGTGTCCAGATTAACTGAAATGAGGTCATGTCCTCTGCTGATCAGTGTTCAGTATGAATTGATTAGCACTGATTAGCATGGGTAACATGATTAGCAGACTCAGCTGTTAGCTATCACCCCATCAAATGGCTACAGATGTCCTCCAACTGAGACAGCTAATCAAGAATCTTCTGTACTTAAAAGAGTTTCTGGGGTGGTTCAGGTCATCCATAAGGTGGCAATCTCAATTCTTAAGTTCCACACAGAGTTCAAGATTTCTGGAAAAACAGAGATCTGGAAATGTATTTTCACCAGCAGTAACATGCCATACTTAGATGTTTTTGTAAATGTTGCCCTGTAAACAGTAGCTTTGTTTTATTTCAGTTACCTTTGAACCTAGTTTGGTCAGGCCCTTCAGAACAATACACATGCTTCCTGTGGAGAACCTAGAAGGATATCACCGCTGTTTGTCTATTCCTAAGCCCTGTCCAAACATTACATACTGGCCTTGAGTCAATGTAAAAACAGAAAAATGTCTAGATTTGTACTCTCCACTTTTGCTTTCTTCACACAGAAAGTGACAAGGCAGAAGAGGTAATGTTCCTGTTAGTGTGAAGACTCTCTCCATGAGCAAGGATGCTGGGAAATCAATGGATTTATTCACAAGAGGAGTATTTATGCAAACACAACCTCTATTCTTCTCTTGCATTTTTTAAAAAAGTGGAATCAGTAGGGCAAACCCTCCCTGGTTCATATGTTTTAACACCTGAAAAGGGCTCTAGCTGCAGTGTTTTCTTGTAAAGAAGACAAGCCATTATCACCTTATAGCTGATCTGACCAGGCAAATGGTGCCTCCTTCCTTTCTTTGTTGCATCTCAAGGGTGCCTCATTCTGCCTAATCATAGAAACTAAAGCTGCATATTTCCTTGCGCTTGAATCATTTGTAATTGCTTGAAGTTTCTAGGGATTCAAGCACAACTGAAAAACAGCTTACACTGAAATCCAAAAAAGCACGGTTAGGATGAGCCACCAAGCTCCACTGCTTTTGAATCAGGATTGGACTGTAGCACCCCATCTACAGTTAGCCTTCCCAATAGCTGTCCCACTAAAGGCAGGTTTAATAGACAGCAGTTGCATTTCAATTCCACACATAAAAAGCTTAACTTTGCTAATTTCTGCATGTTAGGAAAAGACTCAGGAAGAAGCCAAAGCAGACCTTTTTCACCTGATCAGTTGACAACTCAACTCTGTTAACCCAAAACATGGGTGCTACAAGGGCCACTCTGTGATGTCAGTACCTTTACGTAAAAAAATGAGGAACGTATTAGCTCAAAGAGAGGCTTGCGAGAGGGGGTAACTTCACAAGACCTTACTACCAGTGTTTATGGGCACATGCAGGAAAAGAACCAGCTAAAGATTTAAAAATAAGCTAAAAATGTGTTTTTATTGGGGGGGAATTCACTCATGCATGCACATAAGATAACACACAATCACACATTCACACAAGAGCTAACTGAAAGAAAGGGAGGAAAGCAGATACAGACTATGAAGGGTACGGGCAATATTTACTGTATCTGATGAGAAGCAGAGAAGTGGGAAGAAGTGACTCGGGTACTGGACCTAAGGGCAGTTCTCATTTTGGGAATCAAACAGAGTGACGCTCAGAAAGGCAAGAGACTGTACTGGTCATCCTAAAATCAAGGGTATTTGTACCATGAAAATAGCCTGTGGCAGTTAAGTTTCCAGATGCAAGACAAAGGGAACATGTTGTGGACAATGGGTCTTTCACCTGTTGATGGGCTTAGTGCTTGATTGACAAAGACATGATGGGTGTTGTAACAACTGTCTATTATGGATGTTGTGAGAAAAAAGGAAGAAGTCCAGGTGTACAAGGGACAGATATCTTTCAATTGATGTCCTGGTGGGCTTCTCACAGTTGGGTTCCCTGGAAAATTCCAGCTTCTATGCAAGCCTATTATCCACAGGAATGGTGTGTATTTGCCTGACAAATGACTCAGTCTTACCTGGAGGAAGTTTCAAGTTGACCTATCCTTTCTCATGTTTACAGTCAAATTCCTCCCCTCACTCGATTTGACCTCTCTGTCAAGGTCTGATTTTGATATCAGAGCCAATTAATACAGTTCCCAATCCAATATTGTGCCAATTAGGTATGGTACTCATCCAAACCATACTAATATCAGGGACCCCCAAAGTGGTGCCTTACAACTCTACGAGGACAATGAAACTGACCAACCTTACAAGGCTGCTGTAAAAAAGTGCTGCAATGATATGTGGGATCGGAGGCTGCCACTGATAGCCTTCCAGGTGACAAGGAGCTCAAGTATAAGACTGTCAGAAGGAAAACTAAAGAGGCTGCTGTATCTTTAATGGTTGTATAAAGAATGGAATTTTAGCCGAGGTTGCTTGTTACCTGGTTGCATCATAACAAACAACACCTTCCAAAGTCCCCTCCTCTACACAACTAACTCTTCTCCAGTTCTCAGTCTGGCAAAGCTAACAAGGAAAGCCTCAAATAATTACATATAAGCCACCTTTCCTCTTATGGATTGAAACCTTCCAATACTTGACTTAGAGCTGGGAGGTAGGAAGTATCCCAGATGGAAGGAGCTCTGACAGAAAGTGATGAGGTGGGGAAGAATGGCCTCATTGACAAGATGCCTAAGATGTCATATCCCCCAGAGCAGGTACTGACTATTCCACGTGAGGTGAATGCAGTTGAGTCCCAGGGTAGAGATAGATCCTTCTCTATTCTCCTGGCATGCAGGGAGATTTTGAATAAGTGTTGAAGAGAGGAGGAAGAATATGTGTGAAGAAATAAATGAATGCCCTCATCTCTTTCTCTCTGAGCCCTAGGGAATGGGGGAGGAATTCCGATTAGAGAAGGGTTAGCACCCAGCCCTGCCACAATGTGTGAAGCCGTGCTACAGATGCTATGTATTAACTACTCTAACTGCCTCTATTCCAGATAATTAAACACTATCCATGTGGCATGTTTTTGGAATCATTAAAAGTGCCTTCATTTATCACTAAAGCTCTACAGCCCTTCTCTTCATCTTTGCCATTTTATGCCTATTTAGAACACAGCTCTTTAAAACTGCCCTGGAAAAATAAAATCCATAAAAGCTCCATCAAAATAATTCTATAAAGATTTTTATAGAGAAGGTTACGGACCACAATTAATGTCTTCAGTTCACCGGGTGTCCTGCTAACTACAGGGCTTCTGTCATCAATAATCTACATATTTTGTCTTAACTGTATTGTGAATGTCCAGTCTCATGGTGTTTGGGAAAGGAGAAATATCTGCAGCAAAACAATGAGAAAAATGTTCTGTAGTGCAAAGAGTAGAAGGCTTTTCTTGGAAGCTAAGAGAAGCTGCAGAGGCCAAGATTTTCATTGCTTCTCAGCTGAATGGCAAGACTGAGTAGCATGGTTACTGTATTGGCTCTCAGGAGAAGCTGGGTTAGGCATTCATCCAGAGGTGTGACAAGGACTTGTTCTGCCTTATGTCTCTACTCTCCCCAAAATATTATTTCCCTACAAAAGAGACTTCAATTTTCTGCCTCATTGCAAGGATATTTTAGACTTTGTTCTAAAACCTCCAATTGTAAAATTCTAAACTGTAAAATTTTAAGTTCTAAAAGGGGCCTGTGAGATTTGCACTAGAGAGTGGGGGACTTGCCTTTTTAAAGCAGGGTATTCTATTTATCTGTTTCAAATGGTAAACCAAATTATTATTGCTCTTCGCTTATTGCCCTTTTTGTTCCAGTGAGCTCAGGGCCTTCAGGCCTAATAGGCTTACTTTGATAGTCTCTATCTCTTCCTCCATATTATTTAGAAACAACATGCAGATTATGTGAAACAAATATCATCACTGTTCCCCTTTCCCTACATGCAGTTTTGAAAGCTTGCAGAGAGAACTTCGGACCTTTTGATTGGCCTAATAAAGGTATGATGATAACATAGATGCCGGAATTTGTCTTTTTGTTCAAGATGACTACTCTTTCATTTGTTGAATTTCATTAACATCTCTGTGGGTGCAGCGTTTTAACATTCTCTCAGTGTCACAAGGCAGACAAGATTGGTGTGTGTGTGTGTGTGTTTCCATTAATTACATCTCTCATGTTTTATATAGCCTTCATGACTGCCTGCTTTTCCAGGTCTGAAAAGACCCTCTTGGGGTTAAAATACCTCATGATTTTGCTCCAACATCATTGTTTGAATTTCATATTTAACTTCTGTAACTGCCACTGGATGCTGTTTTTAATTCATTTCCACTGATATCACAGGGGAAGGTGGGAGACAAAATGCCTGTTTTCCCCCCCATACAAATACCTATTTTTGATACCCCCCCCCAATTTTATGGTATCCTTTCAGGATCCAAGTTGTACCTAAAAATGGTGCTGTTACTTGCTTTATTGAATGCGCAACAGAAATGGAAGCATAGTATTTGGATTAGAAACAAGGAGGCTTCATTTCCAGAAACGGACGTACAGAATTATTTATTTGGTAGGGCAGAAGGAAAGGAAGCAGAGGGCTACATTACCTGGAGTGGGGACAGTGGCAGAGCTTGGACTGTGTGAAGGGGGGTCGGGAGGGAGTGGGGCTATGGCATGAGGGGCCTGGCCCTGTGTGGGGGTGTAGCTGCAATATGTGGGGCCATGACCAGGGTGCATGGCTACGGGTTGGGACGTCTCAAAAACATTGCAGCCCAGGGTGAACTGCCACCCCACCCCTACATCCCTACATGACTAAGTGGGCAATGTGTATCCCATGACTCTCCCACTTCTTTATTGTTTTATGGGTTCACTCTGGCCTATGTTTATTCCTTTTAATTCTCATAGTCAATTATACAGTGGCTTCAGATTTGGAAAGAATCAAGCTAGCTGCACCCACAGTCCTTTTTTGTCCATTTGCCTCTGCACGAACAGCAAAAACTTCCAACAGTAAATTTCCCCATTGTCCATCTTTCTTCCCTTTAAAACAGGAGTGGAGAAGACAAGGGATGTACTTATCCCCTCAGATCCCTTCTCCAATTTAGCAAGAAGGAGGAGGGAAAACATTTAAAGCAAGCATTTTGCATTTTGCTTGCTTTAACATTGTTGGCAAACTGCTGCAAGCTGTGGAAAGGAAACATTTGCTTGCTTTAAATGAGATCTCCCTTTCTGATGCTGAATTTCAGAAAACTGCCAGTAAACTGCTGCAACACACTTAAAAACAAGGAAAATGTTTGTTTGAAATGGCAGGTTGGTTTTTTTTTTTCCTAGCTGTTACTGAGATTTGGCTGCAGTTGTGGGAGGAAGCTTGTGGGGCTGAGAAACAGTGTCAGGGCTTTGGACCACAGGGGTGAGCAACTGCAACAGGTCCACTGGCCATTTTTATGCCCTTGGACCCTGGGAGCCACATGAGCAACCCAAACATAAAACAAAAAGAAACCTCAAGGGGCTAGAAGTCTACTTCTTGTTCTAAAAGACCTTACCACCTATTTAAAAAGTAGATTGTTGCATATGGAGGCTTTCAAGAGTGTGAATCACTTTCATTATTAGCAATAAAAAAAGGCTGGTCTGAGGATTCTAGAGGTGTCAAGGACCACAAAAAACATCTTTAGGTGGCAGCATGCAACCCCAGAACCATAACTTCCTACTGCCAGTGTGCCCTGGTCTGCACTTGCCAAGACACAAATTTGCTCCATTGTGGGTTGGTGTCCTAAAGTGACTCTCTGTCCTGTGCCAGCACCCAGCCACAGTTCACAACTCTTCAACAGAGTCTTTAGCAGCAGCCACAGACAAGGTTTACAACAGTTTGCCAGCTAGTTACCATTTCTTGTTCCAGAAGTCTGAGTCAGTAATAAATTCTGAGTGTCAGTCTAAAGGAGTATCAGGCAGTGTAGCCAGCACACAAGGTGAGGGTCAAGGTTCCCAGGAACACGAGCTGGGAATCTGAACAAAGGATACATTGCTTCCACCAGTATACTAGTTGTCTGCAACTAGTTTTCTCCCCATCTCCTCCTCTGTATTTATTAGCTGACAGACTCTCCCAGCTGCTTGCCTCTTTTCTCTATATAAACACTCTTGAGTTTCATGGGTTCTCTCTTTTTCATCTGTGCTTGCTGCAATAAGTATTCTGTCCATGTCTTTGTGTTGTGGCTGTTAGCGAGGGTCCTATCTGTGTTTGTACCTGAGTCCTGGGACTGGGGTGTGACTTATGGTGACTCTAAGGTGAACCTATCATCAGGTTTCTTGGCAAGATTTGTTTGGAAGGTGTGAACTTTCTTGCCGCCGAGTCTGACATGCCTTGTGTACAGGTCTGTACAGCTGGGAGACTCCTGATCAAGCCAGGGCACACACACACAGGTCTGCTTCTATCCTCCCCCACTGGGAATTGCAGCACCCGTTTCACTATTGTCCCCCTTTGGCCTCCTCCTACCAGATTGATCTCCCTCCCTGCTTTCCTTAAACTCTGGGCCTTCTCATCAATACGAAAAAGCAGACTTTTAATCCTAAAAGAAAGTGGTACTCTTGGTACTAATGTTGTAATGGTAGCATGTATAATCCCGTATGCAGAATGACACTCTGTGAGACTGCTTTGATAAAAACAGAAAGTTATATTTTATTGAAACACTGTTACTGTAACTTGTTTGTAACTACATTTTTATAATACAGCACACCCCTTTCCTCTCTCTCTCTCTCTCTCACACACACACGCACACACACTATGCTCAACTCATTTACTGTCAAATATTCACTCTGTTTCTCAGCCCTCTAACACAGCTCTTTTCTCTTTGTCCCTCACTGGACTCTTCTTCCCACTAATTCCCTCCTGTGTCAGTTAAATTTCCGTTTCTCCTCCCCCCTTGGTTTGCCCCTCCCTTGAGCTCCTCAGGGTTCCATTTTACCAACCAATCATTTTAAACAACTCCTGGTTACTATGGAGGCTTGGTTACCATACCCCTCCCTTCAGGCTTCATCACAGAAGGAGTTGTTGTTGCCTCCCTCTGAGGCTGAGAGAGTGTGCCTTGTCCAAGGTCACCCAGTGGGTTTTGATGTCCAAGCAGGGATTTGAACCCTAGTTTCCAGAGTCATAGTCCAATGTTCAAACCACTATATCATGTTGGCTGTCTCACTGCTTGTGGAAGTTTCTCACACCTGTGATCCCCGTGGCTGACCTTAGTGGTAGCAGCACTAGTCCAAGAAATTTCACTCTCTCAAGTAGATCCTGAACAAGACAGAGTACTTAGTGTCATTGAACAGACAAGACGCCTTTGTCGGCTATCTATCAGCATCTCTTCCATCCTTTCCACCTTCCATATTATTACCTATGTATTTTAACGATGCAGTAAAAACTAAGCACAGGATTGCTATCCATCTGAAGCAACCTGCAAATGTCAAACAAAAAACAAGTTTGTGGGATGGAATTACATGAGATTCCAAGGTCTCTTCCATTTTCTTTTGCTTTGGTTGATAGAGTGTGATTTGTGACTGGTGCCAAGCATCATTTTACAAGTGATCTTGAGTAGTACGGAATTAAAGCCAGCACTTTTCTCCCCCTTAAACGTAGCTGGTAGTGTGGGTGCTGGTAATTCCTCTCACATTATAATTGCAAAATGGTATTTGTTTTCAGCACAATACATTAATCTTAAAAGACATGGCCTTTTGAAAGATAACACTTTTATTTCTGGTGATGAGATGCGGTGCAACATTAAGAATACCATGCAAGTGTATGAAATGGAAATAAAGAGAATGCATAGTGTGAAAGCACAGTGATGGTAACTGTGAGATAGGACAAAGTCTACAAGATAAATCTTTTCTTTGGAAAATCAATGAGTGTACATTAGACAGGAGCAGGTGACAAATCCTGAAGGAGAAGGCAGTTTCTCAATATCCATCTATGAGGTATACCTGCAGTTGGCTTGGCAAAGTCTTGCTAATCTATGAGCATGAACATTAAAGCAAGTCACAATTATTTAGGTTGGGCATTTAGGCTGGGCAATTATTTAGCTGGAGGCATATTTTCAAACTGAATTCATTTGAGTTCAGCTCATTTGAAATGTAGTGCTGGAGAAGTGTTCTATGAAAACCATAGACTTCCAGAAAGACAAATGAATGGGTCCTAGAGCATATCAGGTCTCAACTCTCACTAGAAGCCAAGATGATTAAACTGAGGCTGTCATGATTTGGACATATCACAAGATGTGGTCATTGCTGAAGATAGGATAATGCTCAGTTGACATTGAAGGCAGTAGGAACAGAGGAAGACTGCTCTACAAGTAGATTGATTTCATCCAAGCCCCTGTGTTTGCAAAACCTAAGCAGGTATGTTTATCACCACAACTCTAAGAAGACCCTCTTTCACAAGTTTGCCAGTACAGCTAAAAACATCAAATAACAACAACAACAACAACAGAAATACAGCTTAAAAAGGTAAATGAACAACTCTGTTGAAATTACAAAGTTAAAACAGGTTAAAACACATTTAAAATGCAATAAAAAAGAAAAAAGGCCATCAAACTACATTAAAAGACACTTCCACACTTCCGCCACATGAGTTGGGAGTCAAAATCATGCCTAAATAAAAAGATTGTGGGAAGAGAACAGAAGGGAGCTAAGTAAACCTCCCATGGTAGGGTGTTCAATATCTTGGGAGCAACCACTAAGAAGTCTGCCTCCCATCTGTACACCGAATATGCTTGTGATGGTGTAAGGGATAAACAGTTAATTCTCTTTGCAAACAGTTAGTTCTCTCTGTAGCTTGTAGTTATTTCTCTGTGTTTGTAAGGAACTGTGGGAATAGAAAAATGGAATGTGGCTGGCTTCTGGTTTGCAACATATGAAGATTACTAGAAGAACGGTCTATTGTAGAGAGATGAGAACCTTTGTACACATCTGTTTCTTTCCTTGAACATGTGATGACACTGTACTGGAAAATGTATAGATTGTTGTGAACTTAAAGAGGCGGAGCTCGGTCTTTGGAAAGGATTCCACTGAGACAATGTGCCAGCTACAATAAACGTTTTTCCATTTTCCATGGGTCTCTATCTCTGATTTCTGCAACATTTTCTGGGGGCTCTGGTCTGGGATAGAGGGGCCTTTTGCCCTCTTAAAGTGGCCACCACCCCCGGGTATCCTCGCCCCGCCGACTGGGGACCTTGGGTGCCCCCGATGTTTAGTTGGACGGTCCTCCTTGGGGGGGGTGCTGAACCAGGGGACCAGTCTGCCAGCTTGGGGACCCAGGATGGAGTGGAAACCCAACACAGACACGGCCCAAAGAGGTAAGAGCCTCCCCGCAGAAGTGTGGGACACTGGGGAGAAGAGAGGCTTGATCACCCCCTTCAGGACCTGCCCGAGTATGTAGCCCCGGGTGGGGGGCTACTGAAACTGCAGGATTCCTTAAAAGGACAGGTAAAGGAGGGAGGGTTGTGTTGTTGGAATGAATGGGTGCATGAGTGGTGTATGAGTGGCATCACAGTTCCCAACGCATGCCGTGATCATCTGGATGCCTGGGTTGATGCGTATACGTGGTTGTCTATTCCCCATTGTGTCAAGCTGTTGGGGCCCGTTACCCACAGTTCACCACCCTTAACCTACTGTGTGTTGTCATTTTGGGGAGGAAGATGGGTGTGAGCAGCTTCAATGTATGCTGAAAGCGGCTTCAATGTATGTAGGAAAATTCCAAGGAAGGGTTAAATAGAGCGGCTCTCTTCTGCTTTCTTTTTTTTCTTTCTCTCTCTCTCTGCTTTTTTGGAGCTGCCTCACCCCCCTGCAGCCCCCTCCTCCTCCTCAAGGCTCTGACTCAGATTCAGATTTAACCCTTGAAAGACCAGGAATTGAGGAAGCAGGCTGCACCGAACGTTGAGGAATCTCAGACGTAGAGCTTTTGGCTCTCTCTTCTTCCTTTGACTCTTAGGAACATTAACCCAGGCAAAGCTGCCAAAAATGCTCATACTTTCATATGGAGTGGCCCAAGCCCGGCTGCTCCAAAGTATGCTGAAAAACTTCAAGAAAGGGTTAACTTACAGAAAGCAGGCTTCTCGGTTCCCACTCCCACTGTCCCTTTGAGTCCTGCCAGAAATCAAGAAGGAGGAAGGAGGGGGAGAGGGGGGATTTAGGAGTGAGTGACTTTTGGATTTTTCTCCTGTCTCTTTTACAGGGAAAATTGATTTTTAAAAGCTGCAAAATGCTGGCATTGTGTTTCTGAGAAAGGAGTTGGCATTTCCCCCTTACTTTCTACAGTTGGTTTATTACCCCCCTTCAGCCAAGTCTATATAATGGGAAGCCCTACTATCACAGGTTGCTAAATTAGTGTGAGGTAGACTGGTTGGGGTGGCTGTCAGAGGGAAGTTTGGACTCAGAAAAACAGGGCAGGTCCAGCCCAGTGGAGACGAAGCCAGCAGAAGCAGCAGGAGCAGCGGAGGCTGCCCAAGAGTTGTGGGCAGTAGAGATGGTGGCAGGAGGGCGGCTGACAGGATGCAGCTGAGGCTGGAAGGGGAGGAGGCACGCCCCCCCGACGGTGGCCGACAGCTACAACATGGAGAAGAACAACAGCTGCATCAAGCTAGGCTTCAAAAGCCTGGGGGGCAAAAGGCACGGGCTCCTTTAAGCTCAACAAGAAGCAACAGGAGGACAGGGCTGGCAAAGCAATGACAGCAGAGGTGGAGAGCAAGAAGGAGGCTAGCCTGCCCTATATCCCAACTTGTCAGACCTGAAAGTGGGGATCCACCCCCCTTCCTAAGTCCATCTGATGTTTAGGATTTTAGAATTGGGCAGAAGATAAAGGCTGGAAGCGCTAGAGGTCCAGCTGCAGAAGACCGTAAGCAAGCTGAAAGGGGAGCTGACTTCTGTGGAGGCACTGAAGAAGAGAGAAGCCAAAATGGAGAACGAGCTGCAAGGCTTCCTGGAGGTGGCCAAAACCCGGGAAGCAGAGCTAAGAGGATTGGTTCAGCTGTGACTTCACTGCGGTTCATTCCTCATCTATGTAGACCAGTTTGGTTGGGAAACCTGACTGTATTGGCTCAGCAAACCAAGGTGCCTGTGGCCAGTTGTCAGGTGAAGACTAAGGAGAGATTTTGTCTGTCTTCCCACAGACAGAGACGGGCAGGGGCTTGGAGCTGTGACATCTTGGAGGGAGAAGTTGGCAGCAGGAGCATGGAGAACACAGGCGGAGGAGAGTCCTAAGTGCAAGGCAGTCCAGATTGCGAGGGGCCCACCAGTTCCCGATGGAGCAGCAACTGGTAGAGTCTCTGGCCCAGCTCCACCAAGAAGCCGAGGAGGTGATAGAGCAACTCTTCAAACTGGGAAGGGGAGGTGATAGAGCACCTCTTCAGCTGGACTGCAGCTGAAGGACTCTGAACTAGAAGGAGAAGGAGCGGCAGAGCTGGAGGCTGTGAGACAGCCAGGAGACCATCACCAGCCTTAGAAGTCCACACCATATAGGCTCAAACAACGGACCTGCATTTGTCCACAAGATCATCAAAGATTAAACCACTGTTCAAGGAATCACCTGGAAATTACATTGCGCCTACAGACCTCAGAACCTAGGAAAGGAGGAGAGAATGAATCTGAACAGTTGTCCAAATAGTGCCAAGAAACGAGGCTGAAGTGGCCAGATGTTCTTCCCATAGCCCTCTTTAGGATAAGGCATAGGATAAGGTGCACACCTCACTGAACCGTAGGGTTGTCCCCTTTTTGAGTTGATGTATGAGCAATCTCCAGCCATTTTGAGTGGATTAAGGGGAGACACAAAGGAACTGGGAAACATAACTCTACAGGAGGAAGTTAGTGTGTTAGGAAAAGCTGAGTAAGATGAGGGAGCATTCATTAGAACAGTATCTCCCCTTCTTATAGACACAGGTACACCCCCTTCCAACCAGGAGACAAGGTATGGGTGAAGGATTGGAAAGGGAAGCCACTTGGTCCTGGGTGGAGGGGACCCTACCAGGTAACATTGACAACTACCATTGTAGTGAAAGTGGCAGGGTTGAAGCCTAGGGTGCATCACACTAGGATAAAAAGGATTCACTCTGACTGAACTGTTGCCCCAAACACAGGGCAATCTTTGAAGCTGAGAATTACCAGAAAGCAGTAAGGAAGACTGGGACTAGGCCCTGCTGTGTTCACATACTGGAAGCTGAACACCCAGCGCATGGCCAGATCCCCATCTGGAGAGGAGAAGAAGACTGGGACTAGGTCCTACTGCAGTTGCTACCAAGGACGCACTGTTCCATGTATTGCCAGATCCCGAATGTGGGAGACAATATTGTGGGTTGGAGTAGGCTTGGGGGGAGCAGGAAGCCTGGGCTACCTATTTTACCACTTCAGACGGTGTTTCTGTGGGTTTGGAAGATATGTGGCTATGGGGATTGTTGTTGATGAAGACGATGCCGAGCCAGGGAGGCTGGGAGGTGAATCAATTTCATCAACTGGTCAACCAGATTTTGAACACCCTTAATGGCAGTGACTGTTGGGTATGCTCCCACGGGCCCTCCTCCCATGCACAGGGGTGGCTAGTAATACCGCTAGGTACCTTGAACCTCATGGGCTGGAATAAATCCAAGGTTTATGTATATACCGGAAACCGGGACCGGTCCTTAATAGATTCTGGCCAGTTTATCTTGAGCAGAACGGGAAAGGTACCTCTGGCTCCCTTGTGTGTAAGAAGATGGAACACGTCTCGAGAAGGATATTATGCAACCTCTGGACAAGGGGGAAGTTGGCAATACCCCTTGCCTAGAGTTTCATTGGGAGATTACCCCAACTGTAAAGTAACTATTTATGTTTTGGAATATAACAACGCAAATTGTAAAAGGACCAATCCAAATATTTCCACCCCTTTCAGGTGTGGACAGGGGGACACTATGGATCTAGTGATTATGTATGGAAATCAGAAAGGAGCTAAGCCCTTGAACAAAATCCAGGATGTTGTGGTAATGCACAACAATCAATGGATTTATGGATTGCCACCTGGAATGTATTGGATACACGGGTCATGGGCAGGAAAGGCTCTACACCCCTGTTTGGAATGGGACATGCACTATAGGGAGCTTAGCGGAGGCCAGAATTACTTTCCACCCATTGCAACAACCAATAGAAGCCTGGGATAGGCAATTTTGTTGGTCCACGATGAAAAGGGCCTGTGATGAAAGCCGTGGGTATGAACCTGACAACACGTATCTGACTGAAGGTAAGAGTTTATGAGTCATTTTGTTCCCCAGGGTGGGAGTTGCCCTTAATGTAAGGCAGATATGGTGGTTGTCCACCCAGCTGGAGATGCTGGCCAACTCCACAGCAAAAGGGATGAGTGCCCTACAAATAGAAGTGGATTCTCAGTGTTGGCACAGCACAAAATAGCATTAGATTACCTTCTTAGCCGTGAGGGGGGGTTGTGTGTCTGGCTAAATACCACATGTTGTCATTATGTTAATGAATCTGGAATATTAGAAACAAATGTGGAGAAAATGCACACTTTGGTATCCAATATTAGAAAATCATACTCGCAGTCTGCAGATATGTGGACATGGATAACCTCTTGGCTTCCGAATTTAGCATGGTTAAAAACGCTGCTTGTAGGATTGTTTTTTGCATTTATAATGGGGCTCCTAATTTGTATGATAGTACCTTGCCTGTTGAAGTGCTTTCAATCTGCAATGAATGAAGTAACGGATGGAAAAGCTGCTGCTTATGCTCCGATGGCACAAACCAAATAATTATACTTAAATTGCTATGTAGAATTTAGCATAAAAGGGGGGAATGTAAGGGATAAACAGTTAATTGGTGGTGGATCTGAATGAGAAAAAGTCCTCACCCAAGGATCTCAAAATAGTCTTACAATAGCCTCAGATAGTCTGGGCCCAAAGTCATAACCAACACTTTGAATTTTTCCTAGAAATGAACCATTAGCCAGTGAAGTTGTTTCTCAAGGGAGTCATATATTCTCTGTAACCAGCTCCAGTTAATAGTCTGGCTGTAGCATTTTGGGCTTGCTGAAGCTTCTGAACAGTTTCCAAAGGCAGCCCCACACAGAATGTGTTACAGAAGTCCAAACAGGACGTAATCAAAGTATGTGCCACCATAGCCAGATCTGATGCTGTAGTTGTAAGTGTGTAACAGTTCTCATTGCTGCTGAAACCCAGACAACCAGGCTGAGGACTTGGTTCAGGGGTATGCCCAAACTGTGAACCTGAAATTATGGAAGGAGTGTAAGCTCATGCAGCACAGGCTGAATCCGTATGCTTTGATCTGACCCAGAGCATCTCTGCCTTGTCTGGATTAAGTTTCAGTTTGTTCACCTGTATCTGCTATGCCACTGACAACAGTCATTGGTTTAGTACTGAACCAGTTTCCTTGTGGTTAGATGGAAAGGAGAGATACAGCTGACACCAGACCTGAAACTCTGAATAACCTCTCCAAGCAGTTTCACATAGATATTAAACAATGTGGGAGACAAGATTAGCCCTGCAAAACCTCCAGAGTGTCAAAGGCCCAACCCTCAGCACTATTTTGTAAGTTCATTCTCCCAGGAAGGACAGAAACCAATGTAAAGCCATATTCCCCACTTCTAACCCACAAAGACAGCTCAGAAGGATAGCATGGTTGATGGTATCAAAAGCCACTAAGAGGTCCAGCAACAGGGATGTATTTCACCATCCAGTTCTTGTCTCAGGGCAAGGAGATGAAAGCTGATTCCATCCCATAACAAAGCCTAAAGGCAAGCAGAAATGAATATGATGCCCCAGACATTATTTGAACAGACCCATAATCATCATGGAGGAAATGAAGTCTAAAGTCACTCTATCGAGAGACTCCACATGTATGTTGAAGTCTCCCAAGACACCAAGCCTGGGGACTCCAATATCACCAGTGAGACCAATTCAGCTCAGTAAAGGTGGCTGTTGAGTGGTGGCAGTTGGGGAGGGGGAGTAGGAATGGTATTATGCCAGCCAGCCAGCTTCAAATACACACACTCTTACCCAGCAGATGGTAGGCTGGAGAAACTAGTGCGAGAGATGGAATCATGATAAACCATTGCAAACTCCACGTTCCAAGCTATCCAATCTGCTGTTTGACAGACAACTGAAGTAGACAATGTTTTGAGAGATTACTCTCCTCAGCCTCAGCATCATCCTGCCAAGTGTCTGTAATGGAAGACAAGTTAGCACACTCCTCCAAGACTAACCCCTACATCATTCCTTTTTCCCATTTACCTGCCTGGCATCATCACCAGCATCATCACCTGGCATCATCACCAGGGGATCCATTGCAAGGCTATCCAGGTTATTTGAAGTGGAGAGGAATTTGCGGGTAATCAGCAATCTGTGACTCTTCCCTCTTTCATTGTGACAGGACTGTATCCCCACTCCATCTCTTCCTCTGTTCATTGCTATTGTAATGGCTGGTTTCTGTGCTATCCCCCTTCCTGTGCTGTAACATTGTTTCTCTTTTGTTTGGTGACAGGATAGATTGTATTTAAGAATCCCCACAGACGGGGGGGGGTCCCAACCTCTTCCTCCCAAACAAAGGTGGTGACCCTCCCTCCAACCCCAAAGCAGGTCCCCAAAGGGGCACCCATTTTGGAGGCACCACTTGTGGTACAGGTGCTGATGCTCAGGCAGCAAGCTTATATCCCTTTTCAAAGGGGACTGGTGGTGCTCTGGCCAGTTTGCCAGAAGCTTGTTCGGAACCTGAGGGCCCTTGGTAAGAATGGTAAATCAGCAGTCAGAAATCCTGAGGGAAAGAGGCAGAAAAATCGGCAAGCAGGGAGTAGGCCCCCTCCCTCCCTGCTGGTGGTCTTACCTCTGCTCCTTCTCCCCTGACATGCTGGCTCTGATTTTGCATTTCCTTCTTTGCCCCAGAGAATGCAAAATAGACACTAAAACAGCAGTTTTAATAGTGGAGAGGGAGACAAGCTTGCTGGTTGATCCTGAACTGAATATCAAGAAACTGTCTCTTCCCATGAGACTCCTGCTCTAGGGGGGGAAAAAAAAATCCTAGCTGAGCTTGTTCTCGTTATGTTTTTTAGAAAAGGCTATTCAGAAAAGTGTATGGATTAGACCCTTATCAATTTGAGCCATTCACATTTCCATTCATAGCATGAATTGTTTGGGGATATAGATTAATGTGAAAGATATGGCAACAGCAGAGGCTTTTATAATCTGATTTTGTTTTTTCTATGATGATAGAGGTTTGCAGGTGCTTCAGAGTAGGCCCTAAAGACAAGGGTAATATGATTAGAAACAAATAAGACACAGGGCTATTCAATCTCAATCACACATCCAAGGCTGGGCTTGCAAGACACAAAACTGATAGCTTGAAGGCTTTAGTTGCACAGGACAGGTGATTATGTGGTTGCAAAAAGTAGGCTGGAGAGTCTTCCTGTGATTATAAAAACTGATCACTGGCATAAATGCAAAGCAAAATAAAATAAAATAATAATATCCAAGCCCTTCATAAAATAACCATCTTAACCATATGGCATATTTACAGCAGAGCTGTCCACATAGAGCTTTCCATACAGCAGTAGTTTCTGGGACACAGTAATGACAAAGAAAAAGATGAAAGCAAAGAGAACAATTGGTGGGGGGGGAGGAATATGTTTTGTAACTTTGCTTCTTTGTAGGAGAGTTGTAGTATATTAGTGTGTTTTTAAATGTTGCCCTGCTGCCATAAGCTTCCTGCAGGGAAATGGGCATTGGTCTTTCACAACCGTGATGCCAATTGTGGCCCATTAATTTTGCCCAGAGAATGTGGTGAGGATCATTCACAAATGAGATTGTTCCTATTTGCATTGCCTTGCCCCTTCCTCTGCCTACTGTCCTATCCAATCTACATTTCACAGGCATGGAAATTTGGGCAGAGCTTTAATCAAATGACAGTATTAAAATGAAAATCCTCAGGGGCCGGAAGGAAAGGAAAAGAAAGGAAAAGAAAAGAAAAGAAAAGGAAGGAAGGAAGGAAGGAAGGAAGGAAGGAAGGAAGGAAGGAAGGAAGGAAGGAATTTCACTGAGCATTAAAAATATAGCGAAATAAATGCCAGGTGAGCCTCCCTGGGGTGAGCAAGTATACTGAGTATATTGAGTGGCTGTCTGAGCCTCACTCACTTAGGGCCTTTCTGCACTACACTGTTGTAGGGCTATTATTTCATTTTCAGCATCCTATGGAATCCTAGGGTTTGCAGTTTAGGGAGGGGTGTGACAAACCTGATGGGAGGTGTCTTGACAACAGAGCCTCCTTGGCTACTGACAGTGTTTAAGCTGATTGGCTGGTGAAATGGAACCTGGGATAGCCCAGGGGAGGGGCTGGTGGAAAGAGGAAAAATAATGGATTTTAACTGTCTGGTGTGTGTTTGAAGAGACTGTGATTATGGTGTGTTTCGGGAAGGTTGGAGATTTGAAGAGCGCTGTGGGAGAGACAACTGAGAAATTGGGTGTACAAAAGATAGTGAATGCAGAGAGAGAGAGAGAGAGAGAGAGAGAAGAATGGTGTGCTGTTTATAAACATTTAGATACAAGACACGTTTAAAGCAACAGTGTTACAATAAATGTTTGAAGTTCTGTGTTCCTTAAAATAGTGTCACTGTGGGGGAAAAGAACAAGAAAGAAGTGAATTTCTGAGAATGGAATGTCTGGTCTGTTCCTTGCTACTGTTTCTTGCTACATTGCAACATTTTAGTACAGCTAAGAGAATGGTCTATTTTAGTGAGGAAAGAAACTAATCAGCTTTGTACACCACATCTGTTCCTTCTCCTGAACATGTGATGCACTGTAAAATGTATAAATTGCTGTAGACCTGTTGGGGCGGGGCTCTCTCGGTCTTTTGGAGGCTACTCCGCCGAGACCCCAGCTGGCTAGCTGAATAAACACAAAATTTCCTTTCTGTTGGGTCTCATCTTTGATTTCTGCAACATCACAGTCTTATTGTGAATCCTGGAATATACATGCTACCAATAATATCCTCTTGACCTTAGTGCCAACAGTACCACAGTCTTGGAAAATATAAATGACTGCTGATCCTTACATCTGGGAGAAGGGCAGATTTAGGGAAGGCAGTAAAGGGGGATTGTCCTGAAAGGAAGAAGCCAAGGGGGGAAAAAGATCGAGGTAGGGACTGCGTTCTCAGAGAGGGAGAACTGATGCAGACTCGTTTGTCCTGGCCCTGGCTTGATTCAGAGATCTCCCTGGCTGTTCAGATCTGAACACAAAGAGGTGTCAGGCTGGGCAGGCCTTGAGTGTGAGGCTTGGGTGTGCCTTTCACACTCGGCAGCACTGATGGGCGGTGGTTGTTCTCTGTGTTTTTACAAGGGGCATTTAGAATTCACAGCCAGAGAGCTCTTTGGCCTCAGTAGATTACAAACCCCAGAATTCCACAGGATGTTGAAAGTGGAATAATAGCACCATAACAGTGTCGTGTGGAAAGGCCTTATGTCACTGACACCTGTTACTCCATTGGAGAAACCCTATCTCGGGGTCTACAATGTTGATATTAAAATATGATTCAATGTGCCTGAGAGGTCACCGGATGGGCATGTAGGCAGCGATGATCAAAGATCGAAAACCAGGTCAGGCCAGTAAAATCCCCCATCACGTAGCCCCAGGAGACCTCAAGATGTGTAAACCCACAATAAACAAAGGGTCCACAGCCCCAGGAAGCCAACTTGAGGGGATTAGCGTGTCTCCTCCAGGTTGAGCAAATATTCCATCAGGCGAGGACCATTTACACGAAGTCACACCGCAAACTAACACAGCCGAAGATCCTGAGACTTTGGCAACACCTTGCAATCCCATCACACAAAGGAAATTACCAGTGTGGAGCTTCGTGCCCACTGCAACACCCATTTTTCTCTCCAGGAAAGGATTAGCCCTCCAGTTACCTTTTCCCCTACAAATAGTCACAGTTTTTGAGTGGCTCTTTGGATCACCCCTGGTCATCCCAGCAGACCATTGATCCATCCATTGAGTGATCCCCTCAGCCCTCTCCGTGCTGAGCCCCACTTCTCTGTTTTTCCTGGACCAAGGACTTCAGGACAAAGATGCAGTATCACTCCAGCTACATCCCTTCAATATTCCTCCTATCCAGTTTCCTCTCTTTTGCTTCTTAATAGGTCTTGAGTGAGTGTGTGAGTGATTGTGTTGCTGCGTGAGACTTTCCTTCAATCAAATCATTTATTGGACATGTTTGTTTGGTTTTTGGCTTGGCCTGACCCCGTAAAAACTGGGTAAAAAACCCCCGCTAGGTTACCCTGCCTCTTGCATTGCTATAGCTCATGCTCTGGCTAGTTTCCATTCCCTATCATGTGGAGCACACTGAGATGTCCCCCAGGGGACCCCAGAAATCAGGGTAACACACCTAGAATGCTGAAACAGGATCTCAGGTACAAGGAGCTTTGGGACATACAGTGAAATATAGTTGGTGAAATATACTTGCGTAACCTGGGGTTATGTGGATGTATGTATTTTTCAGTTCATTGTGCATGGAGGTATTAGTATTTCCATGTGCAGCACCTCCCTTACTCTACAAGGCAGCTTCATAGTACTAATGCAGGGGATGATAGGGGGGCATAGACTTCATTCAGTGAATACAATGGAGATCTGAAAGGCCAATAACTTCTCTCCCTCCCTCTCTCTCTCTCTCTCTTTCTCCAGAAGAGGAAACAGATGCTGCCCAAAAGATCTCTGTCCTCTCATGGCCCCTCAATTGCCGTGTGGGTTCGCAGAGGCACTGAGAAAGCTCTGTGAGTTTTGTGTAGGACTGCAGCCATAGTTTCCCAATCCAGATATTCATACTGTGGACCTGACCCTGGAGAACTGTTTCTCAGATATCTTGCTTGTACACCAGAATGTTTGCATCACAAGATTCTGAACAATAGAGAAGGAGGGAGAGACCTTCCTAGAGCTCTCCAGTGAAGCCTCGCTACAACAACCATAGCTGTTGTCACAACTAATAGTTATGGCTGGGGGAAGGGAAGATACAGGTAGGTTATGGTGACTCACTGTCAGGTGCAGGGGATCTGTGTTTCAGAGGGGGGGATATAGCTGAAGATTCATGGGTTGATTTTATAAGACATTCAGATTTTATAGAACTGCTCCCAACAAGTAGGAATGCTATGGGGTCTGATTTTAGAATGGGACTCAGAAAGAAACTATGTATTTTTGATGACTGTGTCTATTTCTATGTCTCTATCTACAGACTTGGAAATGGCTTGGTTTGGTATGTCATAGTGAGCTGAGGAAAGTTTGATTATGATGGTATATCATATGTGTCAAATGTGTCTCAGTAAAATAAGTTTAACTTTCTTTCCTATTATGCGGTCTAACATTTTGATTGCCTCTTGCAATACAAGCCAGCTATTCCTATTTACCAAGGATATTTCCTTTTCCCCCAAGCCCATCTTGTTGTCCAAATATGGATATGAAAGAATCCAGATGAATTCTGGCTAACACAAATATGGTTGAAACATGGCTGCTAGAAACCATGGTTTAGAGCAGGAATAGATTGCATAGGACCACTTAGAGCAGGTGTTGGTAACTGTACAGGGTTTGGGGCCATTCTCCCCCACACCTGCTTGGTAGGTTGTACCAGAATGTTATGGTGTGCCTGAAGGGACACATGTCACTTCCAGCCCCCATTTTAGCAGATTTTTTTTTTCTTTTGTGGTTGTTTTTTTAGGAGGTTGGAAGGCTCTGTGGGGACTAGGAAAAGCAGACTGCCTCATTTTCAGGTGGTTTTGGTGGCTTTGGGCTGGTTTGGGAGTGGGAAAAGGCCCAGAAATTGGTCTGCCAAACTTAGGATGATTGTTTTTCTAATCTCTTCAACCCCCTCTCAAAAAAACCTCTCATACACCTATTTTGGCTTTGATTTTCAAACCATTAGATTTCAAAATGTAGCCACCTATGAGTGGAACCTTGGAAAAAGAGTAATGGATAGGCTGGCAGTGGGAGGACATGCCAATGACCTTCACTGTGAAAGGAGAGACATTACAAGCATGTCCACAAAATGTAAGAGGGCATATCAAGCAGTCCAATGTTACAGAATGAGTCAGTTTTCAGCTTGTCTATGAAGTTGAAAACATATTGCTTTTCCAGGTTAAGATCTGTTCCATTTCGCCTTCAGTTCATATCCCTTCACTGTCTATTGTGGCACGAAGATAAAACAAATCCCACTCAGTCTCTTAACAAATGTTGTTAGACCTTGTAAAGGCACAAAGACAAGGTTTGACACTTTCTCATCTACCTCTCTGGTTCATGACGGATTTATTACAAATCAGCCAAGACCCTGAAAACAGTCAGATGCTTGCATGATTAAGCGCAGAGTTTCTTTTTTTATGAGGAGTGTGTTGCTGCTTGGAAAATGATGATATTGCTGAGTGACTTTCAGTTGAATACTAGAGAAGGAAACAAATGTGAAGGGTAAAGCAAATAACAGTGGGAACAGAACAGATTACTTAGTGAACTGTGAAGAGGAGGAAAGAAAAAGCCAGAAACAAGGGGTGGGGGGAGAGAGAAAGTATGTAAGAAAAGAATACAACACTTTTCTATAACTGAGAGTTCTTGACTTCTGCTAGCATATGAAGTTCTAGTCATTGAAGATACAGATTGAAATCTGGTAACTGTTTACCTGGAGGTAAACCCCATTGGCTCAGTGGTACTTTCTTCTTAGTAAATGTATTGAATTACATTGTCTTTATGCTAGGCTTGGGGTCTTGTGCCTATCCTGATGTGGTTGGATTGCATCTCCAAGCATTCCTCAGTATTGACAATGCTCACTAGGGCTTTTGGGAAATATAATCTAATGATATCTGGGCTGAGGCTTCCCGTATCTGATTTATATGAATTTGTTTCAAGGGGTCTGTTTTTCAACTATTTTAAGTGCAATTAAATATAGAGGTATAAACTAAACCTCCCAGATAGGGTAAAGTAAGAACTAACATGACAGCCAACATGGTATAGTGGTTTAAGTGTAGGGCTATGAACATGGACACCACCTGCTTGGCCAAGGAAACCCACAGGGTGACCTTGGACATCTCAATGCTCTGGGCCCCAGAAAACCCTATGATAGGTTCATCTCAGGATTTTTGTAAGTTGGAAACAACTTAAAGGCACACAACAACAACATGAACCAGGAGATATAAACTCCTTCCTACCCATCACACCACGTGGCTTCCATGTTTGTCGAGCAATGAATCTCATCTAGGTTTTTCTCTGAGGTTTTTGACCAAGGCCCTGAAACCTATCCCAAAATAGATTTAGAAGTTTGGATGGTTCTTTTAAGGGCATATAGAGTCAGCATGGTGTAGTGGTTTGGACTCCAGCCCTGGAGACCAGGCTTCGGTTCCCTACTTGACCATGGAAACCCGCTGGATGACCTTGAGAATATCGCACACTCTTGGCCCCAGAAAACCTGGTGATAGGTTTGCCTTATGGTCACCATAAGTCAGATATGACTTGAAGACATACAACAACAACAACAACAACAACAGACTGATTTAAAAGACAAGAAAGTCCTAGATTTTGTTCTTGTTGATTCCAGTTTTATTTTGGAGATCCAATCAGATACTTTTTTTTAACCCACTCCCCAATTTTTTTTTAATTTTTAACCCAGTATACAGCAGAAAGAACAGGAACAAAATCTGGGACTTTTCAATCAGTCTGGAAATACCCTCAGTTTCAGACTAAAAGTTGAAGTGGATTTACAATCCTACTGGATGTGGAAGCTACAAGTTACCACTGCCCAACACACAGAAATGGGGGGGAAATCAATATTAATATAGAGAACATCATATCCAATAAATAAGCACTCATTGGTGAGCGCAGCTGAGTCAATAAGAGTTGTCTTATTTCATGCTTAACTGCATGGTTAATCCAAGATATTTTTCTGTCTGAGCAGCAAATGGTGCCCTGCCCTCCCACACGTCAAGGTGCATGGTACTCAAGACTTATTTTGGTACATGGGAAGAAAGTCCTACAAGCACCACTCCATATCCTTGAAATAATAATAAAAAAAAGCACGATGTGTGGTACTTTTATGACACTCAAGATTTGCCGCCTGAGGCAACCACCTTTTTCTGCCTAATGGTAGGAATAGGCCTACTAAGAAATGCATACTCAGTAGTGCCAGAGCTGAATTACATCCACAATGAAGAATGCTCAAACTTTTCTGTGCTATTATTATTTTTCAGAGAGAGCAGTGTAATACCCCAGTTTCTAAAGTTGCTCGCTGTTAACATAGGATGAAACCACTGCATTGTGAATAGTTAAAATGCCCTTAAGGTCTAAGGAACTCAAATGAGATTCTAATGTTAATCAGTGCTGAATGACCTTTACTGTTCACTTTCTAATGCACCTCAGGTAGACAACATGGAACTTATGGTAGGGTCACATGGACAAGCTGCTAGCCCTCTAGGTTTAATTAAGAACTCTCCATTAAAAAGCAAAAATAAAATGCACTTTCCAAAAGACAGTTTCAGTATCTTTATTCTCATATTTAAATACATGTTAGATATATGTGCTATCACAAATTAAATGATAGCAGTGTTAAAAAATAGCAGCATCACACCAGCAAGATGTTATAATGTCAATTATAATGTCAATATTCTTAAGCCTTCTTTATGGACTGTAATAAATGGTCTGCTTCAAAGTTGTTAAGGACTGGGGATGAGATGAATGCCTGATGTCTCAGATTCACTCTCTTTGCATTGAACACGGATAGAGAATCTACACATTAGAAATAAAACCCGAGAGGTCAGCTGTGTTGCTTGTGAATTCTGTCATCTTTGCTGCCCTTAATTGTATTTTGAAATTTGCAACACAGTTCTGTTTTGGTCTACATGGGAATAATCCTTACTAACTTCAGTGGGATTTGCAGGCAGAACTTGGAAGTAACAAAGGAAAGTAAGGCAGTTAATTATGATGAGGGTCCCCCCCCCGCAAAAAAAAATGACAGCATAATGACATCACATTTCAAAACTAATATAAAAGCCTGCATAATGTAGTCATTGTGAATCCTGAACCAGGTCTGTGAGATAACTAGGAGTTTGAATGCCTGCTTAGCCATAGAAGCCCACTGAGTCTTCTTGGGCAAGTCACACTCTCAGTGTTAGAGAAAAGCAGTGGTAAACTCTGTGCTACTTCACACATTTCTTGAATAGCAATAAGCATGTGTATTTCTATACCACTTATCAACTAAGTGCTCTTTAAGCTCATCTCGCTGTTCTTTTAATAGTCAGTTGATTGTTGTTAATTGTTAATTGTCGTGTTTTTTAGGGGGTTGGTTTTAGGTGGGTTGGTGGGTGGGTAGGATTGGGTATGTTTTTAAATGTAATTAATATATTATTGTTGTTCGCCGCCTCGATCCATGGGGAGAGGCGGGATAGAAATAAATAATAATAATAATAATAATAATAATAATAATAATAATAATAATAATAATAATAATTATAATAATAAGCTGTTTACAATGTGTTAGCTAATTGCCCCCAACAAGCTTTTTTTTTTTTTTTTAACCAGCTACGGAAGGCTGGAAGGCAGAGTCAACCTGGAGCCTGGCAGGATCGAACTCACAACCTTGTGGTTGCGGTACCAGCATTTAATCACTGCACCACCAGGGCCATGCAAATCTGATTACCAAAATACATTAGTTTACAAATCAGTAGAGGACATATTCAGAGTAGCCATGCTAGCCTTGCAGTAAAATATAACAAAATCCAAAATCCACAAAACAGTTATGTTTTTAAACAATGGAAAAAGGATTTCTCAAGATTTGTCTGGGAAGATTAAAAAAAAACCCAGAGTGAGATGTAAAGTTATGCAAGACTTGAAGGAATGAGAATGTTTTGGGTTGCCAAATTTGAACATTTTTATTTTGCCCCTTTCAGTATGACCTGGAAAAAAATTGATTATGTTGAAATATAACAAAAGTTTTGAATTTAGAAGGTTGTGATTTAAGATTTGATGTCACAAATATTTATTTTATGGAAAAGTTAAAAGTCAATGTTGCTTTTAAGAATCATTGTATTAGATGTGCTTTATTAAAGATCTGGAATAAGAATAAATTGAATTATGTCAAAAACTCTGAATTGGATCTCTCCACAAAAGACTTCTATAGAACAGAAATAAAAACTGATCAGAAACGGTTGATATGTTGAGACTTACTGGAGAAAAAAGACTGAGACTACAGGATGAAGTCATTACTACAATTACAGGAAGAAAGTGTTACTTTATAGTGGCTCTCATATAGACGTTTATATGTCAGATTCAAAAAAGATGAGAAGGCTGAGACTAAATCTTGTTGGAAATAGTGCTATGTTCAGATGATGACCACATGTTTTTGTTGAAATTTGATATGGAAGAAGAATAAGTAAAGGACTATATGCTTAATTGGGCAAAGAATTTTGGATACAATGTACACATGAATCAGTGGGAAAAGTTATGGACAAAGGATATAAAAATGTATTAAACTATATATGATACTATAATCTCAAAGAAAACTGTTATAAAATGATGTACCGTTGTTATCTTACACCAGAGAGACTAACAAAGATATACAAATAGATGAAGGCCAAATGTCAAGATCATGCTGGCCTCTTGTATCATATGTGGTGGATGTGCAATAAAGCTAAACAGTTCTGGATGAAGATCCAAAAACTGATGCAAATAGTTTTAAAATCTCAGTTAACTAAAATACTTGAATTATGTCCTAGGCATCGTATCCTAGGAATCTAGGAAGAGAATACAGCAGTGGATAAAAAGCACCATAAACTAGTACAAGATATGTTATTAGTAGCAAGACTGGTGTACACAAAGTATTGGAAAAAATAGGAGTTACCAACAATGGATGAATGGCTAAGCAGAACTGATAGGAATTGTGGAAATGGATAAGCTTACACGCAAATTAAAAGGCAGAGCACGAAATGAATTTCTGTCTGAATGGAAATGGTTGATGGATTTCTTAAAAAAAGAATGAAGGTGATCTGATGGCCATAGTTTTTGATAATTAAAGTCAGTATTATTAAGAGGAAGTGTTTAAAAGTATATCTGCAAGATGCATTCTGTGTGTTGTTTCAAAATGTTTTTTATATAGATGATTACTAGTTTTAGATGAATGATCATTAGTATAAATAAATCTAGAATAAATTAATAAGTAATTATGACCTTGAGTAACTAAGGACGTAATTAAAATAAGTAATGAGCAACAATTAATATGGGATAAAATGTATGACTTACTAATTAGTTGTAAGTGTTTAAGTAATATGAACTGTTTGCAACAATGGTGGTGCTTTGTTAGTATTTGTTTTAGTAATGTCTAGCTATCTGTTTACGTTTGTATGGATGTATTTTATTTTCCCTTTTTTTTGGTATGCGTGGATTGTGCTTTTTTATTTAATAATTTTTTTTTTTAAAAAATAGTGATACTTTTATTGGCCAACTAAAATGCACAAAATACATCATGCAAGCTTTTGAAGCTTTACTGACTTCTTCATCAGACAAAGACGTTAAAAATCATACAGGAGAAGAAAAATGATGATGTAGAGTCATAGGCCTGTATTTCATTTCAGAGGTTACTTCTTTTGCCATTTAAGATGGTCCAGAGGAATATCAACACAGGCAAAGCCCACTCCCCTTCTTAGCCATGTGGGGACTAGGGAGAAAGAACAGTAAAACACAGGCAGTAAAATTTCAAATCCCATTTAGATCAAGGCAAACTGTGTTTGGTGCAAGGCTAGCTGCCCCTTTCTTAGGAAGAGAACACTGAATTTCTCAAGAAGTCTCTGTATTGCTACATCTGGGGGAAAAAATAGGTGTTGTACAGGTAAAACTTGCCAATTGTAGTCCAAATGAAAGAGTTTTATATTTGTTAGAGGCTGAAACCTCAACAACCTCAAACAATTTTGGTATATTTCACTTCGATTTCACTCAGATTTAAAAGTTTTTAAAAGTATGTGATTCAATTTCCCCCAGATTTTCAGAAAAATCAGCTCTAAATTTGTAGGAATTGCCTACCTTGGTGGACTCTGGCAAGAGGCAGTTGCTAGAGCAGCATTCCTAAGCTGATGTTTTGGACCAAGATCCTATACAAATAAATATAGTGTGGCTATGCTGGATTCCCCAGTTGTGCAACAATTGTACAACTGTCACCACAGCCTAGAACTCACCTCTTGAACAACCCACAAGGTCTAAAATTGTTGGAAAATTATAGCATTTTCTCTCCCCCCTCAATGGTGCTTAGCTGGTATAGGGTTAACTGTTGCTCTGTTGCTCTGGTATCCAGACCATGTGAGCAGGATACATTCTGATGTCAGTTACGGGTCATACTTAGAAAGCAATGACTCTCCCCATAGCAATCTTGCTTTGAGCACTGCTATGCTAGCTTATTCACCAAGACATTGGTGAGTTTAAAATAAAGATATTATTGTCCTAAATCCACTTGTTAAATAGTTAGGATATAGTTACTTTAATGGATATGTAATTATAAAGTTTCTTAGTAAATCTTTTGCGTTTGGAACCTGAAGCTGCATGTCTTGTTTTTGATTTCAAGTCAACCTCCAGTTCAGGGAAGACAACACAGAAATTGGGACATGCTTTCTCTGCAACTCTGTTAAAAGAAAGCTAATTCCTCACAACTTTAGCTTTCATAGAGTTCCCCAAGGGCTAACACTCTGGGAAACTCTAATCCGAACAAAAATGAGTAATAAGACTGTGGTGTGTGCTTGCAAAACAATTGGCCACATTAGGAACCACACTATGCAGCCTCCGTAATTTCCCAAGAGGGTTCTTGATTTGACTTGAGGTTGTTTCCTGAAATTCTTCAGTATTACCCAATCTTATCCAGGGTACTTGGGGAAATTTGAGTGACATGTCTCAGATCTAGTCTTTTTTAAAAAAGGAGGGGTTGGGGTAAAGCTTGCAACAGAGACAGGCCCATTTGATCATTTTTTCCCATAGTATATGTATAGGTTTATCTATACTGTGTGATGAAATTTAGTTTGAACTTATTTTAAAATGAGAATTATAAAAAAAAAGTGTTTTATTTATTATGTATTTCAAATTTTAAAATGTCCGAATTAAATATTTTTCCATTTGAATAAAAAACTGATTTAATCTTTTTTTTATTATTATTTAATCCACTTCTGTCACTGAACTATGGTATAGCCCATATATCCTGCATAATAAAGGAGTGTAGGGGTGCTAGGGAAATCGACTTCAGACAGATTTGACAAAACATTTTTCAGTCTGGACTTTGTGGACTGTCCACAGGATGGATGCAGTATTCTAGAAATGTCAGTTTGATGAAGGGCCACAGAAGCATATGGGGGAAAAAGTGCAAACACCTGAAAAGTGCACCTAGAAAAATGCACAGATTTCAAATGTGCAAAAAATATGGTTAGGGTATACTTTTTTCATTGGGGGAAATCCATTGAAATATTATCATTCAAGTCATTTATTACCTCTTTATCCAGTGGGTCCCTGATGTGATGCACAATTGATTAGAAACACTTTAAGAGCATTAAGTAAATAGTAGTAAATGAATAACACCTAGCCTGCATTCATTACAAAAATGTTCAAACAAGGGGGAACAGATCTTCTCTCTTCTCCCCCTTTTTAAATGATGGAAGCAGAAGGGAAGGTGAGAAAAGATGCACGTGCTGATGTGCCCATCTGGATACAAGTGGAACCTGGAATAAAATGTTACAGAGTATAGTGCCCATGTTCACTGATCCAAACAATCAGATGTGCTTTTTTTTTCAGGCTACTCCATTCCATTCCCAATGTCTAGAATTTTATTCTCCTCTCATCCCACACCCTCCAAGCCCATAAACAGTTACCTTTCTGTGACTAGTGAGCATGTTTAGCCTCTGTTCTGCTGTTTGAGGAAGATGTTCCCCCTTAGATGTTGATCCTAATTCTTTTTAATGCTTCTACAAACCACAAGATTCCACTGAGCCTACTGATATCTCACTCTTGAGCCTAGATGCTGCATTTTGCCTACATAAACATTCATGCTTCATCATCAGAAATGCAGGAAATAGTGATTTGAATCTCCATTGTATTTATTTTTTAAATTGCAAACCTAAGGGCATGACATATCTTATTTATTATTGATTCTGTTGTAAGCCACTCTGGGAGTCATCTTGGCAGAAAACCAGGGTAAATCTGAAGTATATTGGCTGGGTGAGAGTTCCTTCAAATTCTTCTGTCACATCTCGAATGTTTGAACTTATCATAAATATAACAGACACTTAACATCTGAAAATATTGTATAGAGTTGATGAGTAATAGCATTTAATATTGGATTATTTCTGATAGCTAGCTCATAGTAGTGCTCTGAGTGTTGGACTCTGGGATGCCAGTGTTTGAACCCCTACTGAGCTATGGAAACCCACTGGTTATGCTCTCTGAGTTACTGCAAATTTCCTCTGAAGAAATCTTCCCAAGAAAACCCTATGAGGGGATCACCATGAGTTAAAGCTGACATGGAGGCATATAACAACAAGTACATAATGGTGTTAAACACTTCACAAGATTTGATGGCTGGCGTCGTTTCTCCATTTTTTAAAAAACTGGATTAGCACAATAATTTTAAAGGATGCGATACTTGGTAAGTGATGTTGATGAAAAATGATGAAAAAAGAATCAAATGTTTTCTCCCTCATAGATTAGATTATGATTATTTTTCTGAACTTTTCACCAACCCATCCCATTGCAGGACTTTCTCCCCTCCTCTGCAAAGAAACCATTTGAGAAAAAAAGTGTATTTTGTCAAAAAAAATGTAACTTTTTCCCCAAAAATGCCCAATATTTATGGTGGAAACAAAATGTTCACTGTAATATTTTCAAAATCCCAGGTGGGGGGAGAAATGAAGGAATGGGGGAAGGCAGAAAGAAGGAAGGAAAGAGAAGAGAGGGGGAGAGAAGGAAGGAAGCATGTCAAACCTGTCATGACATGTCAAGATATGTTGAGATACATTTTTTTAAATCAAAGCCAAGAAAATTTTGAATATTTCTTATATTCTTAGCAATGTCACATTTTAAAATTGACAAAATTGACAAAATAGCCATGAGATCTCAACATGCCATGAAAGCCCATTTTTTAAAAAAGGAATGATGATATGGAAGACAATTGTCTGCATCAAGAAATTAGCTTGTATTCAGCAAGTGTGAGAAAGTATGGTCCGTGGATTGGATGCATCTGATTTTCTGCCTTCAAAACCCCCAGAATAAAGTTGAAAGACCTATCAGTCTTTATGAAAAAATAAGCAATTTTTACCTTCAAATATTGTCAAACCTAGTAAAACCACCCCAAAATAGAGTGGTTTTACTTCCGTCATCAGTGACCTGCCAAATCCATCCTCCTTTGGCTCCAGCTGGTAATGATACCATGTCACTTCCAGTTCCAGAAACACATGCTCATAAGGAGGTTGTGTTCAGGGGCAAAACTGGTCCCTGCAGAGAGTAAAGCAGAGCATTTTGAAAAAGGCAGAGGTGTTTTCAGTATATAAAGATCACTGGCTAATTATTTTACAGAGTTGCCATTTAGACCAAAGGGAAAATCTCTGATGGTAATGGTGTCCAGGCCCGATTCCTGTGGGCAATTTTTCCTTCACCAAGATACACTGGTAATATAGCTGCCTTATGGGTAAATGGACTGTGTCCCTTAGTATGAAGGGGTTAGTTGATGGTCTTAAAAGTTCTCATTTACATTCTATATTCTTAGGTTACTCTATGGCTTTCTACAGTATCTAGAGCTATAAATACCTTTAGGCAAAATATATATCTGCAAGATATCCATCAAACCATCTTCTACTTATCCACAAGTGTAAGGATTTAACTCTGCCATTACTACAATAAAACACTGGGCTATCACACTGCAAAATTTTTTTTTGTTTCTGCAATTGCCACCAGGTCACATATTTCTCTGGGAATCCCACATGGAATTCCTTTTTGTTCTTGTTCCTTTTTGCAGATTATGACTTGAGTAATTTCTTCATAGCCAAATATTGCTCCAACTTTAATTTGGCCTATTTTAATGTCTTGCCTTCAAAATGGCCAATTGATCTGTGTGCTGGTAGTGTTCTTTCTGCAAGGGTTGGCATGTTTAACAACAATGGCATTGAATCAATGGAGATTGTTCTTTGTTCTGCTGTCTGTATGCTGGAGTTTGTCTATTTGTGATTGCACTTTCATTTGCCACTGTATCTGGCCAGTCTGTCCAGCTGTACTCAAAACTACTGTTGTCAATATCAGCTGTTGTTAATATTGGCTGATATTAACCTGTTAAGTACTAGCTTTAGTTTTGAACTTTAGGACCTGCTCTTGGATATATATACTGTGATATATATTTATATATATACGTATAGATTATATATATAGATACATAGATTTTCTTTTTCATTTGGAATTAATTTTGTCTGTTGCATAAGCATATAGGAATTGATATTGAATTATAAGTTTAAGCATTAAGTATTTAGTGTCAAACACTAAGTGAAGGATTATAAGAAATAGAAAATAGAAAATTTTAAGGTATAGATTATATATTTCTGCCTTTTTTTTTTTTTGAAATTCTTAAATATTGAGTTTGTGCTAATGTGATATTGAGAAATTTCTTCTACTTCCTTAAAAGGTAATTTTGGTTTTTGAAGTATAAATATAAAGTTTGACATTGTTTGAATAAGATTATAATAAATTTTGGAACCTTAAGCGTGAAATGGCGTCGAGAGTTAAGAAGACATCCCGACAAAAAAGTAGTTCAATGGAAGACATACAGGAAAATCCCACCACCAATAAAGACGTGTTAGAAGAAATAAGAATGTTGGAGAATGAGTTGAGACTTGAAATGAAGGGACTCATGAGAGAGTTAAAAGAAGAAATAAATCAGGATATACGAAGGGAATTTGGGGAATTGAAAGAAAAGGTCACAGAAGAACTGAAGGAGTTGAAAGAAAAGGTGTCAGATATAAGTAAGGAAATAGTTCAGATCGGAGGAAGTACGAAGATGTTACAGACAAAAGTGAATAAAGTGGAGCAACAACTAGAGGCAACAGAAGAAAAGCTTGATCAAGAGATTTCTAAGTTAAAACTAGATATTGATGTACGTGCCCACGCCAAGTGTGTGAAGATACATGGTATTAAGGAAAGACCTCGGGAGAATTTATCTGAAACTGTTATCCCGATTCTTGCTGAATTTATTGGTTGGGAAGTAGCTCAATTAGACCTGGAAGTGGATAAGGTATATCGTGTGAATTCAGCAGTGGCCACGAGACAGCATCTACCAAGAGACATTGCTGTACATTTCATTAGAGAGAGGTCCGTGATTTAGTGATCCAACAGAGCTATAAAAACAGGATCACGGTGGAAGGATCGGAATTAATAATATTAAAGGACTTCCCATATGAAGTTTTGGCGAAGAGGAAGTTATATAAAGAACTGACTTTAGCTCTCCGCGAAAAGCAAATTAGATATAAGTGGGCGAGAGATGAAGGTGTAATTTTCTCTTATAAATTTAAAAGATATGTCATCGATACAATAGATAAGGCAGAGGAGTTTTTAAAGAAGCTTCAACAGGAGGATGAACAGGATATTTTTTCTGAGAGTAAATTTTCTGAAGAATCGTGGAGATCTCAAGGAAAAACGAGAAATCATTTACAATTGAGTTTTCATAATGAAGGTGAAGAAACCGATCTGATTGACATTGCGGAAGAATAGAATTTGCTACCTTCAAAAGGAATTGCGCACCTGCATGGAGAAGCAGAATGAGGACTTAAAGCACGTCAGCAGATAGTCACAACTTTGAAGTGAAAATAACTGATTTCTTCTTTTTTTGCGGGGGGGAATAGGGTAGGGAATTGAACTTGTTACTTCATAAGGAACTTACTACTTCCTAAGGTAATTGTTTAGTTATATATTGAAATAACTTTAAAATTTACTAAGTGGTTGATATACGGAAATTAAGTATGATTGATGTATCCATCTGTTGTTGGAATGTTAATGGAATGAATGGACTGGTTAAAAGGAAGAGGGTATTTAATTTTTTAGAGAAACAGAAAATAGGAATTGCTTGTATTCAGGAAACTCATTTGATGGAGAAGGATAGTAAATATTTGGAGAATAGAAAATTAGGAAACTGTTATACATCTTGTAACCAGAAACAAAAGAAAAAAGGGGTGGCTATATATATAAGTACTAAATTTCAAAGTAAATTAATCCAAAAAGATCAGAAAGGAGAGTATATTATGGTGGAATTAGGTTGGTATAATGAAATTTTTTTGTTAATAGGGATATATGTGCCATTGACAAATAAACAAGCATTTTATAGATTAATATTAGATTATATGATTGGAACCGAATATCAAAAAATAATTTATATGGGTGATTGGAACGGAGTAATCGATTCTAAAATAGATAGGAAGCAAGCAAAGCTAAGAAAACAAGAAGTAAAACATGGGAATCTGCCACGAAATATTAAGGAGGGGCTTAATTCTTTAAATTTGATTGATGTTTGGAGATCAAAATACGGAATGCAACGAGATTATACATATTACTCTGACAGGCACCAGAGTTGGTCAAGAATGGATATGATTTGGATTTCTAAAAGTTTAGCTAATTTGGTTAAAAATGTTAAAATTTTACCAAGATTGATTTCTGATCACTCGCCGATATTGATGGAATTTAGCGGAAAAAGGAATTTTTATTCTTGGAGACTTAAAGAATTTTTGCTTAAAGATGAGACAATAGTGCAAGAGATTAAGGAAGCACTTAAAAACTTCTTTAAAGATAACTTAAATAAAGGTACCCAAACCTATATGGTCTGGGATACCATGAAAGCTTATATTAGAGACCTTTTGATTCAAAAGGAATGTTTATATAGAAAACAGAAGAAATGTAAAGAAGAAAAACTTCAAAATTTACTTAAGGAAAAAGAAGACAAATTAAAAGTGGATCTTTCGAACAAAAAAATTAGAGAGGAGATTCAAATAATACGAAATCAAATCAATGCTTTAAACTTAGAAGAGATGGGGAAAAATCAAATTTTATTAAACAAAAAGAATTTGAATTTGGGAACAAGATAAGTAAATGGTTAGCATATAAATTATGGAAGAAAAAAGAAAGAAGTTATATAACTCAAATTAAAGTAAATGGCCAGATGATTTCAAATCAGAGCTCAATTATGTCAAATTTTTATAAATATTTTTCTAATTTATATTCTTGGCCAGATAAAGGGGAAGAGGAGAAGGAGAAGATAAGGCGATATTTAAAGCAAGATATGATTCCCATGATATCTGAGGATAAAAGGAAGGTTATGAATCAAAAAATATCAATGCAAGAAGTAAATATAGCTATAAGGGAGTTAAAATTAGGGAAGGCACCAGGAACCGATGACTTTACAGCGGTATTTTATAAAGTTTTTGAAGATGAATTAATATTGCCTTTCTTAGAAATGGTTAATAAGGAAGGTAACATTGTTATTCCGCCTTCATGGAGGGAAGCTAACATTTCTGTAATACCCAAAGAAGGAAAAGATAATCTTGAAATTTGCAATTACAGACCCATATCTTTATTAAATAATGACTATAAAATTTTTACTATAATATTGGTCACTAGATTAAAAAGAATATTAAATGATTGGATACATCAAGATCAGGCAGGATTTTTACCAAAATGCCAGATTAGCAATAATGTGCGTGCAATCATAAATTTAATTGAATATCACGATTATAATCTGGACAGACTGGCTTTAGTATTTGTAGATGCTGAAAAGGCGTTTGATAATTTAAACTGGAATTTTCTGATTGAAGTATTGAAAAGTATTAATTTAGGAAATAAATTTATAAATTGGATTGAGGAGATATATAAAGATCAGAGCGCTTATATTATAATAAATGGTTATAAGTCTGATAAACTAGCTATAGAAAAGGGTACGAGACAGGGCTGTCCTATTTCACCATTATTGTTTATATTATCATTAGAAATACTCAACAGACATATAAGGCAGGATATAGAAATAAGGGGATGTCAAATCAAGCAGGAGGTATTTAAATTAAAAGCTTTTGCTGATGACTTGGTAATTATATTACATGATCCAATAAAGAGCATAGTTAAATTATTGAAGATTATGGAGGAATTTGGTGAAAGTTTGGGCTTTAAGTTAAATAAAGATAAAACGGCAATTTTGACCAAAAATATGAAGAAAGAAGAACAGAAGAATTTAGAACTAGTTTCTAATTTAAAAACCATAAAAAAAGTTAAATATCTGGGTATTGTTATCACGAATAATAATATAGATTTGATTGATAATAATTATATACCAACATGGAAGGCAATAGAAAATAAATTACAAACATGGTCAAAACTTAATCTTTCGTTGTTAGGTAGAATTGCCTCGGTTAAGATGAATATACTTCCAAAGCTAATGTTTTTATTTCAAAATTTACCTATTTTAAAGAATGAAAATTTTTTTGAAAAGTGGGCTTCGAAAATTAAAAATTTTCTTTGGGCAGGTAAGAAGGCTAGAATTAAAGGGAAAATATTATTTGATATTAAAGAAAGAGGTGGGTTGGCCTTGCCAAATTTAAAGTTATATTAGAGATCATGTGTCTTAAAATGGATTCTCGAATGGATAAGTTTAGAAAATAATAGATTGCTTACGCTTGAAGGTGCTACGAATAAATGTGGGTGGCACGGGTATTTATGGTATAAAAAAGCACAAGAAGACAAGGAGTTTAATAAACATATAATTAGAAAATCATTATTAAAAGTTTGGATTATGTATCAAAACAAGGTTTTTTGGGAAAAGCCAAGATGGGTTTCTTTACAGGAAGCTCTTCTTAAAGATGTCAATCCTAGAAATATTAATTGGCTGATCTATGATGACATATTAGGAGAACGGGCAGGCAAAGTGGAATTAAAACCATTACAGGAACTAAAAGAATTAGGGTTTCCAGACAATTGGTTGCAATACAGACGATTATATGAGTTGTATAAAATAGATTTGTCTAACGGGGGATACAGGAAAAAAATTCAAATGTTAGAGAGTTGGATATTCAATATTTAATTGGGAAGGAACATATTATTGGGAAAATTTATCATATATTATTAAAATTAGAATTTGAGCATGAGGTAATTAAGGACTATATGATAAAGTGGTTGCGAGACCTGGGATACTCTATTGATCTAATTGAATGGACAAAATTATGGACTAGAAATATAAAATTTACTAATAGTGTATATTTGAAGGAGAATTTTTACAAAATGCAATTCAGATGGTATATTACACCCCAATTAATTGCTAAAACATCTAAAAACTATTCTAATAAGTGCTGGAAATGTGGCGAAAAACTAGGGACATTTTTTCACATATGGTGGGAATGTAAAAAGGCTAAAGAATATTGGAGTGTAATTCATGATCAAATTAATCAAATATTAGGAACAAATTTGTTATCCAATCCGGAGTTATATTTATTAAATATGTTTATGGTAGTGAATGTACAATATCAAAAGGAATATGGGAGGATATTATTGTATATGGTAACAGCAGCAAGAATTCTTTATGCCTCAAAATGGAAAAATTTAGAAATTCCTACTAAAAATGATTGGTTAATTAAGTTGTATGAAATGTTTCAAATGGACCTGTTAACTGGTATGTTAAATGAGAAGATGGATAGAAATAAGATAGTAAAGGAATGGGCTTCAATGAGTAAATTATGGAAAGATAATTGGAAGGACAATTTTATTGTATGAGGATTTAGCAGTTATGATAAAGTTATGATAAAGATAATATGTATTATAGCTTAAATACATTTGGTTAATTATTTTTATAGTTTTGGAGGATAAGGATGATGAATATAAGCAGTGTTAAGAGTTTATTAAATATTATTAATAGATAGATCAATATTAAATGTATAGACAAATATTAAATCTACTCTCAGAGTATATATAGTTTATTTTATGTATAGAGTTGCAATTTTATTTAGATGGAAATGTTATTATTAATATTGTGTAATTTATGTCTGTTCCTTTTCTTCTGATTGTTTGTATAACTTGGTAATTTAACAAAATAAATAAATTCTGAGGGGAAAAAAAAACACTACAGTTGTCAAATAGAAACTTAACTGTGTCAATAACCATGGGGAGAAACAGTCGTTTATGATGGGAGTGAAAATAAAAGTGGCTGTTGCTGATGGAGGTTCTCCAAAGAACTTAGATCAATATTAACTGTTTGAATATCTGAGTTTTTAAACACTCTATGGCCATTTCCACATGGGGTTTTTTAAACGGGGCAGGGCGTCCTCCAAGGAGGACATCTGCACCTGGGACCAGACTGGTTCGGACCTACTGAATGTAGATCCGCAGTCCAGCCTGCTCCCGAACGACCCCAAGTGGTCCCCCAGCATGCTCGTGAAAGACCGCTAAAAACAGGTCTTTCAAAAGCATGGAGTGCGCCACTGAGAGACTGCTACCATATGCAGATTCGTATGCTCACATTGGTGTGAGCCTGCGATCTGCTGGGGGTTGGCTTTAGGCTGGCGAGCCTCAGTGGTTGGTCGAGACCCTCGACCAAACGGAAGCCGCCATTTTCATCCCTGGAGCAGTGCAGAGCAGCGGTCATGGACTGCTCCGGAGAAGCGTGGATGGGACCGGGGAGCCCAAAAGTCCGGTGAGTAGTGTCACGGGGTGATTCCTTCGCCCCGTGCGGAAATGGCCTGTGTCAGTGGTTCTCAACCTTCCTAATGCCGCAACCCCTTAATACAGTTCCTCATGTTGTGGTGACCCCCAACCATAAAATCATTTTCGTTATTTTTTATTTATTTATTATTTAGTTAGTTAGTTAGTTATTTCCAACATCAAATACATTGGAAACACTGCCCTAAATCACTGCTCTGGATAGACTTCTAATGCCTAAAAACTGGTAACCCTCCCCCCTTTTTTAAGCAAAGAAAGTGTCCATCAATGCCAGAATTAAGACAGTAGTTCTAGTTCTGAATGTTGGGTTCCCACAGTTCAAAAAGCCAATCACTCCCAAAGGCAATGCCAAAACAACCCACATTTTACACTAGGCGCAGGGAGGAAAGGACAGGGAGAGAGGAAAGATGGCAGTGGCATAAGCAGACGTGTTTTGTTTCACTCCCTCCCTCCCTCCCTTAAAGGGAGTGCGGACGCTGAACATACAAAAAGCAAGGGATGCAAGACAGTCAGGGCGAAGAACACAACACGTGCATGTGGCAAGCGCCAAGAGTCCACGCACAACAAAAGCGAGAGGAGAAAGTCATCCTGGCTATTTCTGCACTAGACTGTTATAGCACTATTATTCCACTTTCACCATCCTATGGAATCCTGGGGTTTGCAGTTTGAACCCCAGTGCAGGGGTCTCAGAAGCACTGCTCCCATTGGCTGTGAGGCCACCTTCTTTTAAAAGGGGGGGGGCAGGATTGAGAAGCGGCGACCCCTGTGAAATGGTCGTTCGACCCCCAAAGAGGTCCCGACCCCCAGGTTGAGAACCACTGGTCTATGTGTATAATTCTTCACTAATTCTGTTCTTGAAGGAAGCAAGGAGTAATTTTAGCAATTTTCCTCCCAGTATGAGAATGTCTTTGAAAACAACACAGATTTCAAAGTTTTTTCCTCCCTAATTTTAGGACATTCAGCATTAGCTGTACAGAAAATAATATATAACTAATGCTGTTTTCTGGACAGAAAATCCTATCATTGGGAACATATTCTGTGAAAAAAAAATCACTTCCTTTGGACAGAAAACAGCTTTTTCTGTGCAGAAAAATATTTTATTTTATGTACAGAAGATATTATTTCCTTTGCTGAAAATACTGTTTTCTGAGGGAACCCCCCCCCCACATGTGTAGTTTGAACAGAATAAGTTCCAAACTGTGAGGCTTCTAGTTAGTCCTGAATTCTCCTGTCGGGTTTTCTGACAATTTTCCAAAATATTTTCGAATAGTCTTTCCATCCCTATTTTTATAATATATATGAATGTTTAATTTTGTTTGAGTCTGTTCACTATAATAAACCATCATGAACACAGTGGAAAGACCTGGTAATTTTTGTTGGTTTCATTTTGTTCAGTTCATTTTGCAAATTTCTTTAGAAATTCAAGAAAAAGGACCTGATAGTTGTTGTTTTGTTTTTTTAAAAAATCTGGAATATGCAAGTAAATGAAACAGGCAAGTTTTTGTCCTCTTGCAAATCTGCATTAGGATCCAAACATGTGTCACCACATGCTTTAGAAGTACACGTTCAGCTATTACATAGGTAGATGTTAGATGTTTCACATTTTTATGACATCAACATTCACATATTTTTCTTCACGGTTAGTTAAGCCAAGGAGTCTGATCTCTTTGCTTTGTGCAGCCCCTGAAGGAACCTGAAGGGAGACATTCAGAGGGATCTTCAAAATTTGTGTCAAGCATCCGGGCCAGAAACCTTATCTCCCAAACTGTAATAACTGAAACCGACAGGAAGCAAAATAGTTAAGATCCCCTGTGGGGCTCTGTGAAGTGAGAAGGTGATGATATCAAAAACAAGGACATGAAAAAAATTAGAGAAGTGTCCATGCTGATTAGAAAGGATGCTTTCATCCTAAGCTGCCATACCTTGGCTTCAAGCCACACATTAAGATGTATTTCACTGGATGGAATCACTCATGAGCCAAAGCACATTCTCCTCTATACATGGGAGATGGAATGGGATTTGGCTTGGCCTTAATTTTGTTTTCTTCTATCAACAAGAGATCCCCTTGGTCTACTGAAATAATGCAGTTATGGAAAAAACAATAGGAGCTGCACACAATAATTTATGAGGCTGGGTGAGAATGAGATGTAGCTTTTGCTTGCAGTTCCACAAGGAGCTCCTCAGTTGGGGTGCTCATGGATAGAATGAAATGTACAGTGGCCATAAAATAAATGCCACAATAAGTGTGTTAGCCTTTAAGGTTGTCACAAAACTCTTTCTTGTGTTTTTTCCCCACCAAAGTTACCTCTCTGGGGGGTGAGTGACAATGATCAATTTCACAAACCATTTTCCTTCAGATTTCTAAAGCTGTTAACATGAAGGCTAACAGGAAGGAAAAATGCATCCTGATGCTTTTCATTGTGACAGCCCATACATCCAGCAAGAATATGAGGAAGAAGTCTAGGCTTCTTCTCTCCATCATCCAAGAAGCTTTTCCATTAGTGCCTCATTTCATGAAGGCTCATGTTCATGTCACCTTCCTCATTTTTTCCTCCCATTGTGGGTCTAGATGTAAAAAATCATGTGTTCATGTGCTTATACAAGCTTGGTTATTGGGAAAACTCAGCAGAACATAACTAGTGTGCATAGGAGCCATCAGGACACTCATTGAGACATGGAACCCTGACTCTGCTCCTTTAATTGGGGACAGTCAGAGGTACTAACTAACATCTTAGAAGGGTACCTTACAATGCAAGTCTCTCCTTCTCCCTGGTCCTGCAAGTCTTCCCTGCCATGGAAGTAAGTTTTTGCTGAATCAGAGATTGGTCATGAAGGAGGTCTTTCAGTAGTCATGGTAGGATCAAGATTTGGCAATAGTGAAGTACCACGCAGATCAGATTGTTCAAAGTGTTAAGTGTGCTGGATCAGTGCTTTTCTGAATTATGTAGGTGGTGCTTCTCAAGTTAGGACATTGTTGCTGGATCGGATTTAGTGAGACTGAAGAATGCTATGGATTAGGCCCCTCAGAGTGGTAAGTGAGGTAAGTCAGGTGTTGAGGATTGCTAGGGCAAGGCTGGTACATCTTGGTTCCAGTTGTGCCCTGCACTGTTGACATGGACGTTGAGCCTCTGTTTTTTGCTTTGCAGAGAACTTTTTATTTCCCCCTAGGGTTTTAAATAACCTGTATAGTGTTTTCATGCTGTTTAGTGCTTGGTGTTTGTTTTGTTTTTAAATTTTATATGATTGGTTTCCATTTGCTCTTTTATACTGTGGTTTTGTGATCTGTTCCAAGTCTATGTTTTAATGTAATTTCGCAAACCCTGCAGGGAACCTGTCAAATAGGAAAGTTGATATTAGTAAAGAAATACATAAAGTAAAATTTGAAAATAGAAGGGGGAGTACTGGCTGAATCGCCAAAGGAATGCAGCAGGCAAGAAACCTACCCATTTAAGAACAGTCAAAACCCTGGTGGAGTCTGGGACCAGTACTAGTAAATAGATCAGCAGCAGGCCTGTAAAGACCCAGCACCTGACCTTACCCATTATGGACATCCTCCCCACCACTAGCATATAGGTGTATTTCTATTGTGATCTGAGATGAGTTTTATGATGTTCCAGTCAGCAGATACCTTACAGAGTGCTCAAAACAATTAGGGGAAACAATTGAGAGTTCAGCTCCAAAATAGTTGCTATGATTACAGTGTTACCTCTGGAGCAGGAGGATTTCTGGAGTTGCCATTTTATACTCTCTTTGGGAGATAGTGAGGAGAAAAATCTTAAGTGGATGCTAATTACATCACACAGATTCCAAGTGCAATTACTTTAGTGTAATCAGTTCAGTTCAAAATGTGTCACACCACCTGCTGGGGTTCTTTAAGGAACTAATGATAGGTAGTATCAAAGACTGAAAATAGGAGAAAAAAAGTCCAACTTATTTTTTTTCCAGTCATAGATTGGTGACCAGGTCTTCTGTCCAAAATATCCTTGCCAAAAATATCCACTCTAGGCTCCCTATTTACATTCAATTGCTCTTCAGTTAGAGTCCCATAAGCTTGTGTTAAGCCAGGTTTTTATCTTCTAGCCAGGTTCTAGTTCCCTTTGACCCTCTAATAAACTTTGGTTGCCAAAGAGGGCATTTTAAAACAAAACAAGCATTAAAGGTCCCAAAATCACTGGTTATTGAGGGGGGCGGGATTAAGCAAGAAGAACAGAACTGGAACTCTTTTAAGGGGGAGCTTTGTTAGCATGGCACAGTGAAAAAGCAAAGAATTGTAGGACACATAGAAGACCAACAGCTTTATTGCAGGTGGAAATGTCCTGGGCATGTTACCCACTTCCTCAAATGCCTAGAGTACAGCTTTGCAGTTAGAAGGACTTTGATTGGGTACATTGGACTCCTACAAGACCCTAGAGGGCAGCATCCCCACACTTTAACCCCGACCCTCTAAAATTTTTAAGCTGCCATTTTGTTGTTGTGGTTCTCATGCCCAACAGTGTCTCCCAAACCTTGGGAGTGTTTTGTTGTTGTGTGCCTTCAAGTCATTTCTGACTTATGCTAACCTTAAGTCAAACCTATCATGGGGTTTTCTTGGCAGAATTTGTTCGGGGGAGAGGGGGTGCTTTTGCTTTCTTTTGAGTCTGAGAGACTGTGACTTGCCCAAGGTTACCCAGAAAGTTTCTATGGCTGAAGAGAGATTCAAATCCTGGTCTCCTAGAGTTCTAGTCCAGGACTCAAATCATTATACCATACTGGCTCTGAAGGAGGGTTTTACTGATCTTTTTATAATTCATTCAGGAGCCTTTTGTATCCCATACCTATTTCAAACCTTGCCAGGCTTTATTTCTGAACAAGATATCCCATCCATGTGTAGAGAGATGAAGACCCCAAATCCTTTTCCAAGTGCAACAAAAATGTCCCAAAGAATCCTTTGCATCTTTGTAGAGTACTACTGGTCTTGTGAGGGAGAAGAAAACAGACCTCTCTGCTGGGGAAGACAGAGGATTATAGAATACCTTGATAGAAAGTGAGATGACAGCATATTGAAATACAGAAATATTAGCATTAACACAAATATCTTGGCACTAGGTAGGATGAGAAGAATCTGCTCTCTGCTACAAACCTCGAGTCTTATTGTGACAGACCCTAGAGGAGTGGCTATCCTGATTATTAGAAGCCACCCAGCAACTTGTTGCCAGGCAACCAGCATAGCCACTCCAAGGAGAAACCCAGCCCTTAAGTGTGAAGGAGGGGTTAGAGGCCTGAGAGGGAAAGGCATAAATAGCAGGTACACTGAATGGCTGGAGTCAGATTTTCAAAAGAGGGGTTAAGAGTCAGTCCTTCAGCCAGAGAATTTATCAGCCGGCCAAAGGGGGGGGGGTTGAGTGAGAAGGTGTATTTTCTCAGAGAAAGCCCAGAGAGAGAGGTAGAAGAGAAATCAACCCACTTTTGAATCTAGTCAGAGAGAGTAACCCAGATTTGGGAACAAAGCCTTTGGCAAGAGGATAGCCAGACGGCTGTGCATGTGAGAGACCTGTGCCTTTAGGCTGATGTAAAGATATAAGAAACTGTCTAAATGTATTCTGAAGATTTATTTGAGCTTGGACATATACTTGAAAACCAACACTTTATTCTGGTTGTTATTTTAATAAGGATTAGAGTATATTTTTATAAATTTTGACTCAGCTGAATGATTTTCAGTAGTTATAACTAAACCATGCTACCTTAACTCATTAAAGGAGGTTCCAAATAACTGAAAGTCTTTTCCCTTTTCACACAAAGGTAGTATTTTAAAGGGGAAGGCAGATCTATATAACGCGGCAAGGCACTTTAGCATTCTGGCAGGGAGGTGAAGCTGCCATACCGGTCTATGAAGAGAAAAAAGCAGACCTTGCCACACTAGCAACTGGCATTTAGCTGAATGGAAATAATCTCATTATCAAAATGTTTCCAAAAGTTCACTTTGCAAATGTTTCTCACAAATATTATCTGGCTGATGCAGAGATGAAATGGAACAACCATGTCTGAAGATAGTTATCCCTAAATACCAGCTTCTGGTATTCAGATCATTTAAGAAGTGAAGATTCTTACCCTCGTGTCCTCTTTATACTGTTTCCAAAATTGTCTGACTTGCTGCTGTTAATAATATAAGATAGTACTTGATGAATGTTTGGACACATATAGTGGGTCTCTGTTCTTGTCAGATTTCATGTTTTAAGATGGACAACTATAAAATTTTCTGAAGTTTCCAGGAAATCTAAGGAACTGAATAAGTAATTTTTAAGGTTATAAATTCACACAAACCATGAATTTCAATTCAGTTATTCAGGTGGCAAAACGGGGGAAAATCTAAGTATTAAATTTAGCACTAAGACAAGATCTCAGGGTCTTGAATTAGGATCCACATGTCTGAGGCTGGGATCTAGTCTAGTGAGCTACTATGAACTGTGTATACTTCAGACCCAGAGGAAAATGCAAGCATGTAACATTAGGTTCACTGAGCAGTAGTATCAAACTTCCAAATTAGCCAAATGTGTTATAAACATTAGGAGCTTGAAGTTTTGTATTTGTCTGGTCATAAGAGAAGTTTCTTCTGCCTGATCTAATTTTTTTGCTGAAGACACAAACTCTCAAGAGCTTTAAAGTGGAAAAGACATTATCCAGACCGACACATGACTGTCTCATGGACCAGATAACTATTTCTTTTAATGAATATTAAGAGCATGATTTTTTTGAGGGGGTTACATGGAGACATAGTGAGGATGGCCACTTTCCATCCACTTTGGGTTGCTGCTGCAGTTTTCATCACCTAAATGAGGCTGGGAATCATTACAAGAGGAAATATATTCTAAGAGGCCTCAGCTACCATGGTTGCATTTTGTTTTTCTTTGGGGTTAGTGAGCTAATAATAATTCACAAATTCTGTTTGGCCTTAGTAGCTAATATTACCCTTAATTCCTTTGTAAACTGCATAATTTAGTAAACATCTGTTCTCAAAACCAGAACTAAAATGATTAGATCACAATATTTCCTTCTCCTCGAACAAAATCCTCTCCATATTTTTCTTTCTTTCCTGCAGAAGCTCCTCTTCATAATTGAGTCTGGTTTGTTTTGGGCTCTTACCTTGGGCACTTCTTTTTTTTCCTTTCTGTGGTGGCAATGGGGAAGGAGAGAGAGTAAGAGGTTGGTTGCAAATTGGGCTGTAGAGTAGACAAAAGCTGCAGAAGTCCAGAAACTGAGGAAAGTAAAAGGGACATTTGAAGTAACCCTGTGACTCCCCCCACCATATGTATTGGACACTCAATAGGTCAGTCAATCTATCTATTTACAAAGCAAACCTCACTGGTCTTACAAATTTACCTGCAGTTAATATGAAATGGCATATTAATTTGGGGCATTTGGAAGGAATGTCAGAGCAGGAGAGTTTGGTGCTGAAAAGAATGTTTTCTTAGCAGTTGCTGTTAGGTTTCAGAATAATAGTATTGGTGGAAGGGTGGAAGAGACATAAGAAACAGCTGTGTTGACAGAAAAGGAGATAAAATAAGTAAGTGCTGAGCAGCCCAACAGAAAGATCAAAAATAGTTTAGTCAGCATCCATTTGCCTACATCCATCTGATCTGGAATATATTTAGAAAGGAAAGGATTTGGCAATAAGAATTAGATTGTCTCCACAAAATCTGCTCTGGATTTTTCTCTCAACCTAGTTCAGCTGCCATAATGCAACATTCCTTCCTGAGCATCTTGCTTGCCAAGTTCAAATACTTTCTTGATCCTAGTCAGTTTGTAAGTGAGCTGGCAGAAGGCTGTTGTACAAGCTATTTGATTACTTTTTTTTCCCAATTGCCAAATAGCTCTTAGGTAAATAAGAGTGGGAAAGTGCAAGAACAATAGTCTCAGTTCAGCAGCAAAGCGCGTGTACGGCATTCAAAAGTTCCTAAGTTCAATCCTTGGCATCTTCAGGTAGTGGCTGGGAAAGGCTTTTGTCTGAAATCCCACAGAACCACAGTCAGTTTTGTGGTCACAGTTGTGGGTTATATAGACCAATGGTATGCCATGATACAAAGCAGCTTCGTATGTTTGTATGAATACACCTGGACATGCACACCATTCCCCTTATTGCAGTTGGCCAAACCCATCCGATATACCACCTAGTCATGACATACATGGTCATCACAGTAGCCCTGCACAATAACAATGCATACAAAAAAGTTTGGGTGCCAGATATAATAGGTAGCATCCTCCCCACTATTTCTGATGTTGTAAACAACGACTTAGAACAATGCAATTTTGGGAATTCATGTTTACTGTCATTACAACTGTTGCAACAAACAAAAGTGCCCCCCCACCCTATCTTTTCAACAGTACAGCCCAATCCATCAAAGGAGTTTTAGGGGGCTGGAGAGCAAAGCAGGGAGCTCTGTTGGGTCTTACTGCAGTTGACTGTCACAAAGCTCCTCATTGCCAGGAGAAGGCTGGAAGCATCATCATACACTTTCTCACTCTCCAGCACCTCAGAAATCTTTCTGTTGGGGCCTGATCAGGAGATGTAGCTACGACAACAGGGCTCAGTTACCATAGCTACATCTCCAGATGCAGCAACTTGACCAGCATCTTCTTAGGGATAAAAGTCTCCTCTCAACATTTTTAGAATCAGAATAAGTGAAATTTTTGGTCATCACCTCACCACCATAGGTAGAAATAAAGGGGGAGGGTTTCCTATCATTTTTCTTATTCTTTTCACATATTTTTAATAGAGAATTTATAGGCTCATTTATTCAGGTTTAGGATTTACTAAGACAACAAATAAAAGAAGCATTTAGACCCAAGCAGTCATATATATATATATATATATATATCACACACACACACACACACACACACACACATGAGAGAGAGACAGAGTGATAAAAAGAAATGCCTAAAGCAGTACTTGGGAGTATTGATGGCTTACACCTCAATTTCTAGCCTGCAAGAGATGCCACAAAACTTCCACTGATGAGTAATCGCACTTCAAGGTGGCAGCACAGGCTGTAATTTATGAAGAGAAAACGCAATATTCACAAAATTGCACAACTTAAACACACTCAAAAACAATTACTCTACAACATCTCACAGATGGTATCACAAGGGTGCTCGGTTTGATATGATAAATCAATTGCATAGGAAATAGCTTGAGCATCAGCTTACCCTTTTTATAAAACAATAACGGATATTGTGAAAAAAATGTAAGCAAAGGCAAATCAGGATTTCAGTAAGAGAGGCTTTCCAGGAAAAGACATCACTATAAATTCCTCCTCACTGCAAGTGCTGCATTTCCAACTATCAAAGTGATTATCTGTTTTCACTTTAGAAATCTTGCTCTCCTGATTTTATATAGTGTTAGCTAACTGCTTAGTATGACTACAACGTGGTGTGATGTGGGGCAGGGAGGTCACCAAACAGTATGGGTGTAACTGTTCACAAATTTTCTTCTCAAAGGCAACAATTAGTAATTTTAACATTTTTTTTCTTGCTGAAAGAAAGGCTATGAAAACTGTGCAGTTGTGAAATACTTTTTGCAGTTTGAAACTCATTTGGTGCAAAATTTTCATACAGTATTTTTGTGCGGAAAGAACACTTTCTCCACAGGAAAAAGTTTTCTTTTGTGCAGAAACTAATAGTTCGATAATAAGAAGGCCACAGCCAAGGATTGAGCAGTTCTAAAATTTACGTGTTTGTTACAATCACTCCCCCCTAAAAACCCATTGTTTTCCAGGGAAGACCACCCTGTCACCCTTGTCAAAAATGGGGATATGTTAATATGGTTCAGGCCTACCCGGTGATAGCACTAGATATCTCCTTTTGATGTCAAATCATTTGGCCTTCCTTTGACCTTTCTCTAACACCCCACTCCACGTGTTTGCGAGGCCAACGGACAGGCACGTACACAGGCACGGCCGGTAAGTGCTGGGCATTCCAACTCCCACATAGGCAGGAAGATTAACACCACTCCGTTGCTTCAGGAACCTCTCTTGCAGACACCCATTGCTTAAGCGCGACTCTACACAAAGATGTTCGGCATCAAGCTGATGCCTTTACAATGCCAAGCCATTTGCATACTGGCTACACTTTTGTCAAACCTGCACTAAGTCGATCATGTAAAACTTGACCTTTGCCAAAGCTTTGTCCCGCTCCAAACTCACATTGTTCTCACAGAGTATGGCATGGCCTGTAGGCACAATCCACCCTATAAAAACTCCCCGATTCTGAACCCACCTCGGATCACTCGCTTGCCCTGCCCGGACCTCTCGTCCCGTTCAGATCGCTCCTAAGTTCCATCCAGCCCTGCTGCCACTGTGTCCGGCGAGTCATCCCCTCAGTGAACTGCACTTAGCTTTCTTCCCTGCAATCCTCCGCTTTTCTCCAGGACTACGAGATAAGGTGTTGTATCACCCATTTTCCCCGAAAACTCTCATTTCTAATTTCCAGTTAGTTGTGTGCTTGTGTTGTCTTTTCTATTGTTTGTCCTTTAATAAAGATATCATTTTTTTTACTATTTTAAAACTTGTCTGACTGCTCTTCTGACCTGACCCCGTAGACACTGGGTTACAAGATCCCTGCTAAGTTACCCTGCCTCTCGCTAGCTTAAGAGAGTGCTCAAGTTAATTTCCCCATCTTGTGTTTTTAGTTGGCTATTCGGGCGCCCCTCCAGAGACCCCCAGAGAACAGGGTAACAGATATGTTTCTTTCCTTACTATCAGAAAAATCACTATACAATAAAACAAAATGGAAACATCCTCCACAATTAAAGAGTTAAAAAAGCAGACTCTAGTTTCTTAGGGATTTCCTGGATGTACCCTGTCAAATCTGCCAGGGGAAGCACTAAGCTTTGCCCATGAAAAAAGGGAATCTCATTTTTGTGGAGTGTACATCAATCAGATATTCTGGAAGATCAAAGGAGGAGAGGGCAAAGTGCACCTATAATTTATTCAATAATCAGCTTGCTGTATCGGATATACAGGACGGCAATTCAATATCTCTAAGGTGTTTCAGCAAAGTTATCTTTACTCTATTATAACCCAAGGTCAATAAGAAAGGGAACCCGATGTTAGCAACAGTAGAAAAGATCTTTTGTTTCAAGGAAAGAGGACCCATTTCCTCCACCACAGACAATGTAAATTCTGATATCTGCTTAAATATCACATTTAGCCGAAAGAACAAAACAAGCTTAAGAAACTTAGTTTTTATCAACATTAGTCTCAGTCTTCCTCACTATTGGGAGATGTTTTTCAATTTCAATTTAAGTAATTATTTCTAAAATTACATGTACATGTATTCACTAACAAACCAACCTTCTGCTGTCCTGTTTTTAATTCTTCCTAAAATTGCATGTACTCGTATTTACTAGCAAACCTACCTTCTCTTGTCCTGTTTTCTAATAATGCATTTCTTTCTCTCTGTTTTAGTGATGCTTATGTGATCTTGAAGGAAAGCACTTTAAATTCTAGTGCTGAACAAAAAATAGTCCTACCTTTTAGTGGGCCTGTATAAAACACAACCTTTAATATAATAATGCTGTTCTAAAAAGTCTATCAAATCCAATCATGAGCAGCCCCCTAAAATGATTTCTGCTCAAGCATGTGACCAAGACACCAAAAGGAGTTTTCTTTCTTTTTTCTCTTTTGTCACCACAGTTTTTTCAGTCTGTTCAAATTATACTGTGTGTAAACCTCCTTCTAAGGAAACTAGTGCTTTAACTTTGTGAGGTAAAGCACATACATGGCAGACACAAATGGACAGATTGATTGATCACAAAAGATCCCATCTGATACTATCCTGAAATAAGGCAGCAGCTGGTGCATATTCCAGTACTACACATTTTACAGAAATGCATAAAACTGGCATGCATGAATATGCAATTTTTCTCCAGGACTCCTCTGCACTAACCAAAAAGTGGCTTTCTGCTAGGAGGATTTTAAGTTTTTCTGTTTGTAGTGGGAAGACAAACCAAATGAGAATTTAACTCCTGATCTCGGTCTGTATCCCCTGAGTGGTTGCTGATGACTGATGAGAAATGTAACAAGTTTCTTCTTGAAGATGGCAAAGAGTAATTTCAGCAACTTTCTTCCTATTATGAGAAAGTCTTTGAAAACCACACAGTTGTTGAAATTCTGGTCTTCTTGCAGTTCACAATTCATTGCTACCACCACCATGGAGCAGGCTTTCCAGTGGGCTTCAGCCCCTGTTTTGTTGGACTCACTGTGAGTTTTCAGCCATGGGCACTTTAGTCTCCATCCTACTTGATTCATTACCACCAGCTCCCTAGTTACCCCTAGTTCCCTGATATTTCCATCTTGTACATAGATGGAGCCTATTTGGCCGTGTTTGCACAAACAGGGGAAAACTTGAACCTGTATTGGAAAGAATATGGCTTGAACATACATTAGAAAGAATAAGGCTGCAAGTACTCTAAAAAGAATCTGTCAATAGCACCTAATTTAAAAGTGCCCTTCTTCTCCTTAGTTCTAAAAGGAAAGAAAGGAAATATTTCAACACCTTCTTTATGAGAAATATTTCTGTTCTTTTATATGGATTCTGAGTCCCCCTTGAATTGTCTTATTTAGCTTAGTGGGCTTAGCACCATGGCCTTTTGCACCCTTCATGGTGGCCTTGCTCTGCCTTTCACAGCTGTGGGTTAGAAATATAAAGATGTACCTGTCTTGTAAGCCTTTACTTATTCTTAGTGCATTGCTTCCCATATTCTCATAACCTTATTTGCTCCGTACTCAGTAGCAATTTTATTCACCTATCATGACATTGGCTCCATAGGGCAGCTGTAGGAGTGACAACATAGCCATCTTGTTTCAGATTACACTTGTTGGGGAAATGGACTGAATCTTCCTCCATACTAAAAACATGATCAGCACACAGAAATCTTACAGGTAGGAAAGGAAAGGCTGAAGTCTTAGAGGTTCCTCAGAATTTTATATCTGCAAATTTAAGTCGCAACTGGCCTGACCTGTATATTTCCAACCAGTGTATGTACTAGAACCAGCTTTAGGAAATAACTAGTGGAAAACAGCTAATTACCTGAAATAGATCCCCCCATCCCCAGTAACATTGGTGTGACTAACTTATATAGCAATAGGGATAAAATGACTCTTTTCATGGTTACATGTAACATTTAAGGTTACTTTTCTGATTATTATGGTATGGTAGAAGAGTTAGCTGTGGGCTTGGGCTGCTTGCTTCTAGGTGCTAAAGTGACAGTGAATTAGAAGGGAGGAGAGTGTATTATGTATCATAGGCCTATGGATCTGGCATTCAGAAACTTTTTTTTTAAGAATTAAAAATATAGCTAAAAGGTAACCATTTTATTTCTGAGAACTGCAAGAGTAAATAATTACTTTTTAACATTGTAAACAAAATGGTAACCAACAGCTTTGGGGGCTCTGGAATGACAACTATGAACAATTGCTTTATAAAAACCATTTTCCAAACTCTGATTAGTTTTCAATCTAGGAGATGATTCTGCCTATTTCCCCCAGAAGTGTAATCTGAAACAGGATGGCTGAGCGTCCTCTCACATTCTGAGTGTCCCAACACCATTTTTCACTAAGGTGGACTTCTGCTTACTAATGCTAATTTTCAGCCTAAAAGAGTAACACAGTTGTCTCAGGCTCAGAGCTGGCTAGCTTGGTTAAGGGGCCTTCTGGAGAACTCTTGGAGGAACCTTAGAGGTGAATGGCACCACTATGAGACTTAGGCCCTTTCCGCATGACGTCACTGTCTCATTTCTTCCACAGAATGGCAGTGGTTGGCAGGTCATGTTTCCACATGAGGTCATTATCATCTTGCTGCTATCCTGTTGTGGAGCATTGTGCTCACGCAATTTTCACAAAACAGTAAAAAATTGTTTTGCGTCTGCGATCATACAGCGCTCCTGTCACTTCTGGCCATGCAGAAGCGCATTGGTGATGCTTTCTTCAGTAGTGCAGTAATAGAAAAGGTCCAGCTGTGCTGTGGAAGGAAGATGTGGCGCCATTGTGTTCTCTTCCATATGGATTGAACGGGTGCAAAGGGGAGCGTTGCTGATGCACTCCCTTCTGGACCCGGGACTGCAGCAAGATGATGCGGAAGAGTGTCGTTGTGTGGAAATGGCCTTATGCAGAGTGTATGGATATCTCATTGAAGGTGACTGCAGAATATCTGCTTGGGGCTCTGAGAGCCACAGAGGGGATGGATAATGAAAGCCAGTCTTCCCACTTGATAAATATGGTAGGTATATCTGCACACCATTTCCCCCTTACTGATTATTTCTGTTCTAAAGTCAATAATAGGTGACCCTCATTCAACCCAGTGGTTGCTGTCTCATCTCTTTAATCCCACTTCTGGTTGCAAAAGAAAAACATGATAAATGGGGAATGGGGAAGACAGGAGAGAAAGTATTTCCCATTCAGGTAACAACAAAGAGCTGACTGCACATATGACATTTCTGTTTATACTGTTGATGACTCAAAAGGAGTGAAAAAATAGTGCCACTTATTTTGACATGGAATGAGCAGACAAAGTTGAAATTTACTTCAAAATCAAAATAAACATTCTCTTTTAAAAGAAAGAAAACTGCTAATTTGAGAGGGAAACTACACCAGCAAAATGTTTAAATGGTTAGCTTTCAAGCATCAATTTTCACTATTTGTCATGCTAAATAACTGTTGGAGTAAAAAAGCAAAATAAATTTGCATAAATATGAATACAGCATTAATGGAAATCTTGCTGCAAACTGTTTGGCTGAAAACATTTAAAATATAGGAAGCTAGCCTGCGCATTAGTGGATAGCTTGCTAAATCCTACATCTTTGGCTTGAGTTTTTCAACAGAAGTTAATTTCATATTTGTGAGGTGCTTTGAGGGATTACACTTAACTGTACTTTACTGTTTCATTAACAAGTGTAGCCTCTCATTGTGCCTCCCACCTTTCCCTCCAGGATGGCTCCACCAAAAAAAGGAGCTCTTTAAAATTATTATTAATGAAAGTTTGTCATGACATCTGAACTCTAAACTAACATTAATAAAAACAACTCATCTGCATAAATTATGGTTTGAAGCTGGCTTGTTTCCATTAATGATGGTTAAGATTAACCAGTGGCATCCTAGATTTAGACAGCACATTATGTTGCAGCTAATGAGAAACAGAAGCAAAAGTGTCCAAATGCCTCCTCATGGTCATCCTGGAAATGGTGGAAGCTAGTCGCACTGATGTCAATGGAGCAGTGAATTCACTCTGTATTTTATTCTGAACTTTAGAAAAGTTACCTTGGATAGTTTCTTTAAAATCTAAACTACAACCCAGGGTAGATTCACTATCCCAATGATATCCAAGCCACCAGCTGGAAAAGAAAAGTGCTCCAAGTCAGGGAGGAGATTAAGCTCATTCTCATACTAACAAACTGTGATTTAACATGGCATCCAATCCAATCTGTGATGTGTCCAGGGACAGCATAGTCTTCCCACGAGGCCACTAGGAGTGGGACATCAGCCCTTGCATTTATAACACGGGTTTATAAAATGATGTGGCACGGCTGCTGTGTAGTATTCGGGCATATTATTTTAAAACAACATAAAGTTAACTAGATGTGATACATACTAAGATTTACCAAACTAAGAATGGTGTGAAGAAAATGTATCAAGAGAAGATCAAATAATATTAAAGGAGCTTATGGTCATCTGTTAAAGTTGATTAGTAGTTGCTTCAGGACACACAAAAGGACTTTATTACAGAATGCATTGATTCTCTATGTCGGGAGTGAAAATTTGAGATCTGTCAGATGTTATTGAACTGAGCTCCCATCAAGCCAAAGACTGACCATGATGTCTGGGATGGCAGGAGCTTGACTCCAAGAACATCTGGTAGAACATTTATTTCACACTCCTTATTTAAGGAATTCACTGCTGTTTGCCATTACAACTAAATAGAAGTACCATGTTATAAGGAAGTTTCTCCCTAATATCAAAACCTTCAGGTAAAAAGCACCAGTGCTCTGTTTGTGAACTCCTAAAGGGATCTGGCACACCACCACTAGGATTTATTTACTGAACATATTTCCAAGTTTGTTTGCCTTAGTGCTAAAGGCAGCATTTATGGGATGCATGAGGAGCCAGTGTATTGCACTGAAAACAAAGAAGCAAGAACTTTATTCATATATAGTCATTCAACCATCACAAAACAAGTATAAAAAAGAGGAGGCAACTACCAATCAGAATTCATGAATGAGGGTCAGCAAGATGGCATGCCTTTCAAGTGCTTTCCCCCCCTAATAATTATGGATAAAGAAAAGATCAAGTGCTCTTTGTGTTCAGTTTTATCTAAGCCTTTTAGCAAATACATCAATACATGAGGGATCAAGCTTTTGTGAATGTGCAGTTGGCATGCTTATAAAAAAGCTGAGAGGCATTCACAAAGTGCCTGTTTCCCCAATAGCAATTGGCTTCCACAACAGTGGCACTGTGCGTCTGCTTTTGGGTTTTACTCTGAATGTTAAAGAAGCTGTCCAAGAGATTGAATCATACCTTCCCAAAGAAGGATAGCTCTTTGAAAGTTTGGACTGAAACCTGCCCTCATCTCTCTGCTGCAGGGGTGGGCAAAGTCTATCCTGTGGTTTGCATGTGGCCTTTGCGGTCCCTAAATTTGCCCCCAAAGCCTTCAGACCTCCCAATGTTATTTTTTTCAGGTTTATTTTGGGGGGATTTTTTTTGTCCTAGAACTGACCCACTGCCATCAAAACCACCCAAAAATGCAGCAGTTTGCTTCTCTAAAGCCTCTAAATGCTTCCAAGTCTACCCAAAAACACCAAAAGGAAAAAAGCCACCCCCAAAATCAGGTGAAATGGCAGCCAGAAATGATGTTGTGTCACTTCAGACATTCTAAAATATGCCACTGTGGTCTGCTGGGTGAACAAGGAGAGGGGTAATAGCACACTTGTTCACCCATTCCCTGCTGCTTTCCTCCTGCTTTTTTGTCCCAAAGCCCAAGAATTCACAGAACAAGAGAAAGATCCACTGAGTAGGGATTTTGGTCCACCAGGATTTCTACATGGAAGTTCCACTTGTACTGGGAGACTCTTGCGTGGATGACAGCTTCAGGAAGGGAAAAAGGGATATGTGTCATAATAACTCCCCCCAGCACGCACGACACACACACTATACAGGGTGGAGTTTCTGGGGCTAGAAAAGCCTGCTGGACCTCTTCTAAGTAGCAGTATAGCCCTTGAAGATGACTTCAGCAAGGGAGTTCATATGGGGAAGCACATATCCATTAGACACTTTAGGCACAGTGTCTAGGGACTATGAAGGTTTTAGGGCCTACAAAAATAAGATTTTAGGGCTTACAAAAACATCCCTATTGATATGTTGAAGTGATGTGAGGAGTCAAATACAAGAATGCCTACATAAACCTTAATCCAGCCCTGGGGTGGGATGCTATCTGAGGTAAACAAAGAATGCTGGATTAGATGGCCTTCAGTCTGATCTTGATAGTCTTATGTTAACAGATTGCATTCAGTGAATTACTATGTCATGCACATCTTTCCTTTTTGCTTTGTTCTCTCTCTCTCTCTCTCTCACACACACACACACTATGTGACCCCATCTAATGGTTATCTTCCCATCATATGTGTCAGGAAAGCTGATTGAGATAAGGGAGTGTAGAACATGAGTCACCTGGCTGAAATCTCTCTTCTCACAAGGCTTGTAAAAATTAGCTTTTTTTTAACAGAAGAAATCTGTGACATATAGAAACAAGTTTAGCAGTCACTGTATTATAAATCAGCTCTCAAGCATGCATAATAAAAAAAACTAGCAATTATCACTCAGAAAACAGGAAATACAGATTTTCATTATCTGCCAGTTCCTTATGAGAACTGTTAACTTACTCTGTGATACTGATCTGTAATTTTAATCCATATACCTATCTGTTGTAACACAGGCATATCTCATTAGGAAAGCCTGTATCAAAGAAGTTCCTTTGCACAGTCTTTTTTTGTAGCTTCTCAGTCCCCCTTTTTCTTTGTCCTTGTTTCATTGAAAGTTATGTAGCAGCAGTGGCAATGGGAAGACAGTGAAAGAAAGCTGGATAAACACAGATTTTGGGTGTTGAATTTCAGCGGCATACCTGCAGTTGATAATATAATAAAGCTTGGGCAGAGGAAGTGGGAGTCTACTCTAGCCACTCTTGCTGTGCCTGCTTACAATAGACAAGACAGACCATGTCTGCCTCCACCATTCCTTACAGAGCATGGATGAGCATTCAAACAGTGAGGAAAGGAAAATGCAGATGAATTTGTATCACTTGCTAACCCCAGCATGTTAAATAAGTATGTTATCAGACCACCAAAATGGAAATCATAAGAAAAATGAGAGCTGGTTAAAGAGAACAAAAAATTAGGGATCGGCCAACCGAATCCTCGAATCTTTGGCAGGGATTCAAGATTCGGGTATCTGAATCCCTGTGCCAAGACAGGCAAACAGAATCTTTTGATCTGCCACTCAAACAGTTTGTTGGAGACCGGGACGCCTGAAAACTTGGGAGACCAGGATGTCTGAAAACTCGACCAGGACAGGATCCTGCTCCTCACGTGTTTCCCCATCCAACATGGGCATGGGTGATTGGCCGGCAGACCGGCATAAAACCTTGCACGCTCTGGAGGCCACCATTTCTCCCTCCTGCTGCCTGTGCCCCTAGTGCTGCCTCTCCCTGCTGCTGCCTCCCTCTATAAGGTAATTTTGGGATAGGGATTGGGAGGTAAGGGACAGAAGACCAAAACTGAGTTTGTGTGGGGGTCTAGGGGCTTGTGGGAATGTCCCAGGGGGTTCCAAAGACTGCAAAAAGGGGTTCAGGTGTTCCATGCAAGCCATGTCAGCCATACTGTCCCCTTCACCAGCTCTCTTTGGTCAATTCTGAGACTAAGATTGTCATGATGCCACTTCCTCTCTTAGTTTCTGTGTCTTCAATACAGTTAACCCATTTTGAAGCTCCCTTTTAGAAAGTCTTTTTATGCTTCTCAACCCCTTTTCCTCTTTTTCCTTTGTCTAGCTGCAAGTTTATAAGCAGCATTGCCATTGGAAAAGTTGCAAAGGAGAGCTGGAGAAACACAGACTTTTGGTCTTGTGTTGCAGCAGTATGTCTGTGGTAAATAATGAATGCCAAAAAACCTGAGCTGGGAAAAAATGGGATTCTATTCTAGCTGATTCTATAGGAGGACTGTGTGTTGCCTACAACAAACAAGGTGAACAGTAGTTGCCTCCAGAATTGTTTATTGAGCATGCATTAATCTGTATTATTTTTTGATTTGAGACTGGAGGGTAGGGATTGGGAATTGTTGAGACAGGTCTAGAGATTTGACCTGAGTGTCCCTTGTAGGACTTGAGGGTAGAGAATTGACTGGACTAGAGGCTTGTGTGTGTGTGTGTTTAAGTGCTTTCTTTGTTGCAGGACTTGAGACTTGACTCTTGAGACTGCAGGGTGCAGAATTGAGATTGGACTAGAGGCTGTTTGTGTGTGTGTTAAGTGCCTTCCTTGTTGCAGGACTTGAGACTTGACTGGAAGGTACAGTCTTCTTGAGATTTCAAGGACAACTAAACATTTCTTTGCATCGCTCCCTTGCAAAGCTCTTTCAGACACAATTCTGGGGTTTGTAGTTTAAAAAGGTGTCACAGCCTTCTCTGCCAAAGTGTGCTGGTGCATCATCAAACTACAAACCCCAGGATGCCAGAAGGAGCTATGCAAAGAAAAGCTAGTTTTGACCTGGATTTTCTCTGTACTGTAATATGTGGCCCTGTTTACACAGGCAGGAAAATGGGGGATTAATCCACATTTTCCTGCCTGTGTAGGAAGGGCCTTCATGTCATTTTCAATCTGGTGAGATCTTGAGGCAAAACTATGACAATTGTCCTGGCCAGATATCTTCAGAGGGAGATATGTCTTTGCCCAGGCTTTTGCTAAGGCTGGGAGAGTGTGTCTTGCCCAAGATTATCCTCCTTTCCCTTGCTTTTTAAACCCTTTTTAAAAAAAAGGATTCAAAAGATTTGAGATTTGTGAGATTTGTGGATTCTCAGAACCTTCCAGGGATTCAGATCTGGATTTGGATTCAGAAAATTCTGGATTCATCCCATCCCTACAAAAAATCATCCCTGGATGCATTTTAGAAGAAGCTTTAATGTGACCTCTAGAAGATGCAAAATGTTTTTGTTTATTTGTGCACGACTTACCTGATCTGGTTGTTTTATATGGGTGTATTGTTAGTTTTATATAAAATGTTTACTGAAACATGTTGATCTGTTCTGGGTTTTTTTTTTATGTGTGTGGTGTAGGAGACTTTATTTTTTGTTTCTATTTTCTTTCTGCTGCTGGTACCAAATTTTTCGTTAAAGAAGTAATGCCCAGTAATACATTACTTCATTAATTGATGTACACATGCCACATGGTTTTATTTTTTAAAAAATTAAGAATTAAGAATGGTTAAACTCTCACTAACACAAATTTGAGCATATTTCTAATTTTTTGGGAGAAGAAAGACCCTGAAATTAGGCATGTACATAGCATTTTTCATCTCAGACATTATGGGCTTTTTGGAAGTGTGGGATAATCAGAAAAGCAAGAAACTCATTTTACACAGAATTTAGCAGTGGAACTTATTCTACACAGTGTTCAATTACAGTCAGCACATACATGTCAGACAAGTAGAAAGAACACATATATTACTTGTGGCTTCATGTGAAGAGATGTGGATAGAATTAGGCAACCTATTGGGACTCTCTGAGGTCTTCTATCATAAAACTTAACAATTTAACTTGTAAAGTTTGCAACCAAATCTGTATGCCATAGTAAATAAGGCATATTAAGTTGTTCAAAGAAGGAACGTGAGCACACACACGAGGAATGTGGTAGGGGAATATACCTGGCTCCTTCTTTTCTCAGGTCAAGTTACCATAAAATTTGAAAATATTGGTAGGTTCTTACCACCAATGAACCTGCACCCCACAAAAAAACCCCAACCATCTACATTGTACACAGGGAGGGGACCATTTGTAACTTTCTGCCATGTGTCATTTTAATTTTCTCCTACACTCATGAATTTTTTTTTTTTAAAAAAAATCATGTTCTTTTTATGAAATTTATGGAGAAAATTTCAAAGTTCTTATAAAAAATAAACAAGGGAATTTCTTACTTATCTTAGAACAGAGCTTAGAAACATTATTTTTTTTTTACTACAACTCCCAGAATTGCTCAGCCAGTGACATACATATACAAAACTGTTGTCACTGACACAATATAAGGTTCACCTGGAAGACAAGGAGCTTTTAGCTATGCAGGGCTCCTGGAAAGTTACTTTTAATAAAAATGTATATAATGATATACTGAAACATCTCATAGATCAGTGGTTCTCAACCTTCCTAATGCCGCAACCCTTTAATACAGTTCCTCATGTTGTGATGACCCCCGACCATAAAATTATTTATTTATTATTTACAATGACTCCCCCCCCAGAAAAGTCCGCCTCACCAGCCAGGAACAGGAGGGGAAGGAAGGGAGGGAAAGAGGAGCAACACATCTCCCGTGGGAAAAAACTCCGAGAACCCCCCGGGCTCTGCTTCTGCTTCACTCTCGTTTCTGCTGGGGGGGGGCAGTGTGGGAAAAGTTTCCAGAGTGTCAACCCTGGCTGGGAGGGGGAGGAATCCCAGCACCTTTGTCTTTCGCGCTGGGCGCAGCTCTTCCCCCCAGAAAACCGCAGCCTTGCGGCCCCCGACCCTTCCACAGCGTCCCCCTCCATGGCGAGTGGGGCAGGGGCTGTGGTGAGGAGGGGGCCTGCCCCGCATACTATTGCCGCCCCCCCAAGCTGGCCCATCGGACGGGAGGTTATCCCAGTAGTGGAGAAGGGGAGCGATTTCAGTCCCTTCTGAACAGGAGGTAGGAGGACGTGAGCGCGTGGCTCGCACTTGCGCACCACCACTCCTGCTGTGGTGACACTGTGGCCGCATGTGCTCCCACCAAAGGGGGCAGGAGGACACGAGCGTGTGGCTCATGCTTGTGCACCACCACCAAGGAGGGAATGGAGCCCAAGACCATCGGAAATACGTATTTTCCAATGGTCTTAGGAGACCCCTGTGAAAGGGTCGTTCGACCCCCCCAAAGGGGTCGCGACCCACAGGTTGAGAACTGCTGTCATAGATGAATAGTGACAAGATGACAATCTGAGACCAGGAAAATTATCTTACTCTTGGTCAGCTATGGACAACTTCAGCATTTCATTGTATTTATTTTTATTAAACACAACTTTCTGAGCTGTGGTCTTGCTCACTCTTGCAAACATGTTGGCGGAAGTGATGAGAGAGAATTTTGTTTCAGTTTAAAAAGTTCAGTTCAGAATTAATCAATCTGTTTACAATTAATGGTCAGAATTTATATGATAGACCTCATTGTGACAGAAAGCAAAACTGACAGAGTTGCCCAAATCTCAAACATGAATGAGCATTTAGTTTTGAGTTCATTTTTTTAAAATCACAATTGCTAAAAGTTCCAAATCTCAATGTTGAAAAAAGGGGAAAAGATGGATTTGAGTACTTCTGAATGATGGATGATAAATTTATTTCATTTTCTTTTTTGATAAGCATTTATCAAGATTTGCAAATGTTAAGGTGGGAGATCACAAAATTGATAGGTTTTCTGATTTTCTAGCTGACATTAATAGATTTGTCCCATCATAGTAAATATTTGTAGATAAGGGACATAGTCTACCATCATTTTCTCTCCTATACATCACACACATGCAAACACACACACAGAGCACATTCCCTGTGACCTCCCTATTTGTGGCCCCTCTGTCAAAAGTGTTACTCATATCCATCTTCTACATACTTCATTATGAACTAGTATAGGCCAGGATCTTCAAGTTCAAGACTGAGAGAGGAGGAAGTTTATTTCTTTCAGAGAGAAAGAGAGAGAGAGAACTTCTTATCAGCACCTTATCATATTCCATCAGCACATCTGTTTACGGTTGTACTTGTGGCCTCCTTACAAGATAGACAAAACTCAAAGTACAATGCATCTATGAAGAAGTAAAATGTGGTATTTAAGTCAAGGTGTCACATATACCACCTAAGGTCATATCCTGGAAGAAAGGTGGGATATAAATAAAATTAAATAGGTGCATATGTTTTTATTACAACATGGATTTGTATGGTTGAGAAGCCCAATAGTACATCTTCCACAAACACAACTCACTATAGAAGACACATGCCTAGAACTTAGAATATTTACCTTTTTTTCTTTACAACAACTCACAGAATCCTCTATCCAGCATTTCCTGGAATACTGGGAGTTGTAGTCCATGAAGTATTGTTTCTGCATACTTTACAACCCATTTAATGAGGGCTTCTTTTGTGGAAAGGCTGTCCATGTGGATTAAAAATGTGGTGATATTTGTCCCAGTTGAAAATATATTTGATAGGCATGTCATCGGACACCTGGGGAATGACTGGGCAAGGCATGACTCATTCCCTAGGGGACATAGAGTAAAGGGCTGAGTCATGATAGTGAAATCATGACAAGGGGCTGCATCAGCCAACGGCCCTGAGTGATGATATGGGAGCAGGTGTGTATAAAAGTGGGGCATGAAGTTTGCTCTCTCTCTTACTCTCTGCATCCCATATCTCTGCATCCTGTCACTCTGCTCCTGAAATTCTGATGCTGAATCTCTGCCTGTGGATCTGTATATCCTATGTACAGATGTATATACTGCAACTTTGAAGATTAAAGCCTCCAGGTATTTTGGATGACAAACTCTGTGTCTGTGAGTTTACTAACCAGTGGGTAGAGGGATCAGTGCTGATGCTGTAGTTGTACTCTGCTGCACACACTTGTTGCTGTTTTGAAGCTCTGCTATGTTTATGCTTTGCCTCTGAGACACTTTTTGTCCAGAGAGCAGCGGTTCCAGGGAGGATTTTGTGCTGGTGCTGTAAATCAATCTCCCATCAATCCAGTGGTTCTTTTATATGTTCATTTCGGGTCTCAGTCTCACTGAGTTCCAGTGGAATTTGTCCCAGGTGAATGTACCTAACATTTCTTCTGACAAAAATGTACTTTGAATTTTATCCAAAGGTTGTAAAACTGAGGCTGTACACAGATGAAATTTTGAAGCACTTTAAAGATTGAAAGACTTTCAGTGTAGCCTGAAAAATGGATGTTAATGGCAATTTTTTTTATTCCATGTAGCTCCAATCCTCTGCATTGTAGGCACTCTTTGCTAGTTAATGATGTGTTTTTCCCCTGTGAGAAATATGTGAAGGCTGAAAACTGGGCTCTAGATTGCAGAGACTCACATTGAATAAATGAGTCCAATTTGCAACAGTTTCCAAGTACAGGAAATATGTCCAATCTAATGCTCTGGTAGACACTACAGTTGATGAAACTCTGTAAAATAAGCTTGTTTGTGCACATCTATTGGAATGAAAAAAGCTGCAAATTTGGACCACTTTCATCATATGCTGCCACAGTTATTTTTGATAGAGCTAGAAACATTGGGGCTTGGAATGGTGAGAAAGAATACCTAAATTCAGCCAATGCCTTGAAGACTATAAATCTGTAACTGTCGAAGCACACAGTTCTAACTCCTATTCGAACTGGTCAAAGAAGATTTCATAAAAACCTAAGTAGGCTGAGATCATTCCTCCTTCACCTGCTAGGGGATAAAACAGGCATGGGGGGCATGCATGTATTGTTGAGGAATGTGAGAGAAAGTGATGCTATCTCACAAACAGAGTAATTAGTATTAATTAGCAGAAGGTGATGAACAGCCAGTCCTATACCACTACCCCCTTTCATAAGGCATGCAGGAGAAATAAAGCAGGCTTAGTCTTTTTTTATAAAAACATATGAAGTAGGGTTACTTACAAATACTAAAGTTTTCATAACATCTAATGGCGAGAGATTCTGTAAAATGTGTTCTTGAAATATGCAGGGGAGAAAAAAGCCTGAAGACTACAACAATGGAGGATGAACAAACTCACACTAACCACAAACCACTAAGCAATACAGAAAGAGTGAGGGTATGGCTAAAAATAATGAACAGGAAATGACATGAATACATGTTATGACAAAACTCTTAAGGACAAATGCAAATTAACAACTGCTGAATATAGACCCTCTAACATGTATGGTACTTGACATTTAACTCTAGCATCAAATATTGGCTTGCATTTGTGAATGAACTATCAGAGATGTAACATCATGGATATAAAAACCATATTATGTCACATTATTTCAATCAAGGGGTAAGCAACTTGCAGTGCTATGGTCACATATGGCTGCTGACCTAATTTTATGCAGTTTTTGACTTAATATCTTTCTTAAAAAAGTATATAAAAGAGTGAATAAATGACTATAACTGTTAAGTAATTATTAAGTTTTACCATGACTTTCAACAACTGTCAGAATTATTATCAATAATCTACTCAGAATTATCTACTATTAGGTCATAATGTAAGTTTAGATTTAGCATGAATATAAATAATCGACCACAAGTATTTACTTTAAGTTTAGTTTATGATATAACAGTTCATTGTTACTGTTGGATTACTGTTCACTGATTGCAGCAGGGACAGGAACCAGTTTTTCATTATATGTAGTTTTGTAGTTGTCTGTAGTTTACTTTGATATTTGTAGTTTAGCTTATGTTATTTATTTTTTGCTTTCTTTTTTGATAGTATATTGTTGTATAGTTTATGTTATCATCTGTTCTCTTTTGTATTATTTTGTTTTGTTTAGTGTTATTGTGGTATTTCTATTTTGTTAGATTTTTATCTCTTTTTAATATTAAAAAAAAGTTTGGAGCTTATTATCAACAATTGCCGACAGGCAATTAGTTTAGACTTCTGGCAAAAGTAATCTGTCCTTTTTCTGGTAGCCACTGGGTAAGAACAGGAAAAAAAGGGACAGAAAAAGAAATGGCAGAAAGAACCATATTTTGTTCTGCTTCTGCCCACCTGTCTTCAGTCCTGTCCACTGCTGAAGTATGATCTTGGACAACATGAGTAAAGAGAATGAGGCATCAAAAAAAAAAAAAGTCCCGTGCTTCAGGGCACCTATTCATACACTGAGTTGTTGGCCACAGAAGATGTAGTGACCCAAATATAGAAAAATCAAGGATGTACTTAATTTTGGGACATGCCTCTTGAAGACTGGCAGCTTCATTGTATCAGCTGACTACACTGATGTAACAAGGATATTTTTTCCAGTGTTGAATCTGCTGACATAGAGAGCAGAAAATTGCTTTAAAATTGGAATCTGATACATTGAAGAAAATGTATTTGGTATCCATACTCCCCACCTTCTCTGTGCTTCCAAACAATTTCCTACTGGGGAATGAGAACATCACTACTCTCTTTCATAGGCATACTGTGGGCATAGCGGGGTGAAAAATCCTGTATTTTTAAAAGGTTATGTAAATTTTTTCATAAGCACGAACCCTGTGGCTACCAATGCACACAAATAAGATATGTGACAAAAGCTTCAGTAATATCAAATTGTATTTTTTTTCCTTATAGTCCAAGACAATGGCTATCACCATATCTTACGACAGGGAATCATGTACTGTATGGAAAGTTTTCCTACCTCCATCCCGAACGTACTGCTGGTCAGTTCCACTCAGGGTGCTCTGATGTCATGACAAGCTAGAATTCTAAAGAGTTCTGGCCTGTTGTGAATGAGCCAGCATGCTTGAACATGGCAGTTTATCACTCCTTTTGCTAAGCAGAGTGTCTAAACAAACCATGGAGTTCCACCAGTACTATGTTTATCATGATATCCAAATGCAGAAGAGCAATTACAGGCATACCTCAGTTTATGAAACCTCTGATAGTGAAGCTCCTTTTTATGGAGAAAACTGCAGGAACACACACTCCCCCTTCCTACTCTCCCATCCACCCCTAGCCAAGCCCAGTAAGGTGCAAGAAGGTGGATCAGTCTATTTCTTGAACTGTTGCAGATTGGGTCACTTGCAGGCATCACTCCTCAAAATTAATCTCGTGATCTCAGAGTCCATTTTGCTGCTTGCAGGAAGCGCTGCTGCTTTCCTTACTCAGCTGACTCTTCTTCCCAAGTTAGGAGGATCCCTTCCCTTCTAAACAACTTTAAACCTTGCCATCTTGCCCTCTGCCATTGTCTTCTTGGTGTTGCTCTATGCACACAGAACAGGAAGTTCCTTGTCCTTGTGTATATTGCTGTCTTGGCAGAAGCTGCCTTCAGGAAGCAAACAGGGGAAGATCTCAATAATTTTTCAAACGGCCAGAACAATATGAGTGCACAACAATTAAATCAATGAGATTTGGACTATTTCCGCCCTAGCCAGTTATAGCACGATGATTCCAGTTATAGCACGACTGGTCGGCCCCTCCCGAAACTGCAAACCCCAGGATTCCAGAGGATGTTGAAAGTGGAATCATTGTGCTATAACAGGCTAGTGTGGAAATGGCCTTGGTTTCAGCTGGTGAGATTTGGTCAGGCCTGTCAGGCCTTCCTGCAATCCTGCCCAGCTTTAAACCTCTTGTGCTACAGCAATGTTGTTTAATGTAGAAACCTCCTGTATCAGCTTGGCAAGAACATGATTCTGACATAGTGGTGATGAGATCAAACAAGCAGCTGCCTCCTTACTGACCATGCAAAGAACAGCAAAACAGTTGTGAATAAAAAGTTTGCTGGAACATGTTGAAATGTTTTTCTTTGGTGATGTGTAGAAACCTGTCCCTAATCTTTCTATGTTATTTCTGCCTCTGGTATCAAAGTTTATGTTGAAGAAGTAAAGTTCAAAAAGGCATCTATTTTGTTAATGGACGTATACCTGTACTTTTAACTATTTCTCCCTGGATAAGACAGAGAAATAATCCATGATTTGTTCTAGATTTATTTCCATGGCTTGTGCAGAGTAGCAGCATGAATCCTTGACTGGAGACATGAAGGCGTTTTCTGGCAGTCTCAGTGAGAAACTGCATTTCCAAGTTTTTGTTTTTTTTTTGCAAAAATTGTATTCTTGCTTGTGCAAAATTATGATGGCTGTTGGCTTATTGGATGAAATTTTTGAAAAAATTATTTAAAAATAGATAAATGATCAATCTGTGATCAATCAGCCATCCCTTTTGTGTTTGTTTTATATATGTATGTGTGTGTGGTTTGCTTCACAAATTTGACAAGCCTGATGAAAAAGTGCTTTTTGACTAAGGGTCTTTCTGCATTACACTGTTATAGCACTATTATTCCACTTTCAATGTCGTATGGAATCTTAAAGTTTGCAGTCTTCGAGAGGGGCCTTTAGAATTCTCAGCCAGAGAGCTCTTTGGCATCAGTAAACTACAAACTTCAGAATTCACAGTGTGTTGAAAGTGGAATAGTAGCACTGTAAGAGTGTAGCGTGGAAAGGTGCCTACTCTCACACCAGAAACAAGAATTCTTACAAGGGCTAACAATTCCTTAGTGTGTTGAGACAGCTTGTCTCATTGAGAGTGAGAAATTTTGCAAACATTTTTCCCTCCATTAGTTTAGATGGAAATAAACCATAATGTTTGCAAGGTTTGGAAACAGATGGAAAGTGTATGATATGTTTAGCCATTCCTAGTTACACTGTTATTGATTAGACACCATGCTAATGAGGAACAAAATTTGTTCCAGAACCTGGCTTATCATGCTGGGCCCTAGAGTGTCCTGGAGTACAACTATAATGAGAGAAATGTTTCTTCTTCCTTCTCACTCACAAATTCGTAAGTCTCTTACAAGTAGGGATGGGCCATCCGAATCCTCGAATCCTCAGCAAGGATTCGAGATTGGCAAATCCAAATCCCTGAGCCAAAATAGGCAAACCATGTCTTTCAAATGCACCAACCAAATAGTTTGTTGGAGACAAGGATGCCTGAAAACCTGGAAGACTGGGACGCACAAGGGGAGATAGCAAGGAGGTGAGTTTTTCCCATGGACTAATAATGACCTTTGCTAACAATTCCAGAAATTACATCTGGAGTTGTATTCTAATATATTGAAACTGAACATGTAATATTTAAGTTCAGCACTATTTTCTGTGCTAAAAATCAATGGCACATATAAATGCTGGGGTCAGTGGCTCTGACACCTATCAGAAGTAGTGGGGCAGAGGGCAAGGTCACACAATCTCATCCCGTGATTGCCACATGTAGGCCAGTGTACCTCCTTCCACAAGACAGTGCCTGGTAGTCAACCTATAGCTAGAACAGGATGAGAAGTGAAATGTCTTGTCATGATTTCTCATGAGGCACGTGACAAACCACATGTAGCAGAAAGGAAAAATTGTTTTTTAAAAATTGGCATCTCTGAGGCCTGTCAAAGGCCTGGTTGGCTGGTGGGACCCTGGGCGTACAAAAATCATGGCATAAAGCTGTATGCATGTTGGAGGCTGCTTGTGCCTGGGGCTGCTGCCTGTACTCGCTTGGGCTGCCTGCCTGTGCTCACTCTCTAATGCTGCCTGTGCCTGCTCAGCCGCCTGCCTGTGTCTGCTTGGCTGCCTGTGTCCACTGGGGCTGCCTGCCTGTGTCTGCTGCGGTTGCCTGTGTCTGCAGCTGCTTCCCTCTGCAAGGTAATATAATTATTCTCTATTCTTTTGACTTGAGACTGGAGGGTAGGGATTAAGAATTAATTGAGACTGGAGTAGAGACTTGACTTGAAAATCCCTTGCAGAACTTGAGACTGGACTTGAGGGTAGAGAATTCAGACTGGACTAGAGGCTGTTTTTGTTTAAGTGCCTTGTTGCAGGGCTTGAGACTTGATTTGAGATTGCAGGGTGCAGAATTGAGACTGTACTAGAGGATTTTTTTTGAGTGCCTTTCTTATTGCAGGACTTGAGATTTGAGTTGAGACTGCAGAGTGCAGAACTGAGACTGGACTAGAGGCTGATGTCTTTTTAAATTGCCTTGTTGCAGGACTTGAGGCTTGACTGGAAAGTACAGTCTTCTTGAGATTTCAAGGACAGCTGAAAGATTCCTTTGCATAGCTCCCTTGCGAAGCTCTTTCAGACACAATTCTGGGGTTTGTAGTTTTACAAGGTGTCACAGCCTTCTCTGCCAAAGTGTGCTGGTGCATCATCAAACTACAAACCCCAGAATGCCAGAAGGCGCTATGCAAAGAAAAGATAGTTTTGACCTGGATTATCTCTGTACTGTAGTATGTGGCCCTGTTTACACAGGCAGGAAAATGGGGGATTAATCCACATTTTCCTGCCTGTGTAGAAGGACCTTCATGTCATTTTCAGTCTGGGGAGATTCTGAGGCAAAACTATGACCATTGTCTTGGTGAGATTTCTTCAGAGAGAGGTTTGCCTTTGCCCAGGCTTTTGTTAAGGCTGAGAGTGTGTCTTGCCCAAGATCATCCTTCTTTCCCTTGCTTTTTAAACCTTTTATTAAAAAGGATTCAAAAGGTTCAAGATTCGTGAGATTCATGGATTCCCAGAACCTTCCAGGGATTTGGATCTGGAAAATTCTGGATTCATACCATCCCTACTTACTCTCTCTACTGCTGTGTTTTTTGATGTCATTGTTCTCTCTCATCGATTCCCATTGCCCCCTCATTTATTTAGCTCTTATTCATACATGAGTATTTTGGCAATTCCTTTTTTTGGTCTGAAAACTCTCCTTTCAAGTCCCAAAGTAAAGAGCCTTGGATGATTGGCAAGCATTTTGCTTAATTTATCCAAATTCACATAAGTCATGCTGCCCACTTTTTAATAAAGGCTTCCCTGGCTCCAGGCAGTCAGGGAACGAAGTAAGCTAGCTTATAAAACTGGGCCCATCCTGATTAACTGTTCATCACTGCATAGAGTCTGCTAGGAAAAAATGAAAGCCAAACAGAAATGACATGTGCAAAAAAAAGGGGGGAGGGCAAAGAAAAAAAAAGTAGTTGCTCCAGTAAACTAAACATGCGAATAGCCTAACTGTATTAAAAATGGACAGAGAAAGTTGTTCCACACCCCAGATAGACAGAAGCCAAGATTAAAAAGGGCAAAAGCAGATTACCAGTATGCTGCTTTTTTAAAACTATTCTTATCTTTGATCAGGTCATCAAATGTATATGATGCTATATGGAATTACTGCAATGCACAGTGACCCTGCACCTAGGAGCTTATCAAGATCAAAGAAATGGAAGCAGCAATCCAGAGAATTAGAGGCAAACATGATATGCACGAAAACCATGAATAAACATTAGTGTCATATACTATGCTTATCTTACACTAGGCTTTGGAAAATGCTTTCCATCATGGCAGAACAGATGCTGTGCGTATAAAGATTCCTGGGTTCAGTTCCTGGTATTGCAAATTAAAAAAAGAATTTCAAACAGCAGGGCTGAGAAAGGTAATTGCCAAAGATTGGGATCACTGCTGTCAATTGGCAAAGTAATAGTTGGCCCAATGATCCAGTGTTCTGATTGGTATAAGGTCATTGGATCCTGAGCTTTCACAGATTACAAAACCACTTCCTCAAAAACATATGAATATCTTATGGGCAGTGTCAACAAAGTCTTTGACATTGTCTGCATCCAGTTTGTTCTAATCCCACGATATGTGGCACAGTTACAGGTATATATATTCAGAACCTTAAATTTTGTACATGGTGTATCTGGGGAAATGGACTTTAATCCATGAAACTCATGAAATCAACAGTCAGTTGAAAACAAAAACAAAAAAACTGTTAGTTTTAAAAGTGCTAGTCCAACCCCTGCTCATGGCAGGATCTCCAGCTAAAGCATCTCCAGTAGGTAGTTTTCTAATCTCTTTTATACACAGAAGACCCCACTACCTCTCCAGGCAATTTGTTCCATGGCTGAACTGCTCTTGCAAGAACAAATAGTTTCAATATTTTTCTCTCATCCAGGTGAGATTACAAGAGTTTTTAAGAGATTTTTCACATTTTTGCATTTCCCATTTTTTTTAAAAAAAAATGCTAAAAAACTATTTTTCAACTTTTCCACAAGGAAAAGTTGAAAAATAGTTTTTTATTACATTTTAAAAAAACAGGGCATATTGCATAAAATATAAGATCTTTCACAAAACAACCCTTTAAAGCAATTTTTTCACAAGAAACCCTAAAATGCAAATTAAAGCAAAGGAAAAAAAAATCCTAGAACACTCTCATAGCAATACCACCTTCTCAGAGGGATGTCTCAATGTGTTATGAGACTGTTTCTCAATGAGGACAAGTACATCTTTTAGTGTTCTTAATATATCTAACATGTGCATGCACATTTTTTAGTTGCATGTGCTCTCTCACTGTTAAGTAAGCCTGCCTTCATTTCCACTTTAACAGAGAGCGATCTGGCTGGAACAATTTGCTCAAAATCACATGATGAGTCTGTGGTGTATATGAGATCCAAGTACAATTTTTCTTGCCAATGGATTTCACTGTCCTTCTGGCATCTCCTTAGCTCCTTCATGGATGTTGGTTACATCTACTGCATCCTTTCCTGCCAATAAAATCCTAATCTTGAGCTGCATTTGCTATGAATGCTCATTTTTTCCCCACCTTCTGGGAACACTGTCATTGCCCATAGGCTTGTGTTGAACAGTAAAGTATGTTGAAGAGGTGGCTGTGAAGAGTGACCAAGGGAAAAATTCAAGCATCTGCACCTCAAGAGTTATCCTCCTTGCTTGGCTGAGGAGCTTCTTGTCGTAGATCACTTGACATCATTGTTAACCCAATTATCCTGCACTTTATTTAACAGAAGTGCTTTTCACCAACTGTGACTGTAATTTGCAAGCCCAGTTCCAGTTACAGATTTGCCACTGGACGGAGTTTATCTCATGTAAAGGTGATACCAGTGATTCTATGCAACTCTCACATAACTGCACTTTCCCCCCCAAAAAGGTATATGGCAAATTCCAGCCTCATCAGAACTTGGAAAAGTTACTTTTTTGGTCTACAGCTCCCAGAAACCCTCAACCAGCACGGCCAATGGTTTCCTATATAAGCAAGAATACTTGATATGGTGTTTTAAATCTCAGGTGATGTGGTCCTTCACGTCAGATTGTGAACAGTGCTTTTTTGGTGTGGCCATGCTGTCCTAGGGATTCTGGGAATTATTGCCCAAAAAAAGTAGTTTCCCCAAGCTGAAAATTAAACTAAAGCAACCGTTTTAAAGCTTCCAACAAAACAAGGCCATAGTCTGATAGGAAGATTCACACCATATGTGACATTAGCACCACACCAAAGTGTTATTTTTCATAAAGAAAGTGGGGCCCTTTCTACATGATGATGGCATTCCAGCATGGGACATGAGAGGGCTGGGGTTATGATGACACTTCTGCATGATGTTCCTGTGGTCCCGCCCTTCTTACATTGCCAGCTGGCATGATCATTGATTAAAAAACTTCATCAATGACCCCTGATCATGCAAGCCTTCTGTTGCAGCTAGCTATGCAGAAGGGCCGGAAATGTAGTCAACGTGCTTCCTCCCCTACTGTAGCATGGGAAGAAGGCTGACTGCAATCCAAAAGGATGGAGCGTGTCTTTTGTGCTCCATTCTGCAGTCAGCCACTTGCGTGTAGAGAAGAGCACTGGGAACATGCTCCCATCCTTGCAGAGGTACTGCCAGGATTGTGACAGGACAATGTGCCAGAGCATCGTCATGTGCAAAAGGCCTGGGAAAGAATCGGAAACCTCAGCTGCTAGGACACCATACAAAGTCTGATGAATTGTTGAGAAATTGCAAGAGAAGATAACAGGAGTAGCATCTTAGTACGGGTTCTCTGGCTTGTATTTGTAAACACCCAATCTCATCTTTCATTTAAATAGGAACCTTTTTCTTGCTCACTGACTTGTACCTGTGTTATCTCCTAAAAAGATAATTGGTGGAGGAGGGAGGACTTCGCAAGCATAAAACTTCCACTTCAAGTGCGTTTGTCAATAAAATTAAAAGAGTAATTACCAAAAAGTGAGGCCTTAATATTTTATTAATGAGAGAGACTGCAGGAAGGCAGAAGTGGTGAAGAGATTTGGGGACAGCATGACTATTTATGATGGGAAGGCATTTTCTCATTTCATAAATCTCCCTCCCATAGGAGCCAAGGCAGAATAAGCCAGGCTCCTAAAATACTTGAATAGAGTGCCGCTATCAGCTTTCTCCAAGACTCTGCAGGTACACATATTAATCTAACTCATGAAATTCTTCACCATGGTCACTTGGGTGATTCCATTTGCAAGTTACACTGCTCTCAAGAGACTCAGGCTGTAAAATAGCTTACATTCTAGAAGTCTGTCTTGAAATCTCCATTTAGAGGAAATGATTATACTCATTTTCACTCCTGGCCTGGATTCAAAAAAAATGTCAAATAGTTGTACAGATCTGGCATGGGTCAGAGTCCAAGCGTCCTGAGGTCTCTGGCCACACTCCAGGATGAACACAGCCACCACAGATCAGGGCAAACAAACATATGCAAGCTCATTACCCATTGTTGGCAAGTGCTCAGGTTTAAAGTAGCAGTCAGTGGAAGAGGAAACATTAGCAGGAGTAGAAGAGGGTGAACAAAGACTGGAGGCATCTAGATATATGAGGTGGTAACATACAAGAAGGCTGTGATGTTACCAGGCCATATACCCCTACATTTTGGTATGGTTTAACTGGCAAAATATATTAATTGGCAGATGTGTTGGCATAAAATATAAATTATACTTACGGCTGGCAAGGCCATGTGGAAGAAAGGGACACTGGCTGGAAGTAGGTCAGAGGTGAACTCAGCATGACCAGGTCAAAAGTTCTCTGAAATTAGCAAAGAAAGCCTGCCTTAATAGCTCTGATCTAATCCTATCAACTGCCAACATCAGAAAACACTAAGGTGCCCAGCACCCCTACTGTGTACACCTCCTACTGCAGATAGCCCAGAAACCCCCTCTTGACCAAGACATTGAAACCAATCAGTCCATTCCAGACCCATTGTCCACAACAGGTTCCCTTTGTCTTGCATCTGGAACCTTCACTGCCACAGGCTATTTTCAGGGTACAAATACCCCTGATTTTAGGATGCCCAGTGCAGTCTCTTGAAGGTCTACCCATCACTCTGTCCATCTGGATCCTGAATAAGAACTGTCCTTAGGTCTTATCTAAGCCAAAACACATTTCTGCTCTTCACTACTCTTCCGGACTGGTAATTATAAACCCTTCCAAACCCCTCAGCCTCTGTATAAGTTTCCCCCTTTCTCTTTCAGTTAGCTCTTGTGTGAATGCTTGATTATGCATATCATGTATGTATGCATGAGTGAATTCCCCCTCCCCCAATAAAAGCACATTTTTAGCTTACGTTTTGCTGGGTTACCCTGCCCCTAGTTTTACTGTAGCCAGTGCTCTGCTAATTTCCTCAATCTTAGCTTTTTTGGAGCAAATCAAGGTGTCCACCAAGGGACCCCCAGAAGTCAGGGTAACAGAGAGAATGGACAGAAAAGATACAAGAGGGTCTGTAGAGGCAACAAGAGCTAGTAGTGGAAGAGGTGAGAAGAGCAATTAGCAAATTATTCCTGAATTCATTTTCTAAACTTACAATGCAGGATCTTCCTGGGAAGATCACTGAACTATCCCTAAAAAGAGTCAGAACATACAGAGGAAGTATTTCTAATTGAAACAATACAGAACTGAAAATATATGGCTTTCTTTTACAACCTTTGCCCCGTTACTCCTTGACCTTTCTGCCTGCATGAAAATATTCTCACTGTAAGGTCCGAACCAAAGATGCAGAGCTGCAGACTTTTGTAACTCTTTAACAAAATCACTTGTTTCTCCTGTATGATGATGTCCATTTACTGTCTTTGCCTGATGGTGAAGCCATAAGCTCTGAAAATTAGTATAATGTTTTTTGCACATTCTGGTGGGCCTAATAAAAGTGCCATCAATGTGTATTTTTAATTTCTGGTTTTGTTTGGATTTGAAGACACATAACAAAGCCATAAGGAAATCCCAGCCTGAAGGTAGTGGATTGTTTGTCATCCTGTACTGAGATATGATTTTCAAGAACAAGGTAAAGTGATATAAATTTACTTCTGTTGGTAAAGGGAAATAAATTAACTTCTATTGCCCATCATACCTGCATTTATCTCCAGACCTGGTCACATGAGACTTACCTGCAAAGATCATTGAACTCTACCAAAACAGGGCTTTTGGGCTTCAGTGGACAGGGTCACAACAGAACTCAGGCAAAGGGACTTTATGGCTAAAGTGGGGAACTGAAATTCTACGGCCTTCTTTTACAGCCTTTGTCTCAGTTATTTCTGAATGATTTTTGGTGGTCAGAGGTGAGGTCTCAGCTTTCTGCCTGCATGAAAGCACTCTCACTGCAACATTCGAAACCAAAGATGCAGAGTTGCAGGCTTTTGTGATTTCACTAGTGTCAATGTTTGTTTCCCCTGCAAATTGCTTTTTTAAAACCATTTTTGCCTTATGACAAAGGCAGTGAGCTTTGAAAGTCAGTGTAATTTTTTGTACCTTTTAGTTAGCCCCATTAAGTTATCACTATAATGTATATTCTAAACTTGCTGAAGCCCTTGTGGATTTCTTCAGAATTCTGTGCGCACTTCACATGAGGAAGATCCCCAAGTTTACTTTGAATTTTATTTTAGGCATAACCTAGTGTAGTGGTGGTAGATTTTCCTGTCATTTTTCTTTCTTTCTTTTTTTTTTTAAGGGAGGGTCCTTAAAATTCTTCAAACATTTTATCTGAGAAGGAAACTCAAAATTCACAATGTCAGTCCACAGTGAAACTTTTACCTCCCTTTCAACTACTTAGCACAACCACAGAGCACAAAATACCATGATCTGCAGTAGTGTGCTAACAATAACTCAGAATAGGAGGCCTGTATGTAGTCCTCTTTGTGCATTGCTTGCATGTAAGAGGCATCAGACAATTATGGAGGAGTATAGCCACAAGAGTGTGGTCCAACTCCTTCATAATAGTGTGATGCCTCCTTTATTTCAGTTAGTATGATGCATCTCTCCTATATGCAACCAGCTACCCTCTTGGTTTTGCACACTCAATCTGTGGGCTTACACTGAGGAGACATGTCCAAAATTGAGCAGTGCTTTGTATAGTTGTTAGGGAAATGTCAACATTTGTAAGAATTACTTGTGTTCCAGCTTACTCAGCCTCCATCTTGAGACCTTGACACTAGCCAATTCTGGAACCATCCAACCACATCTGGAAGATCTTCAAGTGGTGTCTCCTTGAAAATACCATGGTCTGCAGAGCCCTGCTTTATGGAATTTTTTTCTTGTGTTTCCTTTGAGCTATGTACAATCCTCAGAGTGGTAATTAATTTCCATTTTCCTTGCTTGGGGAATAACTTATCTCTTCAAAACTGATTTTTAAAATGTTTGATTACTGACTATTGAAATTGTTTTCATAGAGTTAATTATGGTGATAATTTTAATGATCTTATTGTCTAATTGGCATTTAATTTGCTTTTACTGTCTTACATGACTCTTGTTATGCACCTTGAGTAATACTTTTTCTGTGGAAAGGTGTCTTAAAATATGGGTAAGTAAATAAGTCTTCTAAGACCTTTCCTAAATTGGAATGAGGTAACTAAGCTGATACTAGCCATGCTGTAAATTAATTTGGGGCAGAGGGAAAATGTAAAAGTTACTTCACCATATGTGCATCTGAGCCTGTGTGGTAATAAATTGTGTTTCAGTTTTTAAGAAGTAGGAATTACTTTATTTAAAAATCCTTTGGCTTGCTTTTATATTTGATTCTTTCTCTCACTTTTCCTGATGGTTCTTCATATTCTTAAGGATCAGCCTGCCAAATTCAGTAATGTTATACCATGTTTTCTTCTAATCTCTAAGATTCAATAGAATCTGTTAATTGGGAATGCATCCCATTCACTTAGGTGCATGATGTCAAAACAGATAAGTACATAAACTGAGAAAGAAACATTTTCCTTTTTTAAAGAGTCCAGCTTTTATTTTTGTTTTATGCCAAGAGAATACCAAAATGGTTTACCCTCCCTTGCTAGCCAATGTGATGAGAAAATTCTGGTCAGGCCTCTGCAGTCCACCTTTCTTTACCCCATCTTTCATCTGGGAATAATGATCAAACAGCAAAGCCTTTGAACTTATGGATGTGCTCTTTCATCTAAAGCTTTGCTATAGGTTTGAAAGAATACTTGCTTCCTCTTTCCTTAAAGGAGTCTTTCAGCAAATCTGTCTTCTCTCCCTCGCACCCGCTGCTAACAATACACACACATGTAAAGAAGTAGTTTAGTGCCTGATTCATTTAATTGACAAGAGTAGTGATAGTCTGAATGTTTTTTTTTTTCCTGTTGCATGTCATGAAAGGTTTACAAAGCCTCAGACAGGTGTACCTTGTGCAAGCAATGCCCCTGGCTATCTCTGATAAGGTGAAATGTTCAAAGAATATGTTTCCTTCCAGCTCCCTGGTGCGTTGTATATCTATATTTTTTGTGGGAGTAGCCTACATGTTGGAAGCCTTGGAGGGGCCTATCACTGGATTGTTAAAAGGGTTGCCTTCCAAATTTTGTTGCCTGAAGCAAAAGACAAGGTGGAACTTTGTCCCCCCACTCCACTTTACTCCATTCCACTGATGTACAAAGCCAGGTTGACTGTTTAATTTCACTTCAATATTGCTAAAGGAACAACTTCATCCACTACACCTGGGGTGCTGCAGCATAGTGGGGAAGCATGGAGCAAATCATTTAATATATATGTCCAGTCTTGTCCAGTCTGCACCCAACATTGTCTACCACTTGGGGCAACTGCTTCTTTCTTCTGATTGAATCACAGATTTTTACTATAAAACCATCTATTCAGGAATATATAACTAAAGCACTCCTGAAAGATGTACTTCCAAATTCTGTTTAAAGATCTTCAAACAAGGACAGTCTTCCATCCTCTGAGGCAATGTGTTCCACTGTTCAGCAGCTACTATTATCAAAAATTTCTTCCTAATGTTAAGGTGGCATCTCTTTCACTGTAATTTGAATCCATTGCTTCATGTCCTAGTCTTTGAAGCAGAAAAAAAAAGCTGACTTTACCTTCTACATGAAATTCCTTCATACCCTACTTAAAGATGGGTATCATTTCACCTCTCCATCGTCTTTCCTCCAAGGTAAATATACACAGCCTTGTAAGCTATTCTTTACAAGGCTTGGTTTCCACCCCATTGATCATCTTGATTGTCCTTCTCTGGACACATTCCATCTTGTCAATATCATTTTTCAACTGTGATGTTCAGCTGAACAGAGCATTCCAGGTGAAGTATGACCAAAACAGACTGGAGTGGTACTATTACTTCTTTCAGAGTGGAAACTGTGTTCTTGTTGATGTGGTCTACAATTGCGTTGGCTTTTTTGGCTACATCTTAGTGAAGTCTCATGTTTAGCTTGTGGTCTACCAAGATCATAGGTCCCGTTCACATGTGTTGTTGTCAAGCCAGGTGTCACCCATCCTGTATTTGTGCATTTTATATTTCCTGCCTATATGTAATACTACATTTATCCTTTTTGAAATTCATTTTGTTAGTTTTGGCCCAGATCGCCAATCTATTAAGGCCATTTTGAATTCTAATCCTGTTCTCTGAGGTGTTAGCAGTCCCTCCTAATTAGGTGTCATTCTGCAAATTTGATAATCATGTCCTCTATTCCATTCCACTCTAAAGATATGACAGGATTATTATGCACGAAACATAAGAAACATGATTTAGGAATGCCCAGTCAGTTGCATTATACTGGCACAGAAATCACAAGACACCTGGCTGAAGGTGACACAGAAAGGAAAGGATGAAATGTCACAATAGTGAAGTTTCCATCACAAATGTGTGGGACCTCTTTCAGCCCAAGTATTGATTCCAGTTTGTAAGAAGTTCTTAGGAGTTACATATTCCAGTGATGGGCAGGGTCAGAACAAAGAGTTAGAGTGAAAAAAGAGCTTCATTTAAAACTGTTACTTGCATGACCAAGATTTAGGAGAAGCATTTCAGCCCTTTCAAAAAAGAAGAAACCTGTACAGGAGCTGTGGGAAAGTATAAACAGGTGTGGGGGTGGACAGTGCCCATCTGTGAAAGTCCAGAAGGCCAGCTTGGAATGTGAGGTTTTCTACCCATGATATATGGGTTGGATGCGTTCCATGAAAATAGACATACATAAAAAGGCTCTTTCAAGTTATTATACACTTTGCCATAAGTCTGTAGCAATAAGAAGAATAATGATAAGAAGTAGCAATTGTCATATCAAGAACCTGAGAAGGAAAAGGATTGCCCCATGACAATTGCAGGGAAGAAAATGCAGGGAGAAAATTCAGGAAAATGAAAGATAGCAAGATGCCTAATATTTCTAAGAAAAACAAATGAAGTAAAACAGGAGATTAAAGGTAAGAGAGTTTTAAAGATCAAAGAAAAGATGGACAAGAATCTTCTCTCAGAGCAAGGCCATACCATTCACAGAGATTTTTTTTTTGTTTTTCCATTGTACTCTTTCAATTCTACCAGTTACAGTTTGAGTCCTGTTTCTTTTTCAGTGGGATGGTAAAGGCATTCAAAATGTTTGTTCTGAAGTTTACAAAGAGTTGTCCAGGGTGCTGAACTTATTCCCCAAACAGATTCAGCTCTTTGAACACTTTCTGTAATGTCTTGATTAAAACAGGGAACAATTTCACTACTTCATTCATATAGAAGCCACCCCTAATATGGTTTTCTACTGTACTTTTATCAGTTTGTTTATTTTTTCAACTTATACCCATTTTTTTCTTCCATGTAGGACCCAAAGCTTTCACCCATACATTAAAGTAATATAACTAAAACAGTACAAAATACAAAAATTTTAAAAAATCCTTATGCACAATCTACTTAAAAATATTAATATAAAAAAAATAAAAGCATCTAGAAGCCTCTACACATTTAAAAAGCGCACCCATTGAACTACTGCAGCCAGTTAAAAGCTGAAGACCTGTTTAAATATGAAGATTTTTTAAATATAATCTTTATTAATTTGGTAATTAAAAAAACCAACACACAGTAAAACAGAAAAATCATGAAAAAACATTCAAAGAACAGTAAACACACACACATACAAAGTAACCACAGAATACATACATTTAACTTATCATATAAACAATAATAAACACCACCAAATAGATGAAGAGGTTACAAAGACATAAGGAAAAAGAAATATTATTAACCTCCCACCTGGCTATTATGCCAATCTGCAAATGTAGATGCAGACTACATAAATATTAATGCATATATATTAAAATGACTGCCCATTCTTCTGATGTAAGTTCCAAAGCTAATTGTATACCATTATCTCCTTCCTTATATTCTCCATTTTATTCTGTTCTCTACCCACAATAAACTTATTCTATTTTACATATCAAATCCTATAGTTATTAAGTCTCCATTTTTATTCCTTATGTGATCTGTGAAAGGTTTCCAAATTTTCAAATATAAATATGAAGATTTTTAAATAAGAAGATTTCCACCTTCTGGTGAAAAGAGAGCAGGGAGTAGGCCAACTGAGCCTCCCTTGGCAGATAGTTCCATACTCTAGAAGCAGCCACCAAGAAGGAGCTTTCCTGGGTCCTCACCAAATGTACATGTGAGAGCAAGACAAAGCCCTCCTCCAAAGGTCTTAAAACACAGATTAGCTCTTACAGGGAGAAACAGTATTTCAGATAGCCAGGACCCAAGCCGTATAGAACTTAATATGTCATAAGAAGCACTTTGAGTTCTGCCTAGAAACAGGTCAGTAGCTGATGAAACTGCTTTAGCAAGGGAGCTTCCTATAAACAGTCCTGGTCAGAGTCTAGCTGCAGCATTTTGCACCAGCTGAAGTTTCTGAATGGTTTCCAAAGGTAGCCTCACATACGGTGTGTTACAGTAATCCAAATGGGATGTAATCAACACATATATTACCATGGTCAAGAATGAGTGCCTTAAAAACCTAACAGTGGTACTGCTCCCTGGACATCAGATTATAGCTTATATATCTTGTTTGACTTTGGCTTAGCTTTGATTTTGCATATTCCCACTGTTTTTGATGTAGCATGATCTCATATTCCCAAAAAGCTCAATAGTCCATTTCACTGCAATGCTAGAGTTCACTAGGTAGATAGGGATAATATTGCAGATGGTACCATGTCAAAGAGCCATGTATAGCATTTTGAGCATTGGACAGGGTTTGATTCTCCTCTTGATTGTGGAAACCTGCTGAGTGACCAGAAACCCAGAAATCCCTGTGCCTTAGGGGTCACCATAAGTCAGATGTGGCTTGAAGGCACACAACAACAACCACAGTCAAAACAGAATGGTAATGTTTTTTGTCCCACAAGCACATAGCTGCATACAATTGTTTCTGAACTTTCTTTCTAGCAGTGCATTTATTATGTCATCTGATGCCTACACAGTCTCTTTGCATTTTCTGTCACTATTCACATTTACAAGAGCCATAATTTGGTTTCCTCCCCTCTTTTTCCCCTCTTTATATAGACACTTAGATGAAAACTAATTAAATATCTCACAGCTGTAGCGTCTTTCCCATGAACTAGGAATCTCTCTTTCTGTCTTATATGTTTTCACTCCCCACTGCAGTTCGTGTATTGCTCTATGGTGTTCCCTATTGTCCCTATGTGTGATTTCCCCCTCTCTTTCTTCTGTAGTGTTCATCCTTCCAGAGTTCTAATCCTGTTTTTTAACAATTCACCTCTGCTGAAAACCTCCAAGCTTTTCTCAAAAGCTTCCCTCAGCAATCTCTCTCTTGCTCAAGTGTTCTGGATTCCGTACACTGCAGAGCTTGTTATCAAGGAGTCTTTGAAGTCTCCAAAACTGCAACTGGCTTCTAGCTTCTTTAAATTGGTACAGAAAGAAGGCATTTCACTGTTACTTGGTCCTGAGTGAAAAGCTATATCTTTCCAACATTTCATTCTCTTTGTGTCTGCAGTAAAAATAATATAAAAAGAGCAGTTCTTACAGCCAACATTCACTGTGCCCAGGGAATGATTCCACACAATATCTTGGGTATTTCTCTCCCCTTTCTCTGTGTATATGTGTCTTCAAGTTGCCTATTGACTTACGGCGACCCTGTGAATTTCATAGGTTTTTCTTAGGCAATACCTAGAGATGGTTTTGCCAGTTCCTTCCTTAGAAATGTAGTCTAAAGCACCTGGGTTTCATTGGCAGTTTCCCATCCAAGTACTAACCAGAGCTAACACTGTGCAGCCTCAAAGATCAAATGGGATCTGGTGCCTTTATAGTATCTAGTCCCTCTCCTTTCTCTAACAAAGTATAAAAAACAATTTCATTTTGGCAGTCCTCTGTCTGGCATTGCAATCTTTATACAGAGATTAAATTCCTCTTTCTGGGTTTTCCATGCCTCTGCTAACTTCTGAGCATGAAGGTTAAATGTGCTTGGTTGCTTCACACTCCATTTCCACCTGCTTTTTGTTACAGGTAGAAATAAATGTTGTTGGACTCAACAGTCTCAATGAAAGTAGCATTTTCATACCTCCTGAGACTTGTTGCAAGAAAATACACTCCTTGCCTTGAGCCTTTGCCCATTTATGAGGCTTACAGAGCATTACTGGGAAAGAGAGTATGCATAAAACAATGTATGCATTTTAAAGTGCAAACAACACAGTGTGCATCACTGTGTGGGGGGGTGTGAAGTTACACACTTTAGGTGATGAAAAATCATGTAAACAAGGCACACTCTGCAAAAAGATGTGCCCATTTGCAAAAAAAAAAGTGTTTAAAAATTGTGTGGATTTCAGCGGGGAGAGGAAACACAAAGTCTTACGATCTGACATGTTGCAAATATGGGAGGAAAATGCAGGTGGGATTTGGGGAAACTCAATGAAACAGAGACAATGATCTTATTTTTTTTATTATTTTTTTTACTTTCTTTCTCTAGCTCTCATTTGCCATCACCCTTCTCTGTTTAGGATTCAGTAACTGCTTCCACTCTGTTTTAAGACCATGTGATTTCCCTTTATAGAGGCAAACATTCTGTGTTCAAACATTTATTTGAATAAAAGTGTTTAGAGAACTCTCTCAGTTTGTAGTCTTTCTTGCCTAAGTCCAAAGCAGTGGGGGTGTTTTTGACTATGTTCTGGTTCCTCCCATAGAGCACAACCTAAGCAGGCTATTTTCAGTGGGCTTTTATATTGTTACAATTAGGACCAAACAGTGGGAAAACATATTTCCAGTGCTTCATGAACTCAGCAAGCACCTGGTCTATTTCTGAGCACAATTCAAAGTGCTCATCAACTACTCATCTTTTAACCTACATAGCTTAAGGGACTTAGAAATTCAATGGAATGCGTTCTTTCATATCATCTGCCTCACATCTGACTCTGTGGCCCTTATCTGCATGCATAACTATGAGGAACACAGTATTGTACTACTCCCTACATGCCATTCTGCAACAACTAATTAATAGCCAGACTCTTGTGTAAGTAAAAACATCTGTGCTATTGTGTGTTTTTAAGTTGTTTCTGACCTATGGCAACCCTAAGACAAGCCCCTTATGGGGTTTTCTTGCTAAATTTTGTTTAGAAGTGGTTTTGCCTTTGCCTTCTTCTGAGGCTGAGAGACTGTGACTTGTCCAAGGTCATCCAGCGGGTTTCCATGGCCAAGCAGAGATTTGAATGCTAGTATCCAGATTCCTGACATGGAGACCCGAAGGTGAATCTATCACAGGATGTTCTTGGCCTGAGAGTGTATGAGGCACACAAGGTCACCCAGATGGTTTTTATGTCTGAATGGCAAACTGAACCCTGGACTCCAGGATCAGAATCTAATGCTCAAACCACTATACCACACTGGCTCTTAAATGCACTTCTAGTCACTGTAAAAACCTGAGCATCCAGGATTAAGTTGGGTACGCTGATGCTGGAAACTTGAAATTTCTGGGGGAGTGTAACATTGTTCTACCAAGCATAAACTGAATTCCTATTCCTTAACCTATTTAACTGACCCAGAGCACTTCTATCTTGTCTGGATTAAGATTCAATTTGTCAAGACTGCAGAACTAAACTACAGCTGCCAGTGAAGTTCACTCAGCAGAGATCTGTTTTTTCACTGATCTAGCTCTTACCTCTTTAGTAGTAGCCAGATACAAACAGCACTGAATAGCTGTTTCCTCCTGACTTGGAGAAAATATGATGGGAAAATTTTCATCAACTACTTTGTGTGGCTGATATGTTCCTGTTAAAAATACACAGAAGCTTGATCCATGAAAGAGTTAGTAATTCTAACTGGGGACTGTGTGTTGATTCAGACAGAGGAATTTTGTATGAAATATGTACCATTTCCCACCCACCACCTATGTTCTTCTAGATAGGGGAACCAAAAAAAAAAAAAAAAAATCCCTCTTTTTCCAAGGATGTATGGATCAATGGAAATAAAACAGTTTTCTTTGCTGCACTTTGACAGACAATGCTTCCATCCTTTTAATCTTTATTCTGTGAATAAATTTTCCTGGTGCGACTCTCCTTGTAATTACAATTCTGGTTATATTGAGTACTTCCATGGTTCTGATGGCTTTGTAAATCATAATAAATGGTTGTTTCTTTTCTGGTGAATGACATCTTACTTGGTAACTTAGTTGCACAATGTAAAATGACTGACCCTATGATGTAATTAACATTTATGTTTAGATATCTGCTTTACACAAAAGAAGTATGTCTACGTGTATGTGTATGTGTACATATATATATATATACACATACATATATATATATCCATTTTATAGGGCCTCCCTACCACTACCAAGTGAAAAAAAATCTTGCAGCATATTCTACAACAAAAAAGGAGATTCATACCTCTTCCCTGGCTTGTTACTTTTACAGTTCAGTCATAAATTGGCATGAAATATGAGCTGAGAACATGCAGCCCAAGCAGGAAGTGATTGGTGTTTCCATGACAACTAAGATACAGAGTTAGATAGTTTTTCTTCTTGTCACACAGGCTGAGATCCAGCAAAGAACGCTGGATGGAAATACAGCAGGGCATATGCTTGAAGTCACTTATTTGGGCATAGCGACTGCCTGGAAGAACAAAATTCAATAGGTGCCGTAGTGTTATCAGAGTGAAAACTGGGGAGTGCTCTTGTACCTTTAATAGTTGTGTGCAAGAGGGAATTTCAGCAGGTGTTGCTGGTCATGCAACCATGTCACAAGTAATACATGTTGAAATCTCCTCTTCTACTCAGCCATTAAACATACAGAAGCCCTCCATAGTTTTTCATTCTGGCAATCATAGGGTTCTGCCATAATTGGAAAAAACTGCATCTGTTGGATTTCTTCATTTTAAGCATGCTTTTTTTGCCTTCTGATAATAGTGTCTCTCACTCTGAGGTGAGTAATGCCCAAGCATGGCACATGTGTGAGGAAAACAGAAAAGTGAAGCATAATGCAATATGGTTTCACTACTTAGCAACTCTGCTTTTATACCCCAGATTTGAATACTGTACTCTGTCAATGCCTCTAAGGAATTAGATGATAACCCATGAAAGACAGTGCTAAAATAAATCTGTTACTATATGACTGTTATTTCAGTTCAGGCCGGTGATAGCCCTAGATATCTGTTTTTGATATCAAAACCATTCGGCCTTCCTCTGCCACCCCACTCCACGTGTTTGCGAGGCCTCCGGACAAGCACATACACAGGTGCGGCCGGTAATTGTTGGACATTCCATTCTCCACCTAGGCAGGCAGAACAGAGCCACTCCGTTGCTTCAGGGACCTCTCCTGCAAACACCCTTTTGCTTAAGTGCAATACTAACAAAGGCGCCCGGCTCAGAGCCGACAGTCTTACAAAGCCAAACTAAGCACCTTGTATTTGCATACTGGCTACACTATTGTTGATTCTGCGCTAAGATGATCATGTTAAACTTGACCTTTTCCAAAGCTTTCTCCTGCTCCAAACTCGCATTGTTCTCACCGAGTATGGCATGGCCTGCAGTCACAATTCACCCTATATAAACCCTCTGACTCCGAGATCACCTCGGATCGCTCCGGACTTCCATCTCGCCTTACTGCCATTTTGTCTGGCAAGCTCCCCTCGGCCTCCACACTGAGTCCCTTTCGCACGGACTTTCTGTCACGCAACAGCCCCGTGAGCCTCGCGGGAGTGGGAGCGTCGCTCTGCACGATGCACTCCCACTTCCGCCGCGCTCATGGGGCTGCAGCGGCGCAATCGCGGGTTTTTTGATTTTCGCCTCAAAGCGAAAATCACCGCGCTCACGCAATGCTCCCAGTGCCCACGCGCACTTACCTCCTGTGCAGAGCGTCGGGGAGGCTGCCGGGTCACGCTTCCTTCCCTCCGCCCCTGCGGAAGGAAGGGGCGGGGCGCTAGCACGACAGACATGACAGCCTCCTGCTTCGCGCGGGCGGGGGGACAGAGGCACAGCCTCCTGCTTTGCGCGGGCGGGGGGGACAGACGCACAGCCTCCTGCTTCGCGCGGGCAGGGGGGACAGATGCACAACCTCCTGCTTCACGCGGGCGGGGGGGACGGACGCACAGCCTCCTGCTTCGTGCGGGCGGGGGGGACGGACACGACAGCCTCCTGCTTCACACAGGCAGGGGGGCGGATGCACAGCCTCCTGCTTTGCCGGAGGGGAGGGCGGCTCGCGCGAGGCTGCTGCTTCCCCCAGTTCCTTCACCTGCGGAAGGAAGAAGCGGGGAAACGGCAGCCTCCCGGAGGAGCCTTTTCGCACGATCCGCCCTCCCCCGCTCGCGCGAGAAGCCTCAATGCGAAAAGGGCCTGAGTTTCTTCTCTACAATCTTCAGCTTCTTCAGGACTATGAGAAAGGTGTCATATCATCCATTTCCCCAAAAAATCCTTATTTCTAATTCGTCCAATAGTTTTGTGTGATTGTGGTGTCTTTACTGTTTGTTTGTGTTTTTAATAAAAACATCATTTTTGCTATTTTAAAACTGTCTGACTGCTTGACTGACCTGACCCCATAGACATTGGGCTGCAAGATTCCTGCTAAGTTACCCTGCCTCTCGCTAGCTTTAGTGAGTGCTCCAGCTAATTTCCCCAACTTTGTGTTTGGTTATTTGGGCACCCCTCCTGGGACACCCAGAGAACAGGGTAACATGACTCTTTCTTTCTCTTTCCCCTTCTTGTTAATTTGGTGTGGAATTGTGGGAGAGCACCCTTCACTCATGCTTAGGCTCCTCATTATTGCAGAGTGTGGTGAATCTGTTTTTTCCTTATATTATTTTTCACCCTCAAATAGTAAGAGGTAGGAAGGATCTGAATGGAAAAAGAGAAGATGGAAGATGGAATGTAAATTTTCATGAAGTCCATTCTTGCAGCCCAGAATGAATCATTGCGTTATTTTCCTCCTTGCTGCAATAAAGTTTGTAAAAAAATCTGTGCAGTTTTCAAAGATTAATTGAAGTTCATGATTTATTTCATTACTGGAAATGCAAGGGGGTTTGGGGGGACAAAAAACATATCCTTTGCAGCAATGTTAGGTTTTATGCAAAAAATAAAATTAAATTAAAAAAATGCTGTTTTTTGTGTAGGAAACTTGTTTTCTGTTTAGCGGTGTGCATAAATAAATAAATGTGCGATTTTGTGCAGAAGAAGTCCTGAACTGCAAAAATTTTCAGCAGTTTGAGCTCCTCCTTATCTGAGCTTCCTGACTTTCAAGAAACCGGGGTTTTGACTATTTTTCAATAATTTTTGAATATTCTTTCAATCTCCAGCGAGAGTGAACTTGCCCCTTCTCTGATCCTTCTTTAGTTCAACTTTCTTTTTCACTGGAGTGGAATGTGAAAAGATATGTGGATTTCCTTTCTCTTTTCCATCTCACAGCATTTCCCAACACGAAGGAAAAATTTCCCTCAGTTTACAAACACACACAGACAGAGACACAGAGATACTGGTAGGTTTGCGGTGAGGCTTGACTCCGAAAAACACTGATTTGTCCCTCTCCCTACTTATATGAATCAAAGAAAGTGACAGGAAGGAATAGAAAAGTTCAGTTGTGGTTCTTGATCCCTGTTTTCAGTTTTCCCTCATGAGTATAAAAAAAAATAATCCCTAAGCAATGCAGTCTTCAAACAATTGACTCAACGCATGTGAACACAGCCCAAGAGTCTGTTCGGATCCTGAGGGTCTTGTGTTGGCCTTTTCTTGGCAATAAAAACCATACTTCATATATCTATATGCTATAAAAAGGTGGTTGCTGCCACAGGCCTTGACATAACTGCCAAAAGAACACAAAGTTGTTACTGAACAGGGATATGTGGGAGAGACTACGAATAAGGTTTGACATAAGCCCATCATATTCCTGGCTTTCATATCTAACTGTAACTATAACTAACTTTTATTGTAGCTAGGTTTCAACCTTTCTAACAGGACTGTGTTCTTACTGTAGTAATCATAAAAGAAAGGATTGTTACAAAATGAAAACAGGACAATTCATTAGGATTTCTATGTCACCAGGGCCTCAAACTTCTGCAGTTTCACCTCCCTTAATCCCATTCCTTATACATTAAGTATAAATGATACCAAATCTCTACACAAGGCTTAGACTGAAACTCCTTCATTTGATAGGTATATCTAAGCAGTGTTATGCTATTAGAAGCTGGGGACTTGTCAAAGTAGGATTAACTTCTTTCCTACTGATTTAATACTCCCCCCTCCAAATCCTTGATTATCCACATAAATGGTAGAGTTTGTGTTTATGATTCGTATGGAGGAGAACGATAAGCCTTGTCGCAGCCTCTCATTTGCGGGCACTTTTAAGGAATTTATTTCATTCTGTATGTATCAAGTACAAGGATAAGGCTGCTTAAGTTTTTTTTTTTTTAAGAAAAAAAAATCCCACTGAAAAATATAGTTGAGATTTCAAATCCACAAAACTCTACAGTTCCTGACAGATTAGGAGATCAAGCTATTACTAGAGCAGTTTTGAAACATATTGGCCACAGTCCAACACATCTGAGTTTCAGATGCTTGAAATCTCAACTAACTTCATATGGCTCAGTCCATTATTTCTTAATGGCTGTATTTTGTAAGCAAGTTAATATGGGACATACAAGGTGGATTTTTTTCTACCTTTCTAATCTATACTATGCTCATAATTATTAATGCATGTGTATCATTCCTCCCTTATTCTTTTAGCAACCTCCGAAGAAAATCACTCAAGTATCTCTTGACTGAAATAACTTGGGCTAATTGGTGGAATGATACTTTTTTAAAAAAAATCTCATTATTTTTCTTTTCCACATCAAGTTCAACGCACATCACCCTGTGTTAGATGGCATAAGAAATGAATTATAGTATTCCTGCTTCTTACACCAGTCATCATCTACTTTTCAAATGCATGAAGAAATGTTTTCCCAAAACTTTAGTTTTTCCCCATATTTTCATTTTGTCCTCATATATTTTGAAAGGAAATATTTATCTTAATCACATGCTGCATGATTTTTGGCTGCTCTGCTCTACTCTGTGATTATTAAGAGGTGCTGAGAGACTCAAAGCTTAATAAGACCTCCTGTCTGGAAGCAATAGAAGGGCCCTTTGCTCATATTCAGGGACATTCTTTTGTTCAGAAGATTTCCAAAGAAAAGACATAACAGGTGTGCATTAGAGACTGGAGGAGCTTGTAGTTTGAATTTCAAAGCAGTGGAAGAGTTAAACAAAGATATCAGCAAAGCTAAAACTGAATTGCAGAGAGAGAGACTCAGTAGGTTGCCTCTTCTGTGGATGAATATCAGAGCAGCCCTTAACTACTTATTATACATATGTCCTGTGGAGCATTTTGTGTTCTTTTATCATGAATCCATGACTATAAACATGAAACTTCCTCTCCTATCTGCCTCTGCTAATTGTATCTACATCCCTGGCCAGGAGGTAGCAGTCATGGGAGACAGGGTCTTTTCAGGGGTAGCACCAACATTCTAGAATACCTTCCCAGTTGAGATTCAGCTGGCTCCTTTTTACCATCTATTAAATAGATTTTTAAAAACTTCAATAGGCTTTTAATATACAATTTTTGCTGCTGTTTTAAAGGTATGTTTTATTGTCTTAGTTTTTTAAATCACTTTATAATGTCATTGTTTTAATTGTTGTCCTGTACATTTTTTGGATCATGTAAGATAATCAAAATGTTTTCCGAGCAGGAAAACAGGGCATAAGGATCTTAAATTCAGTTTTGTACTGGGATAATAGTTCTGCAGAGTGATAACAAAAGTCAGTCCTAAAGGATAATTTTGCCTTATTATGTCAAAATACTTAAAAATAGGGATGGAAAGAGAACAGCCTCAGTTACAGGTTAAAGACTGATTATCTGACTAAATTACATTTAATTAAATGGGGACGTTCTATTGACAATACTGAGAAAAAATAATTTCCCTCAAACTGTTTTTTTTTAATGAAGTAGCTCTTTGTGTTCTGAGTTTCAATCATAGAGTGTTAAGTTTAATTAGAATAGGAATAAGAATGGGCAGGAAATTCCCTTCATAAGATTATAGAGAGAGCAAAGATTTATTTTACAGAGTGGTATATTTTCAGATTTAATGGAATTTGTCACTTGAGTGGTACGTGGGAATGAGCCATATCCAAATATATAATTAAAATTGAGAAAACAGGCCCATGAATTGAAACTCAGAAGAGTCACACGGTACAGGTTTTCCTTCCTTATACCATTTCAGCTTTCAAGTCAGCATGATGACATATTTAACCTAAAACTTTTTTTTAATCTCATGTATGGAAAACAACCATGAAGGTAAGAGAGGAGGGAAAGAAGAAACAGCTGGCACAGTTCCATCATGCCTTGGCCTAGAAGCAAGACAAAGGGCCCTCCCTCCATCCCAACTGCCATTGCCCTGGCCTCGGAGGAAGAAAGGAGGCAGCTATCTCCCACACTGCCACCTTTTCCTTTTGTGTCAGATCTTAATTCTGTTGTAACCCTGGGGCAGGAAACTGCTTTTTGTTCTTTTACAGTCCTCCCTCCACATTTGCTAGTTTGATGTTCATAGATTTGATTATTTGTGAAGCATGTGCTTGCCTTCTCCCCCACCATTCTCCTCCTCCAATTCCTTTTTATTTTGCCAAGTGCAGAGAAGGAAAGCAAAAGAAAAAAGAATGTAGGGGGAAGGCATGCAGATACCTTCCTTGTCTCCTCCAGAGCTCCCCCTCCCATTCCCTTGCCTTGCCAGGGCAAAAGGGAAGAGAATGGGAGGGGGGAGCCCAGAAGGGAATGGGAGGGGGATTGTGGGACGGATATTATTTGTGGTTTCTCCCACACTGAACCTGTTACCCTGTATGTTGGGGCCCCCGGAAGGGGCGCCCAAATAACCAAATAAAAACACAAGATGGGGAAATTAAGCTCGAGCACTCTCTTAAGCTAACGAGAGGCAGGGTAGCTTTAGCTAGGATCTTGTACCCTATGTCTACGGCTTCAGGTCAGAGAGCGTAGCCAGACAAGGTTTCAAAGTAACAGAAATAACATTTATTGAGGACAAATAACATAAAAGACACCACATGCACACAGCTAACTAGAAATAGAAATGGTGAGCTTTGGGGAATGGGTAATATGACACCTGGTCTTGTAGTCCTGGAGAGAAGCTGGGGGTTCCAAGAAGGAAGGCAGACTCAGTTATTGGAAACTGAGGGGACAGCTCGCCAAACACAGTGGCAGCAAGGCTGGATGAAACTCAGGAGTGATCTGAGGAGTCCGAGGATGACTTGGAAAAGGGGACTTTTTATAGGGTGGATTTTACCTACAGGCTATGCCATGCTCGGTGAGAACAAAGGAAATTTGGAGCTAGACAAAGGAGTTGGAAAAGGTCAAGTTTTGCATGATGAGCTTAGCGCTGGATGACAATAGTATGGCCAGTGTGCTAATGGCCCAACATAAAGGAATGGCTCGGCACGTGGCCGTGCATCTTTGTAAAGATTCGCACTGAGCAAGGCCAGTTTGCAAGAAGGTTTTTCCCTAAAGCATCGGAGAGGCTTAAGTTGCCTGCCTGAATGAGGTTTGGAATGTACAACCATTAACGGCCGCGCCTAATACGTGCTTGTCCGGTGGACCTCTGCAAACACGTGGGGTAGGGTGGCAGAGAAAGGTCAAACAAAAGCCAAATTATTTGATATCAAAAGGATATCTAGTGCTCTCACCAGACATATCATAACCGTGATAACAAACCCTTGCAAAAGTGGATGGGCCACTGTATTTGGAAAGCACCGCGCACCACAACTCCTGCTAATCTGTTTTGTAAATGTAATTGTTTATTTATTTATTATAATATGAAGAGAGCATTCAATCTGCCATATTCTACTTTCAATGTAAAAGGGTAGAGACTGGAAGTTCAGATTCCACGCTACAGATCTAAATTGGTAAGTAGGATCCATGCTTTATTTTTAATGGTCATGATCACAATTCTTGTCATAGGATTTGTACTACTGTAATATGGTGGCGAGGGAATAAACTGGAGAGATCTAACCCCAAAGTGATGTGGTGTTACCATGTCATACACCCCCAACCCATGATTAGTATGTTTGGCAAATATCATTTACTTGGCATGAAATATAAATTCTATGCTGGCATGAAAAGCTATGTTGACAAAGAGGACTGGTTGAACACATGCAAAAGTAGGTCAGATGGGACCTCAGTGCATGACCAAGTCATAGTCCCCCATGTGCTCTGGCCACACCCCAACATACCATAGCCACACCTCCACACGCAGTGGCCACATTCATCACGCTGTAGCCCCGTCCCCTCCCACCCTGCTCCACACAGTCCAAGCTCCACCACTGTACCCAGCCATTAAGGAGCTATCACAATTCCCACCAGTGCCCATTCTAGACCCCATTCTCTACCCCATTCACACCTTCTACCTCAGGGTGGAGACAGTGTATTTAAACCCTGGCTCTGAGCCAGATAACTCATTGTACTCTGGACATAAGGCATCACTCAATTGCTCTGATTCCCATCCTTGTACTACCCTCAGACCCTTAGTCTGAGCCATCACTTTGTCTCTTCTCTGCAGTATAACTAAATATCACCCACTTTGCCCTAAAATTTTTATTGAAATTTTGAATACAAAATAACCCCCCCCCTCTGTGAGGCTGGAAAGTCACCATGTGATACTGGAGATATGTATTCCAGCCTGTTATGATGTATATTCCAGCCTGTTATTAATTTTAGCTGTTAATTAATTTTCACTGCCACCACCTACTGAATTCTGGACACTTGGACAGTACAGTGGGATGCTGTCCAGTCATGTCAATTCCAAAGCTTAAGGATCTTCCTTTCCCCCAGTCTATCTAGCGTTGGTGTGGGAAGGAGAGAAACAGGGTTTTTACAGAAAGTATTTATTAAAGGCATGCAAATGAACAAGACAATAACACACATGGGAAGGCTCCCCCGCTCCCAGGCACGCTTAGTTACAAGTAGTTACAAAAGAACAGATATAAAAGCACAGATACATTCTTTAGATCAGTCAGCTCCAAAATAACAGATAAGTCCCTAACGCGACTAGATAACTATTTCTAGTACTCACAGATGTTCCTAGGCTTAGATGTTCTATGAGGAAGAAGCCAGGAGGTGAGGCTAGGCCTACAGCCTGCTACTGGCACAGAACCCCCCACCCAGGAGGTTCCTTTGTTATCTCTTTGTTGTCCTTTTGTTCTCTCTCTCTGGCCACATGGCCTCTAAGAAGTTTTATAACTTCTCCTTGGAAGTATCTTGAAGCATCCTGAAGATGCTCAGCTCTTACCTTTTGATTGGTCAGTTCTCACCCTGTGACCTGTGATGCTGACCCACAGTAAAATGTAATCTAATCCCAACACCTCATTAACCCTTGGTTTACCTGAAGAGGGAAGTGTCCCCCTTTAGCTAAGTCTAGATAATGGGAAGCCCCATTATCACACCCTCTTCCAAGTGTAACTTCCGTTATGGCACTGTAGGTGAGGACCCCCAGATATCATTTTGATATCAAGCAATTCGGCCTTAGCTGGACGGTTTTCAGTCACCTCACTCCATGTGTTTGCGAGGTTCTCCGGACAAGCATGGACAGAGTGTGGCTGCTAATGGTTTTCACATTCCAGATCCTATTGAGGCCAGCAACTCCAGCCTCGCTCGTAGCTTCAGGGAACTTCCACTTGCAAACTTCACAATAGCTGTGCGGCTCTCAGCAGAGCCAGTCCGGTAAACAAGACATTTACATACTGACCAAACTATTGTCGTCAAGCGTTAAGCTCATCATGTTAAATTTGACCTTTGCCAAATCCTTTGTCTAGCGGGAAAACTTCTTTGGGTTCTCACCGAGCTTGCCATAGCTGGTAGGCACAAACTCCCCTATAAAAACCCCACATTTCCAAATGGTCTTCGGACTACTTTGGACTGCCATCTCACCTTGCTGCTGGTCGTCTAAGGAAACTCCCCTCAGCCAGCCACGCTGAGCTTTCTTCTTCGGAACCCCATCTTTCTCCTCCAGGACAACGAGACCAGGTGTCATATTACCCATCCCTACGCTCTTCAATTCTGCTTTCCAGTTAGTTAGTGTGTGTGTGTTATTTCCTGTTGTGCTTCAATAAAGCTGTTATTTTTGGTTACTTTTAAACTTGCGTGCCTGTTCCCTGAGCTGAAGCCGTAGACATTGGGTTTAAAGATCCTTGCAAAGTTACCCTGCCTCTCGTTAGCCAAGAGAGTGCTCCAGCTAATTTTCCCCCAGTTGGTATTTTATTTGGCAATCGGGGCACCCCTCCCGGGATCCCCCAAACACACAGGGTAACACAAGCATCTTTTTTTCCGTTGAATCTGAGTTTATATTCCATACATACATTATTTCTATTTAGCAAACAATACACTATTACTTTTAACATTGTTACATTACAACTTATACTTTATTTTTTACAACATTAGTTTACCTTATCCACCTTTTCAGCAATCTTTATTTCTTCCCTTTCTTATTCTTTTATCCAATTCATCACTTCTTGCCATTCTCTTTCAAAGCTCTGGATTGGCTTATTTTCAAGTGAAAAAGTTAACTTTTCTTAATTTCCATTCTTTTATGTCGATATAATTTCTTTCTTTCCAATATTGAGCATGTGGCAATCTTGCAGCAGTTATTACATATAACAGTGTCTTCTGATGAGATCTTATTTCTCTTTGTTGACCTAACATATTTAACAAATAAAATTCTGTCTTCATTTCAAAATTTAAACCATACATTCTTTGAATTTCATCATGTATTTCTTTCCAAAACTTTTTTGCTACCTTACAGGTCCACCACATATGAGAAAAGGACCCCTCCTTTCCATCACATTTCCAACAATTTCCATTCCCATTTTTTTGTTATTTTTTTCAGTCTTTCAGGTGTCATGTACCATCTGTGTAACATTTTATAAAAATTTTCCTTTAGATTTAACTTGGTGTAAATTTTACAGCTGTCTTCCATACCCTCACCCATGTATCCAACTAAAATGAGTGTCCAATATTTTGAACCCATCTGACCATATTGTCCTTAACAATTTCTGATTCCATTTCTCTTTGAAGCAATATTTTATAAAATCTAGAAATTCTCTTTTTCTGGTCCCCTTTCATCAATACACCTAATTCATTTTCGTTTCTTTCAAACCCATATAGTTTTTGATCCATCTTAAATCTCTCTTTTAATTGTCTCCATGGGAACCAGTTAAATTTGTGACCTAACTCTTTTAATTCCTCTTCTATACGCATTCTTAACTTATCTCCATCCCATTTCAACAACTCTTGATACGTCAATAAATTCCCTTTTTTTGTTGGAGCAATTTTAAATGCTTCTTGGGGTGAGGTCCATAACAGAAGTCTTCTGTAGAATTTGTGCTTTATTTGTATCCACACTTTTAGTAAAGTCTTTCGGATACAATGATTATTAAAGTCATTATTTACAATTGCTTTACCATAACATAAGTATCCGTGCCAACCAAATCTGTTATTTATTCCTTTGACTTTTTTTTATTGTTGTATTCTCCACTTGAATCCAATCTTTTATTGTTTCTAAACAACATGCTTGGTAATAGATTTTCAGCAATGGCACATCAAAACCTCCTCTCGCCTTTGCATCTTGTGATATTTTAAATCTTATTCTTGATTTCTTACCCTGCCAAATAAACTTCCATAATTCTTTTTCCCATTCTTTAAAAATCTTTTCCCTTCCTATTATCAGTAAATTTTGGAAGAGAAAGATTAGCATCAGCAATAAGGACATTTTAAAGGCATTTATTCTTCCTAGGAGAGACAAGTTCATATGCATCCATTTTTCCATTTTACTTTGGATCTCCTTCCATGTCTTCACATAGTTATTGTCAAATAACTCTTGATTTTTATTTGTTGTTATTATTTCTAGATTTTTTTTTGCAATTTGATATCCCAATCTCTTTTCCAAATCCGCTTGTTCTTTTTTTGTTATATTTAAAGTCATCATTTTTGTCTTTTCTCTATTTATCTTGTATCCTGCTATTTGTCCATATTTTGCAAAGTTTCCATCAGCCTCTGTATAGATTCTTGTGGTTCCTCAAGAAATATTATTGCATCATCAGCAAAGGCTTTGTATTTTATTTCCTTCTTCTTTATTTTTAAACCTTTTATCTGTGGATCTTCATTTGTTACTATCGATAATATCTCTAGTACTACTATGAATAATAACGGTGATAGCGGGCACCTTTGCCATACCCCCTTCTTTATTTCAAATCTTTGTGTTTTATCTCCATTTATTATTAACTTCGCTGATTGATCCCGGTATATCTCCAACCATTTACAAAATACTTCTTCCAGGCCATATTCTTCTAAAGTATAATGCATAAAGCCCCAGGAAATGTTATCAAAAGCTTTTTCTGCATCCAGTGAAATAACAGCTATCTTATTTCCTGGGTTTTTATCATAACATTCAATTGCATTCAATAAAGTTCTCATATTGTTCTTCATTTGTCTGCCTGGAAGAAAACCTGTTTGTCCTTCCTGTATTTTCACTTTGCCCTAACTTCTTGGTATCCATTTTTCCCACCTTTCCTTTGGTGAGCCTTATGTGTTTGCTTGTTTTTTAATTGAGTATTTAAAGAAAAAGAAAGAGAAGAAAAAACAGAAAAAGATAAAAACAGCATAAAACACATAATATACAATACAAATAAATGTAACAATAAATCAAAAAGTAACACAATAACATACCTGCCTAAACTATCTAAACTAATCTAACAATTGACAAATTAACAAAATAAAACCTAGACTATCAAATACTAATAACTAATAAAACAAACATTTAATACATATAGTAAAATGTAGTCCCTGCCCCAGTAATCAACTACTCATAGTCCTTTATTTAAGCACTAGTATCATAAATATAACCCAAAGTTAACTTTGCTGCATGTACTTTAATCTAGAATTCCATACCATCAAATATTTTTTTTAAAAAATTGAATTAATAAGGAAGTACACCTATAAATATAGGTAAATTTCTAAGATTATTAAATAACTAAACAGATTAATCAGCTTACAATATTTAAATATATCATATAATTAACATACGTATGACAAAATATTAAAAAGAATTAGAATATAACCACAATGTAAAATCATCTATAATTTTCATAAACTCTTTTGCATGACATCAAATTACATATTCCAATATTCAAAACAGTAGAAAATAAAATAGTGACAGCAGGTTCAGAACCCCAAAATCATTGTTTCACCTCATTTTCTCTCAAATAATTAATTATTCATTGCCAATTCATTTCGAAGTCCTTGTCTGACAAACCTTTTAATTTACTAGTTAGCTTTGTGTGTTTTTGAGACTGCTTGGTTCTTGTGTGTGCTTGTGGTTTTCCCCAATAAAACATTCTTTGAATCTCCTACTGGTACCCCTGCATTAGTACTGTTATACATAGGTTTAAAAGATCCTGTAAGGTTACAACCCTCTTGCAGGCCTCCCCTTTTAGCTAATAATTTCTCACTGTTTCATGGAGGCAGTGGCATTGCAGGTGGACCTGTGAGTCACCCACCTCTTGGTGTAAGCTGTCTCTTTGTGTAGTTCACAAACTACCTCTGCTAATAGGCAAGCATCACATTGTCAATGAGCTAACCGGAAGCCAATATTCTTAAGAAATTTAAGACTGTTATTACCTCATCTAGTTGCAGGGTTGCTATCATTTACAGAAGAACTCCCATGCCCTTAATAGATTTAAACACACACACACACACACATAAAGGTTTTTCTGAATTGCCTTTGTGGCTTTGATTCCTGTTGGTCTTTCATATTCAGACATTTATGTTACTTCTAGATTTATTTATTTTTTAACTCCTAGGACCCTGGTCACAGCCACCTTGCTTCAATTTCAGCTAGTGAAAATGACTTTTGTATTTTTAATCTGATGTTGTGAACATCAGAACATCACTTTGTCAGTTCAAGAACTAGATTACTGCAATTAAGTTGATCGTGGACCCTGTTTAGAAAAAAAAAATCTTCCACATATAAAAGAGAAATCAGTGCTTGCATGCAGAAAACAAGCATTTCAGGGGAAACTTATACTTCTTCCCACTACTTGAAATGCTAGTTTCTGCTTATGGGGTGTTTTTACCCTGCTTCAAAAGTTTCCTTCTCTTAGTCTAAAAGTCTAGACCACATCTTTCAACATGTGAAGATTCAATTTTTATTTTCTAAACATTGGTCTCAAAGCAAAATCATGCTTATTACTGTATGCTAAATTATTTTTTGTTGTAGGCTGATTCCATTATGGGAAATGAATTCTAAGGATGTTTTTAAAAGCTACTGTATTCATTGATCACCTATCCTAAACTTTTAGAACTTTTAGAACTTCTTTAACTCTCTTGTCTGTAGGGAAGCATGATGCAACAATTCATCACAGATGAGATTATTGCTATTATCCCTTGCAAGCCTGAGACATGTCATTACTGATGTGATTTATGCAAACACCTTTATTTTTCTTGGCTGCAAATGAACTGAAGCCTGGATAGAGATATGCTGAAAAGCTGGAGAAAGAAATTCTCAGCTATCACTGGGCTAGGACTTTCTGTGTCAGAGTCATGCATATGGTAAAGGAGATAACTGCCTGCTTTGACAGCCTTGTGATTACTCCATCTTGAAGTACTCCTGTTTGCAGATTGTCTCAGCAGTTTAAAATCAGATACAGTCCGAGTGCTTGCAACTTGAACCATGCCCTTCTTTGCCCAGGCTCTTGGAGTAGTGGGGAAAGCAACACTTTTCTCATTATAACCCAATCTGTCCAATTCCTGAATTACACAGCTAGCAGCAGCAGCTTGTTGATCATTTCTGTTCAGCGCCTTAATCATTTCAGCATAGCCTTTCTCTCCTGTTTCACCTATGCAGGCCACAACAGTCATACTTGTAGGGTTTCTATTTTCTTATAATATTGGTTGATATTGTAATGGCAGAACTGATATGACTCATCATTTTAATGAGCATTTTTGTACTAAATCCTACTCGAGAGATGTCCCATACGCTAATAGAAATCCCAGAGGTATTCTGCCAGCTGTGTTTTCCTCTGATCTGAGATGTGCTGGAATATGTTGACTCTGACCTTGTTTCTACTGGATCCAAACTACAGTCATGCTCCTAGCATGCCTCATTTCCCCAAACTGGAGCCCATGAACTCACCCTAGCTCTAGGCTGGCATAGGTAATTGCATTTCTATTGCCTTCATTGGCACTATGGCAATATTTATAATTCCAACACCTTTTGTTGCTGATCTATGGAGTATCAGCACTGAGTGCTTAAGCTCTTCCTCCTCTGCTAGAAGCATTAATTATGTCCTTGGAAAAACTGAAATCCACATGTCTAATTTACAGATGCTTGTGGGGAATTAATACATTTAATGTTAATCAAATTAGAATGGAATGGAATACAGAGTTACATGATCCTGTCTAAATCAACCAATAGAAAACTTCAATATTTAAAATATCTTTAGATTTAAAACTCTGTTTGGTTCAGCAAAAATTGATGGTTCATGTATATATGGAATACTAATGTACCAGTTTAGAAAGAAATTGTCTAACCAGGCTAAATATTGGAATAGTATTGGTAATGCTGATAAGGCTTCACTATGTGATATGATGTGGACATGTTCATTGATTTCCTCCTTATTAATTCTCTACTGGAATAATCTTTGATACAGTGGACCATTCATATCTGTGAGGGTTTGGTTCCACAACCTCCTGTGAATAGCAAAAAACATGACTGAATGCATTCTATATTATTAAATGGCAGTGACATGAAGTCAGGCATTTCAGAGTGTCCATGTTCACACTGCTGTTGTTTTATGCATAGGATGTGATGCTCCCTGATCACTTGAATTCACAGATCAAGAGCTTGAATATACAGACGATCCACTGCATTTGTAGACATGCATGTTTTGTTTTGTTTTTTAAATTACATCCATGAGGCATAGAATTTAACTAAATTAGCTAATGGCCTTCATAGTTGGATCTTGCATGATATTATTGTTGTTAAAAGACTTTCACTCCAAGGCTTGAAAGATACACATTTCCCATTTATTGCTCCATGGTCAGAAGGTCATAACATCAATAAAAGGGTTTTTTCAGATCATGCTTCATATTCTTCTCCATAAATGGTTCTATTTACGATACTATGTTTAGAAAATAATTTTAATTTTCTCTGTCATAAAAAGAATTGTGAAAGGCCACTCTATTACAGAATTTTGTCCCTCCAATTGCCAATAGGTTTGTGCAAATGATCTTGGTGAATTCTTCTTCTTTTTTTTATAAGTTTATTAAAAATTTCTAAAACACATACAAGCAAGACAAAACTGAAAAGAAAAACATCAGCCAATTACAACAACAGATAGATATAAAAGTAAAATCAACCAAAAAAAGATAAACAAGAAAAATAACTGAACACTAAATACTAAACTAAAACTAAAGAATAATAAACATATTTTTAAAAGATAGATTCCAGCTTTCCTAACTCATACTATAGATACCACTAACAAAAAAAGATCTCCTTCAAATACTTCTACTGCTATTCTTTCCCAAAATACTAGATACTAAGACTAAGGCCATTTCCGCACAGGGTGAGGGAATTGCCCTGCGCTGCTACTTACCAGATCTTCTCGAGGTCAGGTCTGGTCTGGGGTGAGGAGGAGCAATGCGTGGTAGTTGATCCGCATTGCTCTGGTGTTCAAAATGGCAACTTCCGGTTGATCATGGGTCTCGACCAACCGGTGAAGCTTGCCAGCCTAAAGCCCGCCCTCAGCAGATCACAGGCTCACATTGGTGTGAGCCTGCGAATCTGCACAAGGGAGCAGGCTTGCAGTGGTGCGTTCCGTGCTTTTGAAAGACTGGAAAAATCAGGTCTTTCAAAAGTACACTGGAGGACAACTTGGATCGTTCCGGAGTGGACTGAGGTGCAGATCTACGGTAAGTGGTCTGAACTCAGTCCGCTCCAAGGTGCAGATGTCCTCTGTGGAGGATGCACTGCACCGTTTTAAATACCCCGTGTGGAAATGGCCCTATAGTCAGTAAACTATACCCCTTATTCAAGGTTCTCAGTCATTCACAAGAGACATCACTGATTTTTCTGCTATCAATATCTTCAGCTTGTCCATTTCGTCTAAGTTCAACATTTTTATCAGCCAGTCCTCTTGCATTGAAATCCCTGTGTTCTTCCACTTCTGTGTATATAGTAGTTCTGCTGTGGTAGTTATATATTATAATATCTTGCCATGCTTTCCCCCCGGTTAGATTTCTATTAATCCCAGCAAATACAGTCCTTCATTCTGTTGGACATCAGCCTTCAAAATTTTATGCACCAAAAAGTTCTATCTTATGGTATTATAAACTGATTTATGCATTTTGGTCATTTTTTTTCTCTTGTGTCAAATACAACTGATACATCACCTTATAGAAGTTCTCTTTAAGATCATGACATAAGGTAAATTTAATTTCCCCTGACCACATTTTTCCCATTTGTCCAACTGGATATTACACCCAAGATTTTGTTCCCATTTTATCATACAGTCTTAAAGGACCTCTTTTTCCAGCTCTAGTTTTAACAGAAGTTAAATCAAGTGTTCATCATCTGAGCACAATTGTTTCTCAAATTCAGTTTTAGTCATCTCAAAGTAATACATTTTTATCCACTTTATCTCTCTCTAATACTTGTCTATATGAATGTCAGTGCCAGGCGGTGGTCAGGCAGCGGCAAGGGAGCAGGTTAGAGGTGAAGGGCTTTAATGCAGTCAAAACTCAAAAGTACAAACCAAGCAGGCTTCTACACAGTCTTAACAGAAATAGTCCTTAATGCAGGCAAAGCTTCCACTCAGTCCTAACAGAAATAAACACAGGCTGTTAAAGTACATAAGGCAGGTTACTTCACCAAGGCGAACAGGAGGACTGGTCTCAGGCACGGGCAGGAACAAGGCACGGACAGCAGGACCACGGTTGACCAACGGTTGTTGCTCCGTGCCTTCCCCAGCCCGGCGCCTGCCTCAAATAGCCCTCCAAGCCAGGCGCCAGCCAATCAGGCGTGGCCATGTGGCTGAGGGCTCGCAGCTGTGCTGTGCCTCACAGCTGTGAGCTCTCTGCCCGTCGCCTCCTCTCCAGCAGGCGCCAGGACCGGCGGACGGCCTCCTTGGCCTGCCGCCACTGCTGGAAAGGAGGAGGCGAGGCGGAGGCATCAGCCTCCTCCGGATCGGGGCCACAGGCAGACTCCCAGGCCTCCCGCGGATCGGGGCCGTGGGTGGGAAGAGCCCCGGGAGCAGGCCCAGTACCCGTCCACCCCGGCAAGCTGGCCGACGATGAGGGACTCGAGCCTGCAGCCTCTAGGTAAGTGGCTCCAGGCCCGGCAGCCTCTCCCACGGCCGCCAGGCCCGAGCCGTTGGCCATGGCGGCCTCCAGGCAAGACCCCTCAGCCGCAGCGGCCTCCGCACACACCCCATCGGCCGTGGCGGCCTCCGCGCAGGCCCCGTCGGCCGCAGTGGCCTCCGTGTAAGCCTCGTCGGCCGCCGCCGCATCCGCCGCCGCTTCAGCGGCGGCCTCAGGGGCAGCGACAGGCCCAGCCGGGCCCATGCCCCTGACAATGAAAACTATTAAAAAGTATACCTTTCAGAAGTTAAATCCTCTATGTATTTAAGACTATCGTGTTCTTGATTGTCTTCCAACAAATTTTGATATGTCACTCATATTTCTTTTGCTGTCATCTCCATTCCATTCTTGTGATGGTACCCACAAGGCTGTTTTAGGGGCACAACTTCTTAACAAAGCTTTTCTTGCATAATGATTATTAAACTGTATATTCACTTTAGCTTTGTCGTGCCATAGTGTCCATGCCATCCAAACCCTAGTTCATGCTCTTCTAAATCCAGTAATCTATTTCTCAACAAAATCTAGTCTTTCAACCGTACCAAACAAAATGCAGTAAAATACAGTTTCAAGTCTGGCAATCCCAGTTCTCCTCTTTGTTTAACATCTTATAAAATTTAATATTTTACTTTAGGTTTCTTACCTTGTCATGTGAATTTCAATAATAATAATAATAATAATAATAATAAATAATAATAATAATAATAATAATATATTCCACTGTACCATTGTATGAATATGACATCTTTGGTCAATATTGATATGGTCTGGAACAGGAAAAGCATTCGTGGTAAATATTTTTTCACACAGATTCTACCCAACAATAATAATTTCATCCATCTTTGCAAACACTGCTCCATGTTTTAATATAGCTATTTTTCAACAACATACAATTCTTCTTTGTCATAGCAATACCCAGATATTCCATTTTTCCTCAAGTTTAAATCCTGACTTCTCCATCAGCTACACTTGTTCTTTTCTCATATTTTTGTCAACATCATTGTTTTCATTTATCTTACATCCTGACATGTCACAAAATTCTTTTAATCTCTCAAGCAACAGTTTTATACAGTCAATAAGATTTTCTAAAATAAGCACTAAATCATCAGCAAATGCTCTTAACTTGTAGAGTTCCTTTTTAATTTTTATTCTATCACTTTTTTCTATCATAATTTTTATTCTATCACTTTGTCTTATACCTATATTCAATACTTCAAGAGCCAAAGTGAATAATAAGGGTGAAAGTGACAACCTTGACTCCTTTTAACTCAGACATGGCCTACTCAACTCCTGTCAAAATCTGCTTATTGCATGTTATACATTGTCTTGATACAAATAGTACAATTCTCCCTGAAGTTCATCTTCTCCAAAACTCCAAAGATATAAGTGCCACCTGTTTTTCATTGTGATTGTCTAAATATTCCAAAATATCCACAATGTATCTACTATTATCCTCTAGCTGTCTTTTGAGCAGAAATCCAGCATAGTCTTTATAAATATATTCTTATAAATATATTCCTCTTTAATTTTTCTGCTGAGATTGTTGTGAAAATCACAACAATCTCAGTCATTGTTCAGTAATGAAATAGATCTATAATTTTTTGTCATCATTGGGTCTTGGTTTTACTTAGAATTGAATGCTATTGTCTCCTTTTTCCGGAATCAGAACTCTTCTTCATCCATGGATTTAATTTTCTTTACAGTATCAACAGTCTCAGTGTTATAGGTGCATCCACCATCTGTTTATGTAACTTTTGTTGCAGATAATATAGATAAATACATGAAAATAAGATTAGCATGGGGTTCTAGTAAGGCATTTATGAGAGTGTGCCTTATTCAGCAACATGTGGAGCTAAACAGGAAGAGACAAGGAAAATGGGAGTTACTTTTAGATGAGATAAGGAGTAAAGAGGAAATAGTGAAGAGGGCCTTCTCTAATAAGGCATTGCTCGACCAAACCAAGATACCCCGTATTTTCCAGCGTATAAGACGACTGGGCGTATAAGACGACCCCCAACTTTTCTAGTTAAAATATAGAGTTTGGGATATACCCGCCATATAAGACTACCCCTCTTCCAACGCACACCAAATAAAAAAAAAAAATCAGATTTATCCGTCCTGGGAGAACCTTTTAAAAAATTCCCTTTTCTCTCTCTGCCATAGCATTTTCTCCTTGGCACTTACCTGCCAGTGCAGTTGTTTCACCAGAATAATCTTAAGATGCTGAAGCAAAGTTACAGAAGGTAATGCTACCACCGTTCTCTACAACAGTGTCTTAAGACCCCAGGGAAATCCACTTTCTCTGTGAGCTAGCTAAATACATTAAATGGGGGAGGGGGGAAATGCATCAAGGGCTCATGGGCCAGTTTTGGCTCTGCCAAACTCTCAGTGAGTTGCAGCGTCATTCCAGGTGTTAACTGGAAACCATTTCTGGATGCTTTTGGACTTGTTCTAATTAATTTTTGTTCCTTTGAGTGCCCTTCAGGGCCAAAACCATGCCTACACAGCAGTATATGAGTTAGCACCATCACAGTTTTGAATACCAGTCCTGTTTTCCCCTGATCATTCTCAGGATGGCAAATTTCGCACTGAATGCTAAATAATTACAGATTTGCCAAAGAGTCATACAGTGGAATTCACTGTTTGCAAAACATTTGAAATGGAATATTTAAAAGCTTGCTTTAATGAAGCGACCAGGCCAAGAGAAAAAGAAGGGCAACTTCACGGTATGTTGATTTCTATTAGCGCCTGTTTTTAAATAATTTGCAGAAGCAGTGTATTCTTGTGTCTGTTGGTTATTCTAACTGTAATCTCAAGTGGGTATCATGAATTGATTATCACATGCAGTCAATAATTTGCTAATAAAAAACATTCAAACTAATATGAGTCCAAAGACATCAAGCCAGAGCTATCCAGTCACAAAATAGTACTGCATAGTACACTGAATGTTCAAAGTTTGTATTTAAAAACATTGCCATTTCAGATGGAATGCCTCTGTATATGTGCAAGGTTTACAGAACAGAATATTTCCACGTAGATATGCACAACCAGTTATGATGTAAGTGCACAGGACATAACAGAAAGGGCCAGATGCAATACGTGGACCACAAGATTTTCACATCTGCCTTTAACCCAACTGCAGACCTCCGAGACAGCAGCGGGCCTGGGCTCAGTCAGACCTCCCCCTCGGAAGCGGGCCCCGCGCCGACTGGGCCGCTCCCCGTGCCGCCGGCAGCGGCCTCTGAGACAGCAGCAGGCCTGGGCTCAGTCAGACCTCCCCCCGTGGCAGCAGGCCCCGTGCCGACTGGGCTGCTCCCCTCACCGCCAGCAGTGGCCTCCAAGACAGTGGCGGGCCTGGGAGGCCCGGGCTCAGCCAGACCTCCCCCCGTGGCAGTGGGCCCCGCGCCGACCAGTCCGCTCCCCGCACTGCCGGCAGTGGCCTCTGAGACAGCGGTGGGCCCGGGCTCAGCCAGACCTCCCCCGCGGCGGTGGGCCCCGCACCGACCGGGCCACTCCCCATGCCGCCAGCAGCGGCCTCCAAGACAGCGGCGGGCCCGGGAGGCCTGGGCTCAGCCAGACCTCTCCCCGCGGCAGTGGGCCCCGCGCCAACTGGGCCACTCCCCGCGCTGCCGGCAGCGGCCTCTGAGACAGCAGCGGGCCTGGTCTCAGTCAGACCTTCCCCCGCAGCTGCGGTGCCTCTCTCCGGGCCATGGGGAAGTGCCGCACCCGGCGGGAACTTCGGAGGCCGCGGTGCCTCTCTCCGGGCCGCGGGGAAGCGCCGCAGCCGGCAGGAACTTCCCCGCCACACCCGTCGTATAAGACAACCCCCCAACTTTTGCAAAGTTTTTCGGGGGTTAAAAGGTCGTCTTATATGCCGGAAAATACAGTATTTCAAAAACAGGTTGGTGAGATTGAGAAGAAGATACAGTATATAAAGCAGAAGGATTATGAGTGTGCCAACAAACCCAAGAGGTTTTTGACCTTTAAGTTGAGAAAAGAGAGAAAAATAACTAAAGGGAATAGAGCTGTTGGCAATAATGTTAATATCAGGCAGTCATTTTTTATTTCATTTTCATACAACACTGTACAGGAAGCAACATATCTTATTAAGGAAGATAGATGAAAATCTCAATAAAAAAGATCTCTGAGATTTCAGAATTAGAATCTTTTCTTCTAACTTGGATTTCTTGAATATAAATTATATCAAGTTTCAATGCTTTCAATCAGTGGAATATTTTTGATTTCTTCTGAAGGGTGTTCAAGCCCCTAACATTCCATATCATACATCTCAAATGCCTCCCAAGCTGAAATTTAGTACAGTCCATTCCTACTGTGCCTGTAGTTTCATCTTCTTCTCCCTCTGAAGCCTTGTCCTTGTCTTTACTTATATCTTGGTCCAGTGCTGATCCTTGAATTTCCTTTCTGCTTAGTCTCCCATTTGTTCCAATTCTTTGTTATACTTCTTTACAAATTGTTTGGCTTTTTGTAGTGCATTCACTAAGAATCTTCTTTGCATGAAATTTGAAGAAACTCCCTTCAAATGCTCTGGCCTATATGGAATCTCATTTTGTCTCAAATTATCTGTCAGAAAGGACTATTCATTTCTTCTATGCAGAATCCTGTTGAGTATCTTCTTAAATACCAACACCTCAGCTTCATCAATCCTCAGTCTTTTCTTGAAGTGATGTTGTAACATCTGGTCTCTAATCTGCTTTTGAACAAAATATACAATCATGTCTATAGGTAATTTTCTCTGCTTGGCCACTCATGAAGAAATTCAGTGAACATAATCAATTTCAGATTATGCATCGCTTATTTACTTCTCCAATAGATTCACTATAGATTCCACCAGGTGTTCTGAGATATTTTCTTTCACTTGGTCACTCTAAAGCACAGGTTGTTCCATTAAGGCAAAGGCATCTAGGTCATGCTCCCATTCTTTTTCCTATATCTCAGTTCTAGATTCCAACTTCTTTGATTTTTATTCAAGGCTCTTCATCCATTCAGTTATCTGTCTCATAGCAGTGTCATCTGTGTCACTGAGTGTTTCATATCTTTCATCTCTGATTTCATATCCTTCATCTCTATTCTTATTTCCTTTTAAAATTCTGCTGCCAGATTTATTCCCATTTGCTCTGTTTATATTTCCATGTGAGATCTCTGAGTCTTTAGAGACTGAAAATCCTCCGTGTATATTTTTGTGCCAACTCTGTAGCCTTACATAGTAACTCCACAGATCCTCTCTTTGTTTGGCCTTTCAGAGCCTTTTTGTTTGAATCTAGTGTGAAAGGTTATATTTTTTAGAATTCAAATTGATTAAAAAGGAAAGAAGATAGTTTTAAAAATCCCTAAGAAAAAAGTGAAAGGAAATTTATTATAATTTAGTGTCAGCAACTTCTTTTGAACACAAGATGGTGTTCTTTGCTCACTATTCTCAATTGAGAGATAGTTTACTGCATTCCAGCACATACACAGAAATCAGGCTGGTTTCAGTTTCTGTTCTCAAAACAATCCTTGCTGTTATCACAGTCTACATTAAATATAAGTTTCTTTCTCTTGTAATTCCTGTTTTAGAAGTTCTTAGGTAGTGTTATAAAGTCTGTATTGATGAAATCCTTTAAAGTTTCAATAAATAAAAAGTCTTAAGCCTTGGTCTTTGTGATATTATATGAATCAAGAGGGGGGAAATGATACTCATGACTCCTTTGTCTTTCAGGAAAGCTAGGTTGCAGAAGTTACTTGTGTGTTGTCATTAGGAAAGCCTTGCTTACAAATCCCTCTTTAAAAAACAGCATTTCTAGGTGCAGAAATAGATTTCGATGGAGCTTGGGGCTGAATTCAACCTACATTACATTGCATGCAATAGGGCTTGGAGTAATCACTGGACCCTCCTCTCCCTCTGCCTTCGGTTGTCACTTATTTGGTTATCCCACTTATGAGGAGTGGATTCCCTATCTTTGGTAATCCTTTGTGTCATCCTTATCTAGGGGACAGAATTTCACTGGTCCCTTACTTTGAGACAGTAAAATGCCACATGGCATATCACCTCCTTGACAGAGCTGTAACGGAGGCAGCAATCATCTGTCATTTTCCCTTCAGGAACTGATCTCACTGAATTCTGAAAATCCCAGAGTGAATTAAACCTATTTAGACCTATATGAATTTAATCTGGATTGAATCAGATCAGATAGGAGAAGAGACGAGCTGGATCACCTAAACATTAGGAAGAACTTCTTTACTGTAAGAGCTGTTTGACAGTGAAATGCCTCAGAGGGATAGTGGATTCTCCCTCTTTGGAGGCCTTTAAATACAGGTTGAATGGGCACTTTTCAGGACTGCTTTGGCTGAGGGTTGGACTAGGGAGTCCCCTGTGGTCTCTTCCATTTTTTAAATTCTATGATTCTGTGACTTTATGATTGCTCCTTGACAGCTGTAGTTTCCAGTCCAGATCAAGAATCTCACCATCACTCTCCAATCACAGATCTCAGGTCAGGGTGAGGGCTGCAGGGAAATGATGGTGTGAGGTAACTGGAGAGAATATATTGAATTCTCTCACTTTTTCTAGTGCTCTTCTTCTGGCTTGCAGCTGAGCTGTTAAAGAGCTTGTGCAGAATTTGAAACTCATTAGTTTTTGAGCTTGCTATTCTCTTCTAGCTCTTAATTCTTCCACCATGTTGGAAAATTCTAGCGTTCTCTCTTCCCTCTTTCTTGTTCTAGGGCAAGTGGAGCTTAGCTAGCTTAGAGTTTCCTTTTTATTTTCATGTCAGACTTCCCATCTAAAGCCTCAACTCTTGCTCTTTGTGTTATTTAAGAGTATGGCTATGGTATCCGGGTGACCAGACCATATGACCCAGGATAGACCCTGATGTCATTGGCCTCACATGAAAGACCATGCTTCCCTCTCTTTGTCCTCTTTGCCATTTTTGCTTCTACTTCTTTCCCCCTGATCATGCTTTGCCTCTCCACCAAGAAGATGATGAGTTAAGAACAAAGCTACTATCTTACCTAATTTTTTTTAGCCAGTTAGGATCTAGGCTCTCCAATGCATATGCAACTGTAAAATTCATCAGTAAACTTTTGATAAGATTTTAACCTGAAACTGCCTGCCTTGTTTTGCTTTCTAAGTCAGTCTCAGTTCAGAGGACCCACACAGAGATTGGGACATGCTTTTTCTGCAACTCTGCCAAAAGAGAGCTGATTCCTAACAGTTTAGGTTTTCAGAGAATTTCCACAAAGGGCTAACACCCTGGGAAACGCTAACTCCAAGCACACCAAGCCATTAATTCTCTCCTTTTCAGGTCATTGTAATTGTTCCTTAGAATCTTTATTCTTCTGTCGTTTATTTGAGTCACTCTTTGGCCATTTCCACACTTCACTGTTATAGTACTATGATTCCACATTCAACAACCTATGGAATCCTGGGGTCTGCAGTTTAAGAAGGGGCATTTAGAATTCTCAGCCAGAGAGCTCTTGGGCCTCAGTAAACTACAAACGCCTGAATTCCACAGGATGTTGAATGTGGAATAAGAGTACTATAACAGTGTAGGGTGGAAATGGCCTTTATCCCTGCACGGCCTTCACTCATCCCCTTTTCCCCCCAACAGTTTCATCAGAGAGCTGTTCTTTTCTTATCCCCTTACTTTCCAATTTTCAACCTTAGCATCACTGTGTTCTCCCTCCTATTCTCATCTGTCTCCTTCTTTTTATTGTGGCTGTTTGTCCAGTATATGTGTCAGCTACACACACATACATGCTCAGACTCTTAGTGTGCTATTAGCATGCATATATCACAGGCACAACAATGCAGAACGAAGTATGTGTACATTATTATACCTTTGTTAATAATGCATACCTTTATTAATAATACATATGACTAATTTAATCAAATCATGTAGCTTCATAGCAGCCATTCTTCTGTTCTTATGCAGCTCTAATGGCCAACAGGAAAGGCCACAGCAAGACATAAATGCAATAGCACAGCAAGCATGTTTCTTATTAATTGGCACTGAGACAAATAGACAGCTATAGTCTTATTGCTGATGAATTTCTGTCCAGGTTGGTGGCCATTGCTGCCTATTGTGGTAGCAAACTCTCTAGTTAGATTATGTGCTATGTGAAAAAGTAGCCTCTCATCTCTCTCATTTAATTTCATTGGATGACATTCAGTTCTTGTCTTATGTTTATCTAATTTTTCCACACCTTGTTGTATGTGTCACACACATGATATTCCTCTCTCTCTCTCTCTTTTTCCAAAGCTAAAGCAAATATTGTTGCCCTTTTTTGGAGAAACAAAGAGAATTTCTCCATCTCCTTGTTCATATTGATTGTTCTTCTTCTTCTTTTTTTTTTGCACTTTTTTTCAACTGTACCTTATTCTTTTTGTGGTACAGTGACCAGAACTGTGCATAATATTATTAAAAGTTTGATCATACCATACATTTCTTTAAAAGCATTGGGGTATTGGAAGTGTTATGTTCTGTTTCTTCCCTTACCATGCCCAATTTAGCATTTACCTCTTCAGAGCAAGTGCACACTGACTCAGTGTCAGTTAATTCAGCTATCCATCACAACCTTCAATACATTCCTTGCTCAGTCACAGTAACTTCAGTCCCCATCAGTTTATAGGATCCACCTCTCCCCATGGGTATCACTTTATGCTTACTCACATTGAGCCACGTGTTCATTTTAACACATATCCCCTCAGTTTGGAGAGATTCTTTTTGAATTCTTTGCTGTTCCCTTTTGTACTAACCACTCAAAACAATTTTGTGACATACACAACTATAGCTACTTCACTGCTCATCCTTTATTCCAGATTACTTGAGAAAAAGTTTAAAAGCATCAGTCTCAATACAGAATCATAAAGGAAACCCACTTCTCATATCCTTCCACTTCAAGAACTGTCGATTCATTCCTGCTGTCCATTTATTCCTGCTTTCTTTAACCACTTATTGATTCCTAAGTGGGTCTTTCCAAACATACAATTACACATTGAGTATTGGTTATCTGAAATACTTGGGATAAGAAGTGTTTTGTATTTCAGATTTTGGAATACTTGTAAATGCATTTACATAAACTGCAGACGTGTACAGGAGATCACTAGGGACCCCTCAAATGAACAAATAGGAGTGCCACAGCTGCCACTCTGAAGGCAGAAATAGGTGTTTCACAGGATCCCTGGAGATCTCTTGTACAGTATTGTATTCCCCCCTCAAATACAGGTATCAGGTCCCTTATATCCATGGTCTCTCAGATCCTCAATCTCTCTTCAGCCTTACATCTCATACACAATGCAAGTAGTGGGCAAACAACACAAGTAACAAATGAGTGAGACACAAGGCTGGAGAGAGATGTGAGGATCTGTGAAATGGCAGGAATCTAAGCATAGTCCTTGTCATGAATCCATGCCTCCTGCCATTTCACAGATCTTTGTGTCTCTTTCCAGCCTTGTGTTATGTATGAGATGTGAGGCTCGAGAGAGACTGGGGATCATAGAGTCATAGGAGCAGGAGTGCTGTAGCCTTGAAGGTGGAAGTGGGCAGCTGGTGGTAAAAAGTTTTAAATTTTGGAAGTTCTGAGATTGTGGCTTTCCAGATTAGGGATGCTCAACCTACATTAAGTCTCTCACAATGAGCCTCATATAACAGCTAATTTCAACAGAAGAAGATGGTTTCTTGTATGTTCATATACATTTCACAATTGTCCTTTCTTAAGTTTTGGAATAGTGTGATGTCAAGGTTACAGTCCTATGTATGTTTGTTTGAAAATGAGCCATACTGAATAAGAACCCTGTCTCTGAGTATACAGGGAAGAAACAAGGCCATCTGCAATTATCAAATAATTTAGTGGGGTATTATGAGCTGAAGTTTTTAAAGCAGAAGCTCTTTACTACAGACAATGAATTTAAAATATTTATTGACAAATTTTCCATACATCATAGAATGTCCTCCAGATGAGTATTCATAAATAAACATGGACGAATAAAACAAGAAAGCAGTAAAACACATTTAGAACATTTGTTTATTTACAGATTTATTTATTTACAGATTTATATCCTGTCCTTATCATTCAATCTCAAAGTGGTATAAAAACAAGTTTAAAATGGAATAATTTTTAAAAACAAAATAAAATGCAATAAAATTTCAAAACAATTTTAACAATTAAAAAAATAAGTCTAAAACCAAATACCTATTAACGATCCTTGGATCCTCTTGACTTTGTTAAACAATCACAACAGAGGTGATTTCCCTAGCCCTACCTTCCACCTTTCTTGGCTCCCAAGACACACTGGAACAAAACATTCGGAGAATAGCTAACTGCTTCATTCTGCCTCCTCCTTTTTTTGGCTAAAATAATTTGTTTGTGCAGAGCATGCTAGAATCACTGTTTGCCTCTACTATCTTTCCTTTCTCTTCCTTCTGTGGTGCAAAGGTGATGACAGCGTGATGACAGCGCCACCCCCTCCTTTGGTGTGGTGGAGATACAGTGGCAATCTTTGCAGAGCTGCTGAAAAAAAGAGAATGGAATTCCTGGATGTCAGTGGTGAGGTGGGGGGCAAAGTAGCACAATTGCTTCCTCCTGCATTCAGCTACTTGAGGGAACTGCCTCGCCAAAGGCCTTATAGAACTGGCCCTATAGGGCACCATTCTCTTTTCTCTTATCCAACAATAAGTCCTAGGTGATGGCAACCAAGGCTGTTTCCATACCAAATTGTAGCCAGACTGAAATGGGTCCAGATAATCTGTACCCTTGAATTAAAAAAAAAAAAAAACTCAGCACTTGAGACACCCCATGAAGGAAATAGAGAAACATTGGCAAGATTCTTTCATAAATATAAATTTGTGCAAAACACATGTATTTTTTTTTAACAAGAGGCCTGTTTTGGAGGCAAAAAACCCACACAACACAGGTTTAAAAAAGGTATAGTTTCACTAGTTTGACTATTCAAGAATCCATTTCTATGCCTTGAAAAAAAATAATGGTGATGACCAATATTCCTAGACAAATCACAAACAGTTCTTGCAAACTGTGCACAGACTCCTAATACTCTTGCAAAGCAGGGAGAATACAGCTGAAATTATTTGTTCTCACATGTCAAAATGAAAGAAGTAAAAATGTCCATTGTTATGTGAAACCACTGTTCTTTATTATGAATGTAAAGGGGAAATATGATTGAAAGAGATCAAGGTCAAAGTACTAAAGCCAAAATATGGTCGGAACAGGATAGAAGAGGGAAAACATGCTAGGCTAATGTTCCTTTTTGACTACGAATAGATGAACCTGTTAATTTCATACTCTCTCACATTAGATTTATTTAAAGAGAATAAAGAAATCTATTTAAATAGAAGAAAGAAATTCCAGTCACTTCTTGTTAAATTAACAAACAGAAAGAAAATTGTGACACATTTTCATTGTCCAGATTCAGTAGGAACAGCTAGTCTCTGCATGGTGAAGACTATTTCTCACCTACTTGCAATTTAGCTGTTAAAGATGAGAAGCCAATTGGGGGGGGAGATGTCAACCTAATTCAGCTTCAGACACAAAGCGAAATACACAGCATTTCAAACTCAGGCTTTAAAGACTTAAGGTTATTATTCAAGCTGGACAACCAAATTTGCTAGTTTGGATTAAATTTCTTTTCCCCCACAAGTTTCCAAATTTTGGGATTTTTTTTAAAAATAACCACCAACAAACTTAACGAAATTCTCACCTGTTCCTTCTTCTGATTTAATAAAGCATGACTAATTTAACTAAGAATATTACATCCAAACTAGTTTTTTCATGTTTGAGTTGTTGTACTGATTTTTTAAAAATACAGTAATATATTTCTTTGATCATACAAAAGTGTTGGAAAACTAGCATTCTCTCTTATTCTAGGACAAATGGAGCTTAGCTAGTATAGGATTAAATGTTGCTCTGTGTTATTTTAAAATGTTTGGCTATGGTATCCAGACCATGTGACCAAGAATACATTCTGGTGTCAGTTACTAGTCATCCTTAGAAGGCCATACTTCTCTCTCTCTTTCTCTCCTTTAGCAATCTTGCTTTTAGCAACTTCTCTCTCTGTGCTAGCCTCTTCACCAAGAAGTTGGTGAGTTTAAATTGAAGATACTTTCTTCCCAAATCATTTTGTTAGTTAGGATCTAGTTTCTCTAATGGGTATGTAATTATAAAGTTTATTAGTTAATGTTTTTTTTTTAAAATGGAAACCATAGCTACTTTCCTTGTTTTGCTTTCAAGTCAGCCTTCAGTTCAGGTAAGACACACAGAGATTGGGACATGCTTTCTTTGCAACTCTGTTAAAAGAATTCTAATTCCTTACAGCTTTAGGTTTCATAGAGTCCCCCAAAGGGCTAACAGTCTGGGAAACTCTAACCCCCTACAAAAAGAATGCAAACTCAAATATTTATAATATAACACAATAAAAGAGGATGATGCTGATGGAGCTTGACTCTGTGTATGTTTACTGACTTGTACTGTATTATCCAACCTGAAAATATCTTCCAATGGTGTTCTTAAGAGGACCTAGAAATGAGAAGAGCAGGCCTGGAGAATCAAGGATCCAGCTTTATTTGGGGAAAGAAATGCATTTCTGTCTCCCACCCTGTCAGACCAAAATCTGAACAGAATTAGAACCCTAGCCCACAGGTTCTTAATCCTAATATAATTTGCCAATGTTGTCAAGTCACTTCTCCAAAGTGCATTGTTCTTGGAAAATTCTACCAAGCTAATGAACAAGATACAAGTCAAAACCAGGTGACTTGGGCTCAATCGTCATATACACCATTCTTTAAAGTAAACAAAATATGCTATGTCAGCTTCACAGTAGCAGCTTGTTCTTTTGGAGGAATTTCCCTAGCACTAGAATACATAAATAACAGAGATGCAAGTATGTTGAAGTTTAGCCATGGAAAGTGTTTTTGTTCCTCCATCAGTTCTTTATTCCAGCTTTGCTAGCCACTGATGACCATTTTTCCAGCAATCCTGTAAGATTGTACTCATAGCCTTTTCACCTACATTAGAGTCTTATGAGCTCAGAACTAGAAAGCTCCAGTAATTAAGTATAGAATTCAGAAGGATTTCTTGTTATGCTGAAGCTTTCAAAAAGATAGCTTTTAATATCACTATGTTTCTGTAAACTACATTTATTTGCCTTCCCCAGAAAACCAAGGTGGCTATTTTAATGTCCAGAAAGCTACATTAATTCAGTCAATTAAATTGCTCTATAGGAATGATAATAGTACAACTTACATTTAAAGGGAACATGCAATACAAAGGAAATCGAGGAAAGAAACTAGAGCAATTTATATGAGGGTCCTGCAGCAGCTAAGCAATCTAATTCCCAGAACTGATGACTCTAATGGAAGAAAATAAAGTAAATAGGGCCATGTTAATTTTCTGTTACAGTCATCAAGAGCCTGTGGCTGGAAAGGCACTTGAAGAAGAACTGGTATATAGTGCCTGTCTTGTTAATGGAACTCTTTTCTACTCATGCACTTTTGAGAATGGAAAGTGGAGAATCTTGGTAGAATTGCCAGGTGTAAAACAGGACTAATAAATACAGGAGGGCAGAAGGGATAATCTGGAAGCCGACCAGTGGCCATGTCCCTAATTTTTCACCAAAAAGATTCAGCTAGCTTAAACACCATCTGTCACCCCCACCTTTCTTCCACTGTGCTACCCATACACCAATCCCCTGCAAAACATCTGTACAAATGCTGAGTTACCCATCATTTCCCACATCTTTGGCTTCTATATCCCAATCCTAGAATCATCCAGCTTTTGTCAGTCACCCAAAAATCCCAGTCATCTAAATCCACTGTCTATTGGCTCTAGGCCAACAGTACCATGCATCTCACACAACGTTGTGGTTGTGAATGTTGTTGTGTGTGCCTTTAAGTTGCTTCCAACTTATGACAATCCTAAGATGAACCTATCATGGGTTTTTTCTGGGTCTGAGTGTGTGTGACATGTCCAATGTCACCCAGTGGGTTTCCATTGCCAAGGGGGGAATTGAACCTTGATCTCCAAGATCATAGTCCAACACAAAACCACTGCTCCTGTCCTCTAAATGGGATCTTACTAATTCTTCACAATCTGTATTCTTTGATTTCTTAAAAGGTATACCAGGGTTTAACATTATGAGAAAAAACTGGTGGTTGCCCAAAGCAACATCCATGTATTGAATTCTCAGCTTTCATACTTTATAATATAGTAAAACATTACCCATGTTCTGATATTGCTGCCTTTTGTGCTTCCTTTTTTATTTCTTTTTTTATATCTATATTTATATTTATATGTTTAAACAGTGTAAGTCACATAAGATGTGATTTGATTTGACTGAGCAAAAGGAAAGGCATCTTAAAAATAAATGCAATAGATGTTTTCAGATGTTTGTATTAACTTTTGCATCCCACAGTTTAACCCTCATTCGTATGGGTAAAAAAAAAAGACACAGAGTGGGTTTTTTTTTTTTAATATGTCATTGGATTTCTAAGGAAACTGATGACATAGAAATGCTCCAAATCAGCAGAAGAGTTTGTGAACATAAAATGAGGGCTATAGCATACCAAAAGTTGGAAGATGCATGTTCATATGAGCAGGAAATCTTTATTTTGAGTAGCTGACATCCTTCTTTTCTTGAAAAACAAAAACAAAATGAAAAGATTATATCTTTTTGTAAAAATACTATTACAGTCACCCTTCTACATTTATGGGTTTCACTTTTGCAGCTTTGATAACTCACAGGTTATTTGCTGTCACCTCTGCTTCCTCCCCATGCCATTTTTAATAGGGACTGCAAGCCTCATGAGACTGAGAAACTGTGAACAAGGCTTGTAAATCCCTATTAAAAATGGCGTGGGCAGCAGTGGAGATGGCAGTAAACCCCACCAGCCACCCATTTCTGCCTTGTGGAGGAACCCTGGTGCCTCAAAGGAATCCATGGTGGGTTTGGGAGGGTCTAGAGATATTCATAGTTTTTCCACATTTCCACAGTTTTTCCACATTCACAGGGATCCTGTGCCCCGCACCCTAGTGAATGTGGAGGGATAACTGTAGTGCTATTTTTTAACTGAATGGAAACAAGCAAACAAAAACTCTGTTTTGAACCCCCAAAGTTAGGAGATAGACATAAGCCCCAAGGAAAAGAGTTGTTTTTATTTATTTGTTTATTTACTTACTTGTCGGGGGGGGGCAGCAAAGCCTAGCATTAATGTTGTCATAGGATCATTTTCTACCCTGATAACAAAATAGCCTCTCTCCAGCCATTCTTTACACCAAGCACTCTACAGAGTGGTCGCCAGTAAATTTTCCATAAGCAACATACTGTCTGTTGTTTCTTTCCTCTCTGTTTTACTGTAGATGTAATAATGGCCAGAAGGATATGTGGTTTATTCCTTTGAATGGTACCAACGTATGTTAGGTCTTTGGTTAGCAAATCCTCTGCCAGTTCTAAGCTGGTGAAAAAAACTGTCTTCTGTCACATTTTGTCCAGTGAAGAAATATGTTCAACTAGTGTTGTCCCTATACAGCAATCAAGATGGGTTTTCCAATGATGTACCAGGCTGCCTGTCCAGATAAATAGCTCCCTTCAGAGGATATGATGTCTTACCATTGTAGCCATACCACACTACTATGCTATATTTTCCTGGTTTACATGGAATATACCAGGCTACCTGCCCAGATAAATGTCTCCCTTGATGCCTTAGCATTATAACACTACCACATTTTTGTGTTGCACTTTTCTTTTATACATGGCATATACTACTGGAATGGGATTCTACCTCTGAACTCAGCCACTATTCATCAGTGGTTGGATTCATCCCTGGAGTATGACACTTTTGAACCTGCTCCATAAACACAGTCCACATGTGCTGAAAATCAGCTAGTTTATCAGTGACTGTACACATTGCTCTAGTTCCTCTGTTGTCAAACCTCAAACACCTTTTGAGTGAATGAAACCTCTTCAAACCTATTGTTGCTTTGAAAAGGCACTGCCTTAAGAGTGGATGACACATTTTTTCCAAAGCTGCCTATTGTCCATGATACCCCAGGAGCAATAGGCCAAGGTACACCTCAGTGGTGTCAGGTAGCTTCCATACACTGATGTTGATGCCTGTCTTGTAGTCTAGTTGCACAGATTCTGTCACAAAATGTGACTCTGGGGTACTTAAATGCCCTACCTGGTTGGATGAGGGTTAATGAAAAAACCATCAATCTTTTGACATGAGGTTTATATAATTCTAAGGGCAGAAAATATTTCATCTGCTGAAAATCTGAACAGATATATTTTTGTCACTGCTATTATATCTCCCTATCTTTAAAACAAAGCCTCATACCACTCCCACAACACCAGAAAGATGCATGGAACTGCAGTTATTTAAATATTTATATAGTGGCATTGCAAAATGTATATCTACACAGGCAACTTTCTTTTTTAAAAAAGCATCTAGGCATAATTAAAGCGGCAGATGAGTACATGAAATATTTAAAGACTCATTTAGGAAAATCTTAAAGGACTCCTTCCAAAACTGATAAAGGCATGTAGGCACCAGAGACTCTTAATTTTAACCAGTGTGAAGCAAAGGGCAAAATGCAATGGCCTGGCACATAATGTGAATCAGTTAACTTTTCTCTTTAGCTTCTGTCTATCCATGTAAAAGCTGGTCCTTAAGTATATAACATTCGAGCATGATGGAGCAACAGAATACAGGATGTCACTATTAAAGTTTGGCTCCCACTTCAATAATGTCCTCAAGTTTACTCCTTCACTTGGTTCTCTAATGAGTGAATAGTTACCACTCACTGTCACAATAGTTTTCTGTTTTGTATTCTCATTCCAGCCTCTATGTCTGAGTAAACACCTCTTAATATCCCTCAATCATTTCATTGAATTTTAAATACCTACAAATTCTATCTTGCTTTTGAAAGAATTTGAAGATTTTCCTTTTTTTTTATAGCAACAATGAACTGAATTAAATTTTCAAGCATTTAGAATAGATATTCTCAACAGCTGTATTCCCACCGTATGCCTCTCATGTAGGTGTTAAAGATGAGAACCCTAACAAAAAAGAGGGGTGGCAACCTAGATCTGCACCAAAAAGATGACTAAGTATACAGGGATTCAAACTTAGGCTTTTAAGAGGCTAAGCACTCAAAGCCTTCTGATAAGATGGGTGAATCTGTCAGTTTCACTTTTTACATCTCATGAAATAATTTAAAACAAACAAAAACCTCAGATTATTTCTTTCCTGTTTATGAAGAAATTTGTAACATTCTTATCGGTCATATATATTTCTCACTCCGTCCATGGGCAACTGTGGGCAACTGTGTGCTCTCCAGATATTTTTGGATTGGAACTCCCATAATCCCTCATCATTGTCTTATATATAATAATGGGCTTTTATATAATGAAGGGAACTCCTGACTAAACACAACTATTAAAATTCCTCAGTCTTTTCCCCATGAAAATACAAAGTATTGTTTGTTGAAACTGTGAACTATGTCAAGAGAAAGTGGATGGGAAAGACCCCTGCCATTAGCCCTGTCCATGTGGTTAGAATACTCTCACACACTCCTTACAGTGGAGAACATTATCAGAGGAAACTAGCTGCCACACACTGAAGATCTTGAGTAGCATTTTATAAAGTTCAGAGAGATTCTTGGAGGATGGACCTATCTGACACTAGGAGCATGTCACTGTGAGCTAAATAAAACTTCACATATACAGAACAATGGGATCAATATGGGGTGGTCACTGACTCCGCGCTTTGTTTATGGACATTCTAGAGGCATTGGTATGACCACTATAGAATCAGTGTTCACCTAGATGAGGGCTGGGGATCTTTGACATCTAGATCTTTTGGATTCAACATCTATAAGCCCCAGCTAGCATGGCCAATGATAACAGGAGTGGTAGATCAAAATGTGTGAAGGGCCTTAGGTTCCACATCCCTGACCTATATAGGTCTTCATCAGGAGATACCTGTACAATTCTTATATTAGTACCTTGTGCAGCACCCATGTAGACACTCTAGGACTGGAATTAGGAAAGGCAAACAACTTTTTATTTGTTTTGTTTTGGAAAAAAGGAAATAACAAAAGAGATAGCTGCAAGCAGCCTGTCCTCTTTTATTTTTTAGTTGGTAATTTCATTCTGAGCCCAGGCTAGTTTTCTTCTCAGCTGCTGGAAATTGAGCATAAGGAGGCAGAGCAATTATGATTTCCTAAATATTTAACTGCAAGCCTGTTTCTCTCTCTCTCTTTCTTTCATTACTTCTATTCTCTTTCAGGTGTGCTTTAACAAGCATCATCTACTGTCTGCACTTAAAATGGATCAATTTTATGTATGCCGTGTGAATGCACAGACAGGTGAGAGCCTTTCTGATTTAGGCAACTGGATTTTTATATGACATGGAAAGCAGCACAGAGCCATTTTCTAATTTGGAACTTGAGAAGTGCTCCATTCCTTTTAAAGCAGAAATAAAGTGGCCAGCAGATGGAGATTTATTCAGTTATTCCTGATATACTGTAATTTATATTTGTACGGGTGCTACAGATAGGCTTCACCAACAGCATTTTAAAAACCACAGTGGCAAATAACAATGGTGTGAATACCTTATTGTGCTCAGAGTGTTTCAAAATGTCAGTTTCCTCGTGAAATGCCCATCATGCTAATAAACAATTTACATGTAGAGAAGGAGTTTCTATCAGACTTGCCAGCCCAGCACCCTCTAAATACTTTGGACTACAACTGCCTGCTTCTCCAGACAGAGGCCACAGCACATGGGGAATGATGGGACTATGGTCCAAAAGATCTAGAGGATGCCAGTTTGGGAAGGGCAATCCTTAAGGACTCTGGAATAGTTACTGCACAGCAATATGTAACTAAGGTGAGAAAGAAATGTTGATGGACTTAACAGTCTCAGGGTTTTTTTTTATCCTTCCAAGAGTTGTTGTGAGAAAAAGCTCTTTGTGCCTTAAGCATTCACATATTTACAAGCCTTACTGTTACCCCAAAAGGTAAGAGACCTTGAGATACACCAGCTGTGCCAGCATCTCCTTAGAAACTGGGGAAATTAGAGTGCAAAGGAGGCTTGTGAGAGAGGGAATAACTGCAGGATGCTTTCAAACTAGCTGTAGGACTCCAGTTGAAGGTTTAAACATGTTTTTTTTAAAAAAAAATCAACAGATACACACACAAGAGATCAAACAGTCTCATTAATCATACAAGGCTAGCGAAGGGAGAAGTGAGAAAGGTTGGATAGAGAGATTTCAGGTGCAGAGGATGATACCGGTCCTAGAGCAGTGGATCAAAGAGAAGTGGCTCAAACAAGAGTTTGAGGACAGCACCGAGGAACAGGACTTTAGGGTGCAGCTTGGCACCCAAAGTGCTAGCAAATTACCTGGGTTCAAGCTGAGGTTTTTATAATGTATTTCCTACCCAGAAGGAGTGTGTTTTAATTGCTTTGTAGCAGAGTAAACAAAGGGGGTCCAGAATGGACTGATTGCCTTACTTTGAGTAACAAAACATTGATGGGAGTCCTGAGAGCTTCTTAATGTCTTGGTTGGGTAAGGTGAACAGAAAAGGTCTCTATAGGAAATATCCAGAGAAGGGTTGTTTGCCTGCCATACCTAGGCAGTTTTGTTTACTATTGTCTTGGTTAACTTGTATTATTGAAAGGATTAGTGGAAGCCTATCATCTTTTCAATTTATGACCTGCCCATGCTGAGATCATGAAGACCTAGCCCAGGTGTACAGCCAGTGTCCTGCTTACCACATGTTTCCCAGCCATAGGTGTCCAATGTTTATATAATATTTCATGACAATTTTGCTATTCCATAGGACAGGGTATGTAACGAGTGGTAACAGTATGAGACAGGAGTACTGTGTAGCAAAAAGAGGGGGGAAAAGCTAGCAGAAGGATTGGGGCATTGGCCACCATAAAACAAGTTTCTGTGGTGAAGCATTTTCATAGGTAGTGTCAAAAATAAGCCTTAATTAATACAGTTTATTTGAAACTATGTTACAAGGATTCCAAATATTTTCAACATATCAAATAGCTGTGTAAACAAAATAACAGTGTCTAGGAATCAAAAGCCTATTGTGCAATTCATTTTACCATAATGGTCAGAACTGTTAATAAAGTATAATGTAATGTGACTTCTCTGCAGACTTGTAGGGAGGCTATGTACTTGAAATTCTGTCAAATATGTTACTTCCAAAAACCAGTATTATTAAATTTGTTTGTTCTTTTCCCCTCAGATGAAGCTTTAAACACCTGTATGATGTCAGTGCACATGTAAAAGTTTAGAATGAATTTTCATGCTGTAGATGATTCCTGCAGCATACCAAATGTGGATGCACATAAATGCTTCCTTGCACATGTACAAAGCATGTTTGTGAAGTGTTAGTACTGATTTCCTTCCCAATATTCTATCATATCCTTTTCTTTGGATGCTTAATGTGTATTTCTAAATGCTCAATTGATTGTTCAAGTTACTGAATTTGGGAACTGAAAGAAGAATTCATTAGGTTGACAAAATTCTTATTCGTGGGGGCAGTCATGTCAATTGCTTCCATCCCCATAGCTACATTCCTGCATAAAGGTCATTTCCAAAAAATAACCTGTAACAAGACTGCCCATGTTTTAAAGGTCAAGTGGCTAAAATGTGCAGAATTGGGGAAAGAAACATGCAGAAGCACATTTTAGTAAGTGCAAGCCAATTTCATAAACTAGGTAAATTGCATGAATTAGGGAAAATGTACCAAACATTTGCAAAGATTTCAGAGTGCAAAACTCACAACCTGGTATAAAACGAGGAGGAAGTACAGGTGGGTTTGGGAGTAATTTGACAAAACTGAGACTGAGCAGTTTTCACTTCTCAATATACGGCATCCTTTGTGGAATTCCTTGCATCTAGAATTTAGACTCCAATAATCAACTATATAGGGCACGTTTTATGTTTATTCCATGAGCAGTACCAGGCAGAGTTCTTTAATTTTACCAATAAACATTCGTTATGACGGCAGATAGGGAGCGGAGGCGGGAGGAGATGTGAGGACACCTATGGAGAGTCCACTTTGAGAGCTAAACCTATTCCCTTCCCTTTTCCAGTGTCTGTAATGAGAGACCCCTTTAGCTTGCTATGAACTGTACCCCAGAATCAATTTTCTTTTCCCCTTCCTTCCTTCCTTTCTCATAGTAGTGTATCATAGAAACCAAGATGGATGATCTTGTAGAGTATAGTTATAGAACCAGAAATCTAAATGTAATGTTACTAAGTAAAATAGCAAGGAAGACTGGTCTCTTAAGAGGAGTTAAGTCTAAATTTTGACAGCATGAGGGATAAAGGAGGAGGGAAAGGGGAGCTAAGATAGATAGATAGATAGAAAGAAAGAAAGAAAGAAAGAAAGAAAGAAAGAAAGAAAGAGGATAATGTAGTTTGATATGCCATTACATTCTCAGGGCCAAATAGCATTTGGATCTCCCTCTCCACACACAACGTAGTCCTAGAGTGGCAGGGAATCATTCAGACTGGGGTCATGCAACTAATTATATCTATATGCTTTCCCCTCCCCAGGTAACAGCAACTGGAGAAGAAAAAAACAATAGGCAATCAACCCCATTCTCTCCAGAAGTTGCCAATGAGGCAATATTATCAACATCCAACTGATAAAATCCATATTTTTGCATGACGTGATTTCTCCTAATTATAATCCAGTACTTTCATATGAATAAAATTCAATTTAGTTTATTCAGAAAGTATATGCACTTAAGTCCTTAATTAGTTTCTTTTAAAATGTCAACCCCCCATTTTCTAATTCAGTTGTCCCATTCATATGGGGCAAACAAAATTACTCAGGTCTTGATTGCAGAAAGAAGATTGCTGCAAAGGCTTCACTATTTGGTTTTAATCAGGATTCTTTACTTTAATGACTTCAAAAGTTAATTTGAAGTCCTTCTTTAAAAAAGCAGATTGCCAGCACAGAGATATGAGATCTTCCAATCTACACAGCTGTAATTCACAGCAAGAAGCAAGTTGTTACACCTTTGATCCTTCCCATTCGCAATGCTTTTACTGAGAAGTAATCACTTAAAATGGGAATTACAGGCCCAAATTGGTAATCATAGAATTATAGAGTTGGAAGAGACCCCAGGGGCCATCGAATCCAACCCCCTGCTATGCAGGAACACCCATCAAAGCATTCCCAACAGATGGCCACCCAGCCTCTGCTTAAAAACCTCCAAAGAAGGAGATGCTACCACACTCCAAGGCAGCATATTCCACTTCTGGACAGCTCTGACTGTCAGGAAGTTATTCCTGAGGTTCAAGTGGAATCTCCTTTCCTGCAGCTTGAATCCATTGCTCCTTGTCCTAGTCTTTAGAGCAGCAGAAAACAAGCTTGCTCCCTCCTAGACATGACATCCCTTCAAATATTTAAAAACGGCTATGATGTCCCCTCTTAAAGTACTCTTCTGCAGACTAAACATACCCAGCTCCCTAAACCATTCCTCATAGGGCATGGCTTCCAGACCCTTCACCATTTTGGTCACCCTCCTCTGGACAAGTTCCAGCTTGTCGATATCCTTCTTGAATTGAGGTGCCCAGAACTGGACGCAGTACTTCAAATGAGGTATAAGCAGTGCAGAATAGGACTTTACATTTCTCTGTTGAAATTAAGTTTGTTAGCTTTGGTCCAGCTCTCCAATCTGCCAAGGTCATATTGAAATTTGATCCTGTCCTCTGGTGTATTATCAACCCCTCCCAATTTGGTGTCATCTGCAAATTTGATCAGCATGCCCTCCACTCCTTCATCCAAGTCATTGATGAAGTTGTTGAATAGCACTGGGCCTAGGACAGAACCCTGTGGCACCCCACTAGGCACTTCTCTCCAGGATGAAAAGCAGCCATTGGTGAGCATCCTTTGGGTTCGGTCGGTCAACCAATTACCAATCCACCTAACAGCAGCCCTGTCCAGGCCACATTTAACTAGCTTCTGTGCAAGAATGTCATGGGGAACTTTGTCAAAGGCCTTACTGAAGTCAAGATATGCTACGTCTACAGCATTCCCTTCATCTATCAAGCTTGTAACCCTATCATAAAAAGAGATAAGATTAGTCTGGCATGACTTATTTCTGAGAAATCCATGTTGATTTTTAGTGATTACAGCATTGCTTTCTAAGTAATTACAAACTGACTGTTTAATGATCTGCTCTAGGATCTTCCTGGTATTGATGTGAGGCTAACCGGGTGATAATTATTTGGATCCTCTTTTTTACCCTTCTTGAAGATGGGGATGACATTTCCCCTCCTCCAGTCTGCTGGGACTTCTCCTGTTCTCCAAGAGTTCTCAAAGATTATTGCAAGTGGTTCAGAAGTAATCACTTAACTTCTTAAGACACTTAAGAACTTCTGCCAGTTCTTTTAATATCCTTGGATGTAATTCATCTGGCCCTGGAGACTTGAATTCATATAGTTTAGTCAAATATTCCTGTACTACTGCTCTACTTATTCTGTGCTGCATTCCCTTCCCCCTTCCTCATCTGCTCCCCATCTCCCAGTTGATTACTTCTATCCTTTTGGGAGAAAACTGAGGCAAAGAAGGTGTTGAGTAATTTTCCTTTTCTCTTGTCTCCATTATTAATTGGCCATCTTCTCCACACAATGACCCTATCATTTCCTTGTTTTTCCTTTTGCTGCAGACATATCTAAAAAAGTCCTTTTTATTGTTTTTAATGTCTCTGGCAAGCCTGAGTTCATTCTGCACTTTACTTTCTCTGACCTTCTCCCTACATATCCTGGCTATTTGCTTGAATTCCTCTTTGGTGTTTTCACCATTCTTCCATTTCCTGTACATGTTTCTCTTAACACTTAGCTCAGCTGAGAGTTCTTTAGTCAATCATTCCAGTTTCTTTAGACACCTGCAATTTTTCCTTCTTATTGGCACAGTTTTCAACTGTGCCTTCAGTATCTCACTTTTAAGAAACTCCCATCTGTCATGAAGTCCTTTCTCTTTTAGTATTCTTGACCATTGGATATCAGCAAGTAACTTCCTAAGTCTACAGAAATCAGCTTTCTTAAAGTTTAGGACGCCTGTCTGGCTACACTTGGCTTCTTCTTCCCACTGAATGACAAATTCCAAAAGAGCATGGTCACTCCCCCTAAGGATCTCACTACCTCCACCTCATCAACTAGGTCATCCCTGTTGGTCAGGATCAGATCTAAAATAGCCGATCCCCTTTTTGTTTCTTCCACCTTCTGGACCATGAAATTGTTCGCAAGGCAAGTGAAGAACCTGTTGGACCTTGAGATCTTGGCAGGGTTTGACTGCCAACAAATATCAGGATAATTGAAATCTCCCATTAACACTGCATCTCTCCTTTTTGAATGTGTGGTTATCTGCTCCAGGAAGGCCTCATCCAAGTCCTCAGGCTGTAGCAAACCCCCACAATCACATGCCTATTGTTTTTCGCTCCCTTAATTTTTACCCAGATGCTCTTGACTTGGCTTCCCAAATTTAATTCACAGATCTCTTCACAGGTGAAAACATCCTTGCCATATAAAGTTACTGCTCCTTTTTTCTTGTTTGGTCTATTTCT